>JAUBNY010000546.1:901700-912105 GCA_032275445.1 Crypturellus soui | reverse complement strand
AGCTGGGTTTAAAGGGAAGGCTCAGCTGTAAGATGAGATGGACTTACTGCTGCCTGCAACTACCAAATGAGAAAGCAGAAAGAAGACAGACTCTTTTTGGAGGCCTACCGGAGAAGGAGGAGAGGCAACAGATAAGTTGGAAGATGGGAAAATTAAAGAACATTAGATGTATGGTTTATTTGTTCATTATGATGAGAGTGGCCAAGTACTGCAACAGGTTGCCCACAGATGTGGAACCTCCATCCTTCAGCATTCAGCAAACTTCCACGTTGCTCCACGGTCCCATCCAACCTCACTTCTGTTATGCTGTTCTACAGTTCTGTTTAGCGACTAAGGGCAAGTGAAAGCGACGGGATAGTGAACACATCTGCATAACTGTTAATGGATTCCTAATTGCTATTTGAGGCATGTCCCACATCTCTTTATGTTGAAAGGTTTACCTGAAAGGTTTCATTATTAAGACATTTATTTATTTTGAAGTGATATATCAAGAGAGGGCTTCTACAAAGTATACTAGCAAATGTTAAGAACGTAATGTTTCTGTAAGGGAGCCAAGCAATGAATTAATATACTTTTTTCTAAGATTTAGAGGAGACATCAGAATCAAACAGGAGACACTTCAGTATCCTACCCTGAGTGTGCTCGTAACAGCTATCTAGTATCAGGAATACTGCACCAAATCCTTTCTTGCCCACTCGTCCCATGCACAGCAACATCTGTGCAAGCCAGTTGGCTCTAGACAGCTCCTGTGGTTCCTGAAGGATTATTTCTTGGCAGGTTCTGTTTTTTATTCTAATTGAAAGGTTAATCAAATGAGTCTTACATATATGTTGGCTAAATAAACACACTGTCTCCACTGATGATGAAACAGATGTGTTACCATTCAGGTTTCCCATGGGGTTCATTTGTTCCATGATTGCATTTGCTTTTTTCAAGCTTCTCTATGCAGTATCTGACAGTATTTTGGATAGCTTTAAGAAAATTAAAAATTACCTTTCAGGTGCTATTGCCTTCACATTGTCACTTAACTATAGTACTTTTGGGGGAAAGGTGTATGTACCCTCAGCAATGCATGAGTGTGGAAAATGTGGAAGAAGTTGCTAATCTTGAAAAAGGTGAGAAGGTGAGAAGTGTTATTAAAGGACAAATAAATCACCAAGTCTAGCAGTTTATGTTGCTGAGGCAAAAATTGGTTAAACATTCAACCTTGGCTTCTCTCTGCCTCTTCCTGCCCCTGTGTAGGATTTCACTCTGCACTAAGGGACTGCAAGAGGTTTTGTTAGTTTTACAAACCCAGCCTCACAAAGTTGTAGGTCTTATGTCTGAGGCTGCACAGCTGTCCTGCACAGCTAAGTATTGCCGTTAACTCATTAAATGCACACATCTAATTAACTTCTTTTGGAAACCAAGGTTTATAATATTCAACATCGCAATTTCTGCTGGGGTTTCTGTTTACAAGTCTCTCACTCCATTCACACGAGAAGAAGCTACACCAGCCAAGTCTACCTACGTTAATAACAGGTTATTCAGACAAGAACAATTAACTCCCATTGCACTCCCCTCCCCGCTTTTCATTTTACTTTCAGAAATGTAAAATGAAGCATTAAAAGCATTGCCAACTTCCAGAGTTAAGTCTCCACAGTCAATGCTTTCTTTTTCTTACTCTTGCAAAGGAAAGGGGACTGCATTATGAAATACTGTACCTAAACACACTTAATCCTGCTGTAACAAGTGCAATTTGGGGAAAAGTATTATTTTTTCTACTCTGTGCCACACCATTTTAACCTCCAATACATCTAAAAACATTCTAAGCTGAAGTATGAAATTCTCATTTTCTACAGTTTGCTACCTTGTCAAAAGCCATACTGACAAAAACTCCACTCTTACTGCCACCATCGTGTAGCCCCTCATTACTCAAAGGGAAAAAAGGATTTATTCCTTTAGCTCAAGAATCTAGTGCTTGCAATGGCAGTAAATAGGCATATTACTGACCTCAGTGAGACTTCACTCACCTTAGAATTTACTCTCACTGTGCTCTTACAGCTTGCATTTGTCATTTGCTTAAGTACCTTGCTGAACTAAGGCATGAAAATAAAGGCAATAGAAAGAGTGGTCAAATATCAGGTGGATTTACATTTTAAGCCTCAACACAAAAGAGAGATTTGTATTTAATAACTTGCCCACAGAAAGCTTTGCATAAGCACAAAACAGCAGCTTTCCTCAGTGTAATGTTACTATATTTGTAAAAGCTTCTCTGCAAAATGATTCTGCATAAAATTAGGAAATGCTTGAAAAGATATGGTGAGCTTCAGTTTAAAAACCAGTTTTAGTCTTTTATTTTTGCCCTGGACATGGTTCAGAAGGTGTTAGAACAAGCTTGATGCTATACAGACACCTGAATATCCACAAGCTCCTCAGATCTTAATGGCTTTGTGATTAAAGTGTAAAAGTTTTTAGGATGATTTTTTATCTACATGAATATAAGGTGATAAATGGTTAAGTTGGATTATAAGGCCTCCATGTGTGTTAGGAAATATGAGTTGAATATAGCTTCGAGTGATTTTTTTTTTAATATTTATTTATTAAAAATCACTATACAAATAAAGGTTTTCACAACAACATAATATGTAGGGTTATAGTTGATCCTTCCTTCAAACTATTTCCTTTTCTCAGTAGAAAACATATTTATACACTTACAACAGTTTCCCTTTAAAGTACTGGGTTTTTATATATTAAAACATACCCGATAAAATAAGCTTAAAATAATTTTACATTGCTTGGAAAAAGATTAGAGTAATTTACTCTTACCAGAGTGCCATAGTTGCACGGTATTCAAAAAAACGAACCACCACTAAAATATAGAGTCAAACATTTAAAAGTACATTTATTTAAAATGTGGGCAAAATATCAATATAAAAGAAAATAGAGTATAGGAAATAAAAATAAAGTACAAAACATTTTCATCTTCAACATCCATAATTTAATAGACAGCAAGCCCTTTTATTTTTACATCCAAATTATACTTTTGGCTAAAGTACCATTGTTTATGTTAAAATGCTTAAAAACTGGCTAATCATGATACCTAAAGTGGGCTTTTTTAAAATGGTAGTATAATACAAAACATAGTAAATTATGTTTCCTCATAATAAAATTACACATCCTAAAAAAGATGCAGTTTATTTTTGCTTTCCTGCTTTAAACTGCTCATCATCCCTAGGAAAACAGCTGGAACACAGCATCCACAGGAAGTTTTAGTCACTTTGTACAATGGTTGAGCGGTTACATTTAATGCTCCTCGGATTCCGAAGCAGTAAGGCATTTCACTGTCCATCAAGTAAATTTATACGTATGTTTGTTAAGAGAAACAACTTTGAAAAATGCCTGCAAAACAGGACTTATAAAACAAGCAAAAGAACCTCTCCTTTTCCCATGCTGCAATTATCAAACAGGGCTTATAATGTTCTACAGTAAATAACTATTCTCCAGTTCTTAAGTCCCTAGTGACAACCATTTTTCCTGCTGCTTAATATTCTACGACTGTTACCATCTGACAACCCTGCCCCCCGCCCACACTGAGATATTTTCTAGCAGAAATTAATTCCATTTTGGATTCAACCTGGATATCTATGTATTAAACCACCCTCTTATCAGCTAAAAAGACATCATACACCCTAAAAATTATGCAAGTAATTACATACTAATTAAGAAAACACTCGGCCTTACATACTTGACAGTCTTTACACAGAAAGGATATGATTCATAATCCAGTGTTTGAGTAAGTACTCCTGTCAGGACAAACTCCGCATTGTGGACATCTGGAAATGTTGAAAACATGTAGAAAGTTTACGTATTATAAAACATTATTTTTTATTCTGAGTGTGTGTCAGGAGAGGCCATCCTGAACCTTTCTGCTCTTCACGCAAAAAGGGGCTTTAGAAGCACTGTCCCAGCACTAGACAGTGCACTAGATATTTGCACTGGAAATGTAAGACTTCCCCATGCAGCCCTGCTAGTAAATGTGTATGTTCTGTAATAACTTCTGCAGGCCAGAGCTCACAAATGAACAGTATATGCTGTTGCTCATAGGGTGAATTAGCATTAAGATTCGGGGTGACTTGGCTACAAAATAGCTCAGTGAGAAATATCTAGAAAGCAGCTGAGTCAGATTTTTCCAGGGTCTTCAAGATAAGACCAATTATCGCTCTGCTTTTATCAGAAAGCTTTAACACCTACCTGTACTTGTAAAAATAATAAGAATAAATCAATACAACAGGTAAAACGTAGAAATTACATTGATAGGTTATACATACCTATACCTCTAGCAAAGTATTCTCGACACAAATGAAGGTCATTTTCACAGGAAATCAAGATTATCTCTGGCAAACTCTAAATGAAAGAAAACTAAACATAAGCTCATAACAATACAGTAAGATATTATCTGTAATTTTAGAAAATAACATTATACATACTTTATTCTGTTTATGTTCCATGAGTTTTCGAAAAGAAGGTTGCTTAGATAATACTTTTCCTCCTGCGCACTCCACAATAGCCTTCATGGTGGAAAGACTAGGACAAATTCCAGGTGTAATGTAAAAATATTTTCCCTAGAAAAAGAGTGTTATTTTGTCAGTCGATTTCTGATGTGTAATCATGGCAAGTTTTATTATCATGCAACCTTCATCTTACACACTCACTGGGCAAGCTGTCGGTGTTAGATCTCGCAGCTTTTAGTAGTCTACTAAAACAAATCCGTTACTTGATGAGTTGCCTTTAGTTACTACTGATCTACTTTTTCTGGAGGGAAAAAAACCCTTATTTTGAGAAGTTGGAGCAGCTTATGTGTGCCTATTACAACACTATTAGAATAAGCAGGAAACTTCAAATGACCAACAGCTAAAGGAAGATTAAAAAAGAGGAGGTCGGTGAGGCTTTTAAGTACAACAATCTTCCTTGCTTCAAGTGCAGGGATGACAAAAGGGTTGCAAAAGGTCTCTCCAATTTCAGTTTTTAATCAATAGCTAATGTATCATTTTCTGACAACAATGACACCTACTACTTCACTGAGACTGATACAGGTGATCAGATCATAAAGCAGCTTCTCTCTGTTTTTGCCATCTAGGAATAAAAAAAAAATCTTCCTATTTAGATTGTGTGAGTGAAGAGTAATAGCTCTAAAGAAAGACTTAGGTGCTGATTCATCAGTTCCTTTAAAAATCACCTTTATGGCTGATTTGCCCCAAGACGAACCTCAGATGCATTTGGGCTGAGGAATCTCCAGCACCCTGGATCTTTCCAAACCTTTCTGTGGAGCAGCATAATTCTAACTGCAGGTTATCTTAGCAAACTGTGAGGAGCAAGAGCAGTCTTCACGGAGTAGCAGGGTAGAACTCCCTGAGGCTGAAGTGCAAACTCAGTATCTCATTTTCTGGGCAAGAGCTTGTGGCATCTTACAAATAAAGCGGAAATCTCCTAAATTTGGTGAGGGTCCAAATACCATCACTACGCTGAGCATGTTTTGCTATGTTGAAAAGCTCTAAGCCTTTAAATATCTTTTTTAACTGCATACCTTGAAGAGTGGAGCTACTTGTGCTCTCTTCAGAGACTCCTCTAAACTAAAGCAGAAAAGAACCTCAGCTTCAGCATCTCTGAGCACAAAGTTCTGCTCATCTGAAAAAGAAGGACTGATGTAATACAGGAAAGAGAAAAAAAAAACAACATAATCTAGACTGTAATCAAACTGCAAAATTAGAAAATATTGGTGGTAGAGTGACAAAATGGTCATCACTTACCACAATCTTATTTTAACATGATTATAATAACCCCTACATATTATACTTACTATAAAGATGGCCTGTAGTTTTTTGCGGAAATGTGCAGGTATTTCACACTTGTTTAACTGCAACACTCTTTAAAGTCCTCTTTCCTAAACAGTTTGAGAACCTCTGAATTTTTATTTGTTGAGACTCCACATATGAAGGAGCAGAAAGATTAAGTTTCTGTTCAAATCACTATGACAGTCTGGGGCCAGAACCCCAGAACTGACTCCAAGTCCTTGTGCAGCCATAACCGTAGAGGTAGAAAGACTCCCCTTTCCCCTGAGCCTTTACTCAGATATTTTTTCTTTCAGTGAGGGAGTTTCAGTCTTAATTTCACCTTTCCACAAAAGGAAAGCCTTTAAATTTATTTCTAAATCAGATATAGTCCAAAATACATAAGTTTAAAGACCTTCTTTGTCTTCTGATGGACCTTAACGGGGCTTATTTCTCAATTTGAGTTCTCTGCATACATAAAAATGTTTGTCGGTTGTTGGTTAATTAAAAATTATCCATAGATAATTGTGGTGGTTAGCCAATAAATGCTGCCTGTTTGTTCCTTTCAAACAAATTGTGAAGAAGGCATAAAAAAAGGCTGCATATTTATTTTTAATTTAATAGGATTTTGTTAGGTCTAACATCCTTGATGTCCTGAAAATATCTGTTTTGGTATTTTCAGCTTTGAAGAGTAGGAAATTCAAAAACAAAGTCATTTTAAAGGAGTTATAGTCCTAGACTAATTCAATTTATTTTAAAACATTTTTATTCTTATTTCTTGACTTGTTTAAAAATTACAAAGAAAATCGAAACCAAATTCCAGAAATATAACTTTGGAGAACAAAAGATCTAATTTTTTAAAATAAAAAATTTAAAAACTTGTTTTTCACTTCAATCAAGCAAATAAAAGCAAATGAGGACAAATGTGTTAAAGCAAATGAAACAAATGAAAGTAAATGAAAAAAGGCTCAGTTTAAAGAGAGCATAAGTGTTGTTTGTGACAGTATTATTTAACTGTAACAACACAGATGTCTACCTCAAGAGGAATACAAACTCTCCACCAGTAAAATGGGAGCTAAGATAATCAAACTTAATTTATAGACTTAAAATCCCCGTTTCAATCCTGTACTCTTTAGCAAGCTGGCGAGAGATACTACAATCAAAAGTCAAAAAAGTCTATTTAAAAATACATTCCATTTCTGCATGCTTAAACCAAGCAATCTTAAATTTACAAGAGAAACTGATAAAAATTTAGCTTACCAACAAACTTCTGGCATTTGAAACACTCCTCTAACCATTCTGGAGTTACTATGTGCTTCACTACTGAAATTGCCGTGAGGAACTTGACAGTCCGGGTCACTTTACTGGCAATTAGATGGGTGCATTTCTGGGCAGATTCTGCTACCTCACCCCCAAGGATATACAGTTTCTGAAAGTTGTACAACATACAAATCAGAAAGGAATAGTCCTTTAGCAATGGAGGAAAAATGGAAAATCATAACACCAACATAAAATAAAACTCAGCTCCTAATAGTAAAGATAAGAGTACTGTATCACAGTCATCCTTTACTAAAGTTGATTAAAGGACAGAATTTATAAGAATTTACAACCTATTTTCAGACATAATTTTCTTTTGGTAAGACTGAAAGCTACATTTTTTTTTTTTTAAGTGAAACATTTTTTAAGTCAAAGTAAGCAAATGCTTTAATAATTTTGCTATTTTCCTTTATGGAAGGTAAAAACCTATGCTCTAGTTATGGTAAACAATCTTCCCAATCATTTCATAGAAAAGAAAAACATCTCAGGAGTAGTAAGTATTCTTAAAATACACATTTGCATGGCAGTGAGTGATTATTCTTTTTTCCTTCATTTAAACTACCAAATTACCTTACCACAATTGCTATTTTTTTAGCTAAAATATAAATCACTATCTGTACAGATTAATAATACAACAAATCAACTGGTTAGGGATAAACTTTATTACACTTTTATTAACAGTCCTCAGGCATCACCAAATCAAAAAGGTCTAACACGTGTATTAGAAGTGTGATAATAGACAGTCTCTGACATGGCTCTATATCCTATTGCTCTAACAATAATGAGCAAGCAGAAAAGACAGGGAAAATCTTTCAGACCCTTCTTTGCTGTGCTTGCTTACTTTGACTGTAAAGACAAGATACAGAAATACTATTCAATAACACTGACTCTCTAGTACTTATTTCCTTCGGGGTACACACATAGAGCCCCTGTAAATACTACACTTGTGAAAGGCAAAAGCTGTTATTTTCATAAATTAATATATGTTCACCTCAAACACTGAACACCTACAAGTGCAGATCTTGAACGATTTGCATTCTGATTTTCAAAGAGCTCTTTGGGAATAGAGGAAAAAAGACTATCCCACCCTCTCAAGAAGATGGTGGTATCCAGCCTCAGGAAGGTATCCAAACTCTGGAAGATCTTAATGGTATCATCACTGTCAAGTTTGGCTTAAACTTCACAAGTCTCGAGGCTGAAGTTCATTTTTATATTTGTGAGCCATAGCTGTTATCAAAACAGATTCTCCATATAATAAACCTGATACCAACATGACAGAAAAAGGAGGAGCTGTCACTGGCACTGTATGGGATATATCAAAAATATTTTATATCACAAAATATTAAATATGAAGTTTCAAATGCAAACATTGCAAGGAAAAAAGAATTACAAACTTCAGCTACTTGAAAAATAAGTTTATTTATAACAAAGAAGGTATTAGATATTTTTGAGCTTAACTGAAGTGATGCATATTCATAAGAAATGCAGTGGACTCAAAACTACTCCTTATTTAATTTTGATTCTCTGGAGCAGGCATCAATTGTAAGTTGTTTTGTGCACTACTGAGGTCACCAAGTAAAAAAAAAAATACAAACCTCAGTCAACATGTGACAACATAAATGAAAATTTCTTTTAGACCAAATATTTTGTAATTACTGAGATTCAAAAAGGGACTGAATTTTGATATGGCTAAAAGAACATTCTAAATTATTCAGAGTTAAGTTTTGGAAGAGCTTAATTAAGGAACAGAACAAAATCTCCAAGGGAGCACATTATCTCATGCCTGCCATAAGCTTTGTCATCAGCTTCCGTTGAAGTATTTGCTATTAGAGACACAAGAACTACATAAGAATCTTGAATCTGATCTTGAGCATGACTACCACTACTTCTGCACTTAATTCGGCTCATGTTTGCTGATTTAAGAACTACTGTTGAAGGGGCACCCTTGCCTTTTAAAAAAAGCATATGGAAAAAAAATAAGTATCACAGAAGTATAAACTAGTTAACTAAGGAAAACTTAGGAACAGATATGAAACTACACTCAGGTCACATAAATCTACACTCTAACCTCAGCCTCAACAAGTCTAGCTTTAGCTGTACATTAGATGCAAGCTAATAAAGTCTTACAAAACAGAAATTCAATGTCAGGAAAAAAAAACTTATCAGATATTTTAACATAGATCCTAAGAAATAAGTGTGAAAGTCACCTTGATGTACTGTTGAACTTGCATAGGTTCAAATCCTGTGAAGAGTACCAGTGGTGTCAGCTCTGGGGTGAGTTTTTTAGTAGGTGGTGGTAGGTCTTCAATTCTGCAAGATACAGCATGAAAATTAAATACAGTAGAATATGAAGTTGGGTCAAAGTCAACTTTAAAACCACATAAGCAAACACTTGCAACCTTTACAGATGGCAAATACTCTATCAAATGGGAATTAGGCAGGTCAATCTTCTGAAGAAAAACATTGCTATTAAGATGCAGTATTTCTTTAAACATTCACCTGACTCTCTGGCTGCTTACTTATTCAAATTTCTGAGTAGCATGCGTTACCCCTTGGTTGTTAGCTTTTTGGTGAACACCAGGTTTGTTCTGGCGAGCGAGGGTGGGGAAAAAAAAAAGTCCTTGAGTCTTTAAATCACCCCTGCAACGTGGCACTCGCTGCAGTCCTAAGTATCTCGACACACAGACTGTTACATCGAAACAGAACGTTTAAGGGATCGCTCAATTATCTATGAAGTTTTGAAGTTATCAGAAGAACTTCTTACTAGGTAGCTTAAAAATCCATAAAGATCTTTAAAGAGCCATTTTTAAATCAAAAATGGCTCATGGCTATTAATTATGAAGTGAGTTTATTATCTGCCAATTGTTTTAGTTTACTCTCTTTCCTTATGTCTCCTTTTGCCTTTATATATACTTCATCTTTTTTCTTTTCATTTCCCATATCAAATATCATATAAAATTTATTAATCCTTTTCAAATGATTCATACAGCTACATCTACAAGAAAACAAACAAACAAACAAACCCACCCCAAAAACAAAAGACAAACTAGCAATACCAGAAGGCTGACAGGACGGCAGGGAAATCCACCAGCCGTCACAGAGGCCAGCACTGCTTCATTTATTCTCGTGTTCTCTCTTGCCTGTACACATCCATTATCTTGTAGTTGAAGTAAAAAACATTTTTTTCCTATTAAAGCTACACATCTAGAACAACAGATTCTGCTCCATGACTAGACTCCTATATTTCTTTCTTCTTGAAGGAAGTTTCCCACTTCTCA
>JAUBNY010000546.1:887301-901600 GCA_032275445.1 Crypturellus soui | reverse complement strand
CATCTAGAACAACAGATTCTGCTCCATGACTAGACTCCTATATTTCTTTCTTCTTGAAGGAAGTTTCCCACTTCTCAAACCTTCCCATTTTTCTAATTCTTCTTTCAATTTTTCCTTAGTTCCTTATTACTTCATTCTCCAGCTATATTCTGCTCCTTCAGACACCAAGCCAAGTAGCTGGCACCAAACACAACATGGTGTCAGTAGTCCAAATGGTAGGGCCTGTTATGGCACCAAGCTGGTGCCAATTCTGTGCTTTCCACTTTTCCAGCTCCGTGGAAAAAGTAAATTAATGACTATTGTCACTGCTTCCTGGTTAATCTTACCTTGCTCTTTTAGAAGATGGCTGAAGACTGGGCTCATTTTGCTTTGGTTTCAAAGGCAATCTCACACCCTGAAATTAGACCATTTACAGGTTTATAGTTAAACTGAGCAGGACACCTCATTTGTAACGTAAAACAGAAAACAATGATTCTCCACCATCCCGGCACTACATTTACAATAAATGAATAAATAAAACACCCAAAATAAAAACATTAAGCAAAAAGGGCATGGTATCAAACATATACTCGTGTACATGCAGCTCACACAGCTGATTTGAAGAGTAAATCTGGAAATACATCAAAACTTCTCCAAAGTTATATAACTAAGTGGGCACCACTTAAAATATTATTTTTTTCCCATTAAGTACAGCCAATAATCATTATAGGAAAATCCAAAGAATAACTGAGAATGTAATGGGATTGCAGAAGATTGTCCATTTGTTAAATAAACAAAGACTACAACACCCTTCCAGGTGTCTAAACATCAATAAAAATTATCAACACCTGCATTTTGTGTACTCAACTTCTCTAAGTACAAACACTGAGGTTCCAATTCATTAGTTCAAATTGGGGTTTACCTACATCAATACCAAATACCAATACCAAAATCAGTTATCAAGTATAAATCTGAAATGGGAAGAGATATCACAACACAAAAGCTTTCAGCATGACAAACTGAAACAGCCTCCTATATACTCACAACAAGGAGATGGTTCAGAAAATAAGTTGCTGTTTTCACCTTAGCTCTTACAGTTGTCTCGCAAGTAACAGTTTACATGTCAGGTAACAACTTACCTATCTCATAGAACGCTTTCCATGATGAAAAATACATGTTATGTATCTTGTTTGTGGTGCATTCTTAGCTTTCTAACTCTTGCTTATTTGCACTACTGTTACTTTTAGGATTATCAATTGCACTTCTTAAAGCCTGATACATTATGGAAGTATAAAATTTTAGTACATATGCTTTCAGTTCTCAGAATAATATTCCAAAGAGATCATACAAAGCAGCTTTGCCCTTAATTTACACTATTCACCATATTCAAAAGTTGAGTATCTAACAAAATTCCTACTGGAGTGTTTCGTCTTAAAAAAATAAAACAAATCAAATCAAACAAACAAACAAAAAACACCTGTAAGGGGCTTGACGGCCAGAAAGTGCTCGGGTACTGACCTAAAAAGGTCTGATGCTAAATCAAAAAGTGATGCACTAGTCCAAGATCTCTTTAAAGTAATTGCATTTTGTACAACACTTACTTTACAGTTTCTTAGTTCTGCATAGGCAAAAACACTAAGGAGTAAGAGTTGTAAGAATACCTGTATTCAGAATAACTCAACATACCATTAGAAGTTCTGGTGATACCTTTAATGGCACTCTCCAAGCATCTAGAAAGTGAAAAAGAAACAGAAATGAAACCCTTCCCAAGTTATTAACAGCAGAAGATACATGCTTCTGTCTTGTAAACAGCTACACATAAAATATTACAGAACATAGGATTTGGGAACTGGAACTCTTACCCAACAAATTTAGCACTAGATGCTGACTAGGAGAAAGTGGATCTTGAAGGCTGAACACTGTGTACCGACTGTGCTGGATCTGCCGCAGCGCCTCGAAGTTTCCCAGCAGGATGTCACAGAGCCACTGTGCGTTCACACATGGGATTCGCCACTCTTTGGCCTTCTCGTACTTCAGGCCACTGGGTCTTATTGTTCAAGGAAGAAGAAGAAATAAAGTTTACATTTTAATCAAATAGGTACAAGCGATTTCTAATTGTAAATCCTAAAATACCAGCAATCCTGTACTGTCCTATTATTTATCCTAATTACAACTGAATATATACTCTGAAAATACATTTCTGCTGCATGCTAGAACATGTGGAGTTCAATCAGGGGAGAATCACTGTCTCAAATGGAACCAAACTAGACCTAGATTCTAACTCGCCCAATATTTTAAAATAGTCAGTCCTAAAAATGTTATTTTACTTATAGATGGCAAAACAGTCAACATCACATAGAAATGTTTTTTTCTTTTCTGGCTTGTCTTCAGGCGACTATGATTTTGAAATAAAACAGTGTAGTCTAAGTTAAAAATCAGCATTACAAAATTTATTACTATAAATCACAAAAATGATTAAAGTAAACATTCTTGTAATAACTAGATGTAGCTACAATAGGCAACAGAGAATGCAAATACTGTGGAAATAAACGACTTACTCTTTACAGATGAGAACTGTATTGCTGCGACACAGATAGCCTGTGTATTTGGCACCTGCTAGGTAGGCCATTAGTTTGAGGTCATCTCTGTCACTGTCAACAAATCCAGTCACGGAGATTATCTACAAATACAAGACAGTTACAAATAACCAAAAATAGAAAAATTATTAATATTAGAAGTGTGTCATAAATCTTGTATTTGTCTAACTTTCTGTACATAATAATGGAAAATACAGTGTCATAACTGTGGCATACACACACTTAGAAACAAGACTTGATAATTAAAGGGCAGTTAAGCAATAATTTGGTTATATATAAAATCAAGCATACTAGCATTAATTCCAACTCAGGAAGAATCACTTTCTCTCTGTTGGACAGCCTTTTCTTACTTATAAAGTAAGTTACTCTGAATAATAAATGTTACTCTGAATAATCTTTGTGGCTCTATTTGAATTGTGCTTATGCAGTTAAACCAGCATTCTGTGGTAGTCAGCTTTGACTTCTTACATGTTGAGAGCAAGGCTTTCCTCCTGGTGGAAACGCCACTGGAAAATGAAGGGCTCGATGAGGTGGTATCATTTTCTTCTTCTTCAAGATTGAATTCAGCCAATGTGCTGTAATGCATCTCTTCCTTTCTCGTAAAGCCTATCAGTATATGCATAAACAGTTTTTAAAATTGGAAATAGCAGTTTAGACTCGATAAAATAAAAAGATTCTCTTTTTATTGCCTTTTTTTTTCACTGCATTTTCAGGAACCTCTTTCACATAGCACATTCCTATGGTTTCTGTGGAATAAGCCTACTACACGCATTATGGAATTTTGTTATACTATAAACTGCAAATGATAGCAAGAGTGTGCACCATGAAAATCTTTGATTTTATATTCTAAAATCTATATTATAATCTATGATCTAAGTACGAAATATGTTCTGCAAACCCTTACCTTTGCAACAACAAAATGAACGCATGCACGTGTGCAAGTTACCAGCTTGCTTACCTGAGCATACATATTACTGACTTGGCTTTCACAAAGAAGATGTGTACATCTGCTTGTGAGTGTAGGGTCCACTGTCCCACCATGTGCTTGAATGATCTGGTGAGAAAATAAAACTAAGACTTCTGGCATTTATAACAACTTTAAGTTGCCCTAAGAAACAAACAGTGGATTTTCATTTCAGACTGTTGAAGAAACAGCCACTGTTATCATTGCTTCACTGGAGAGAGCCTCAAAAAAGGTTTGTTAGATGACTTGAAACCGTTTGGGGAGGAAGAGAATAACAGGAAATCAAATATACATATGTATTTAAACTTTTCATTGCAATAAGGAAAGTCCAACTTTCAAAGAAGCACGAAAAAAAAATATGAATGTACAAAAACAAACCTTCTCATACTTTTTTATCTCACAGTTGCCCAGGAACAACTAAATTCTACATCAGAAATAAACACAAATGCTGTTAAAAATGTCTGTGGCTTATTTGGTTATGCAAGATTGTAGGGTAAATTCAACTACAGAATTCACCAGAAGTTGAAGAAGTCAAGACCTCTTATTTAGCAAAGGACACAATCAGATTTTTCTGAAAAGCGGAAGTTGGGAAAAAAAAAAAAAGAAAGGAAAAAAAGCACACTATTCCCTGTCTTATTCCCTTCATTCAGGTGGATGCTCCACAGCCTACCTAAATGCTAACATTTATGCAAAAATGGATCTTTTCTTGTTTATATAATGAAGTTAAAGTACAATAATGCTGGTTTACGATTCCTGCATTACAGATGCATGATTAAAAACATAAATAATTGGGAAACAGTTAAGGCTAGAAATTGTAAGCTAATGTTCTGACTACAGACTGCAACCAGACTTCATATTTGAATAATTTTTAGTATTTTTTTTTTGCTGATCAATTGCACTTGATAATGTTATTTAGGCCGTAATGCAAACATTACACATCCGACACAAAGAAATTTCATGCACAGCATTAAATAAAACCATTCATTTGCTTTGAAAGAACAGCAGAATCTTACCCGTTTCCAGGTTGCTAACAGCTGCTTATCAGACATCTGCTCTGGGTAATCAGCAATTGCAAACACACAGCCCAGTAGGAAATACTCTTCTGGAACTGGAATAGTTTGGCATACACACACACAAAAAAAAAAAAAAGAAAAAAGAAAAAAGAAAAAGAAAATCAAATGCTCGCAAGTCTGAACTACTCTAATCTTTCCTATTATCAGATTATGAACTATATTCAATCTTAAAGAATATTTTTCTTGGAGAAATTGGTCTCAAAAACTCCAAAGCTGACCCACGATGCCTGAGACCCAGGGATGAGGCATTTTGCTATTTTGTTGTTGTTGGAGGGAAGGGATAAGAAGAGAGAGAACAACCAGGCAGCAGAAGAAAAACAGATGAAAATATGCTGCTCCTTAGTATATACACTGTGAACAGTGCAAATTAATAACAACAATAATAAATCTGTTTGCCACACATGCACATTTTTAAGCAACATATGACAGTGTTCTGTCCAGTACGGAACCCTCATTGTTCTTTTAGTATTTCTAAATTTTAGCTAAGCAGCCACTAGCCTCTTTAAAAGCTTCCCCTTTCTCCTTCTCTTCAAAGAAAGGAAGTTACTTTTTTTTCCAAACTTACAGCATGCACTAACACTGTTGCCATAGCACAATGTATATGGTAGTGGCATAGGATATAAATTTGAAACAGAAGTTCACAGTGCTCTCTTGCTTTCCAGACTTCTGCAAATCATCCGCATAATAAATTAATAAATCATCCTTATAACAAATTAAATCCTTCATCCTTATAATAAATTAAATCCGTTTATATAAAATTTAGTAAAACAGGTCCTGAATCATGATTTAAGATTCCAAGCCCTATAATCCCATACTGTAAGCACATCATTATTTTTTGACATTTTAACCCAAATTATGTCATGTCATTAGCCACTATTTTCAGCACCAGAAGGCAGTAATTACTAACTCTCTGCTGCTGGATCATGCCCAAAAAGCTGCTGCTGTTGCAGCTGTGGCTGTTGCTGCTGGTGGTGTTGTGGTTGCTGGGCTGGAACTTGGTGTTGTAGTGCTTGAGATGCTTGAGTTAAGTGTTGTGCTGCCTGATTCTGCATTTGCTGTTGCTGATGCTGTTGGTGTAGTCGCTGTAAGTGCTGCTGTTGCAGTTGCTGCTGCTGGAGCTGCTGCTGCTGCAGCTGCTGTTGCTGCTGAAGGCTCTGCTGCTGCAGCTGCTGGAGTTGCTGCTGCTGCAGCTGCTGCTGCTGCAGCTGGTGAAGCTGCTGTTGCAACGCGTGTTGCTGCTGAAACTGAAGTTGCTGCGGAGGCCGGTGCAGCTGCTGCTGCGCGTGTAACTGCTGCTGCGGAAACTGAAGTGGCTGCTGCGCAAACTGGTGCTGCTGATGAACTTGCTGCTGCTGCTGGGAAAACTGGTGAGTCTGTTGCTGTTGGAAGGACTGCTGGGGCATCTGGGACTGCTGCTGCTGCTGCTGCTGCAGCTGCATAAGCTGCTGGGGTTGCAAGTGTAGAAGAGGATGGTGCTGTTGGGGCTGCGCTTGATGCGGCTGCTGCAATAAATGTGTCTCTGGTGTTAGTTTCACTTGACCAAACAGCACTGCATTTGGATGTCCCTGTTGACTATGATTTATTTGTTGTTCTAAACTTTTTGTAGGTGCTGAAAGTGATTGTAAGATCTAGAAAACAAAGATGCGTTTTATGACTTTTTTTGTTATCATGAAGTTTTAAAAATATTTTAAAAACTACTGGAAAAATATCACACTTAAATATATCACTTCACTGGGAAAATATACCACTTAAAAGGACCATGCACTTAAATACATACTTAACTGCACCGAAATCTTTAACTGTACATCATAAAGGCTTTCTGACAATGAGAGAACAGGACTTAAACATGGGAAAGAATGGAGTTACTGTAACACATGGCTCTTAATAAATAGCAATGCACAGTTTAGTATAATTTAAAGTTAAAACCCATCCCTGTATTCTTGGTAATATCCCCAGTAGTATCATGACTATTAACACTGTATCAGTATTTATATCCATCAACTTGGTCAACTCTAATATCCCTTTTAGAATTCCACCGACCCACTCAGTTTTAGTTCCACAGCTGTCTTTTCAAAAAAATAAAAAAGCTTTGCTAACTAAAAGGATTAACTAAAGAGCATTGCTAATAACACCTCCATTTATTAGCATTTTTTGAAGCATGCAAATTGAATACATTTTTTTCTTTTCCTTGAATCAGTGTAGGGATGAGTAGTTCTATTTTAGAAACTGCATCCCAAAACACATTGCTCCACAAAGAGAAACATTGGTCTGCTTGACCCTAATAGTGAAATAATGTGAGAAAGTCTAATAATAATAATTTTTAAATTATGTAGAACACTGAAATAATCTGGGGACTCAATTCCATTTTTAAATACATGCTTCAGTTAAGGGAAAGATAATTAAGGAAAAGATCAAAAAATTGATAACACAGGTTATCAATTTTTTAAAGCATTAAAAAAGTGAACTTAGGCAAATTTCTAGCAGCAGGAGAACACTCCCTGTATGTTATTACAAGTGCTTTCATATAACTATATATTAAAAATCTTAACGAACAATAGGAAACTACTTTTGTGAAATTCATAGACTGGCCATTCAAAAAGTCCTTAAAAAATAACCATCTTAGGTGAATCACGTGAAGTCTTTTGCCTTCAGCCACACTATTTCATCACATATACTTTAAGCTCCAGTGATGAGGGTGCGGGTGAGGGTCTAGAGGAATCGAAACACATCACAGAAACACAAAGCCCTTTATCTTATCACACATCTACCAATGCTTCATTAGAGGCAATTCAAGAATTTCCACAATGCACTTCAAAACAGCTCAAATTCCAAGCACGTAATTTTAACTGATGCTACTTCGAATTGCATACATTTATAACCATGATTATTCCCCATCACTGATGTCTAGACAGCATGACACTAGAAACATTAAATAACTAAAAATCACATACGCAGAAAAAAAAGTGTTTCAGTGGCTCATTATAAAGAGAGATCTTGACGCTGGTCTCCACAAGAAGCCCCGGAAGTCGAGATTACATGAACTTCAGGAGATGTATTTCAAAGCAAAGGGATAAAACTTTCAGAAGTATCCTAGGGTTATGTTCAGAAATTAGTTTTTTATCTGCAAAATTCTTAACGAGTATGGATCCTGCCATCCAGGGGAATTGTCTGGTTCAAATTAAGGCTGTGCCCCAAGACACAGATTCCACTCAAGACTCATAACCAACCTAATTTAGGCAGAGGGCAAAGCTTAGGAGAAAAGGCAAAACTGGAGGCACGCCTATGAATTTAGGACACAAAAACTTTTTTCCAAGTTCTGGAATGAGCATAGAACCTACCCAGCAGCTGACAGACTGGGTACTTGCAGGCAGCCTTGCACACCACAGCCAAAATCCCTCAATCTCATAGACTTTTGGGGAATGCAGCCTCACTGAAGCATGATGCACTGACTGCCAGTATCTATGAATGCTGTTTAGGGTCTTACTTCCACAGGGAGACTGCTGAAACATATTTTATGGCATGATAACTGCATTGTAGATGATGTGGTGTTGAGATATGGAAGCACTGGCCAACGTACCACAACTGGCCAACACATCAGTTCTTTGATAACCCTGTTCACTCCTTATCCAGAAGTCTCAGTCCTTACACAGTTCAATGTCCTAAGCAGAGGGATCTGAGACACATTTGAAAAGAGCTCAGCATTTCTGTCTTCCTTTTCAAAGTCATAAATAAAGAACCGGCATTTCTAACTGGCTCCATTTTTTTGCTTCTTTGGAGTACTGGCTGTAAGTTTCTATGTTGTTTTGTTGTTCTATGTTGTTTCTATCAGGCACCTTTGAAAGTTTACCTTCAGAGGAATGTCCAAATAAATGCACCAGTCCAATTATTTAAATAAACAGATGTCTAACATTTACTAGCACCTACTTTTCTCACCTTCCTTTCCCATAAATGTGTTAAAATTCCAGTGTTGCAAGTTATTTCAGTGCATGCTCACTCGCTCTGTACTCCCTTCTCAAATACATTCAGTACAAAAGCTACAGTTATTTCAACTATATAAGTGGCATAAGAGGTTGCATGTTAGGACTTCTACTTTGTAATCCTGACTGTACACTTACATAACACCTTAATAATACTCAGCACAACAAAACTGTAGAACTGAACCTACTGCAAACACAATCAATTTTGCAGCTTTATGTGTTTATGCTGCTAATAATACCTTGTGCTGAATAAAAAGTTTGAAGGGCATGAAATCTGGTTTACTGAAGTAGCCAAGGAACTTTAAATTAATGAAGCTTTACTTCTCCCAAATCAGGAAATTTATATTGTAATACTATGAAGCATTCTCCAAGCTGCAGTTAAACACAGCTTTACTCATCCAAATATTTTTGCCAAACACATTTCTTTCGTGAAACTGCTAATAATGAAGATACTTATTACCATGGAAGTTGCTAATCCTGTAACTCCCAATTAACATGGGGAACTTTTACTCCTTTGCGTGCCTTGAGAACAAGAAAAGGAAACTGAAATCCTTACACATGCTAATTCCTTAAAGTCCAATATTTTATAAATGAAAAATCCAATACTTACATGTGCTACATTTGATGGTCTATTAATCTGCTGAATATCAGCACTATTAGTAATATTCCTTAATGTCCGTACTGCTGGACTCCATGCAGCCATCATCTCCTGTCGATCAGAACTTTGGGCACCTTGTACTGAAGCCATTAAATTGCCTCTGATATCAGGAGGCAAAATATTACCTGGCACTGGTGGGACATTGGCACATAAATTAATCAATCCAGAGTCTTTGCCTTGGGGCAACCTACGCTTTGCTGCAGTGGCCTGTGGGACTTCAGCTGGTGTCCAGTTCAAATTCCTTTCCTGCTTTTCTGGAGAGGAATCAGAAGAATCATCAAACATCAGTTCCCCTTTTGCCTTATCAGTAGTGGTAGATTTTGGTGAAAAAGCTTGATCACCCAAAGGCGATCCTTCTCTGGAAGATGCTGGGCTCGATAATTTTTCATCTGTACTAGCTTCATTTTGAGAATATTGTTCTTCATTTTCGGCTTCTTCCTCTTCTTCCTCCTCCTCCTCCTCCTCTTCCTCCTCGTATATAATTAAGCGAGGATGATAAGAAATCTCTTCTTTCTTAGTTTTATCAGCTATACAATCTAGTACCCAATCTGGTGTCACAATTTTAATGCTGTCCCGTTTATAAGCACATTCATATTTCTCCTGTAAAGAAAATAGAAAAAAAAACCCACTATTTAAAAAACAGTATTTAGTAATTGTTAGTGACATGAAGACATACCACTCTAAAAGAGACTTTCCTGCACTGCACACCCTTGATAGCTATCATGGTTTCTTGATGCATACAGCTGTTCCTTACCAACAACTCTTTCATAATTCCTGACAAAAAATTCAAACCAAAGCCTAAACATAGAAGATACCAGGTATTTGAGTCTGACAAATAGTCAGACTCAGAAGTGCAACTATAAGTTTCTTGAAATAGTTGCAATGCATTTTGGATTGGACTTTTATCGGTAGTAGTTTTTTTCATCACTAATTAATTATATTGTTAGCTTAAAGGGTACCAGTAAAGATTATGGCAGGAATATTTGAAATAAAGATTTTATTTTCTGAAAGGGTTCTTCAGTAAACTTACCTAAAGTAAAACTGTCAAACTGTTTCAGAGATACCTGTCTGCAAGATAATACTCATTGCTTCTCTTTTCACAAACAGTCACATGTGTCAGTCAAGAATCAGAGCTCAGTGCCTCAAACGTAGTAAAAGTAAAAAATGTGTTTTTTCTTGTATAAATAAAATTCATCCAATTTCAGGTCTATATCTTCAAAATGAAAGGCAATCACATTCTAAAGTGTAAGTTCAAATGCCTGTAAAAGTAAGACCATTTGTTCTATTGGCATTCTATATTCCAGGTGGTTGGACTAGATCTCCAGAGGTTCCTTCCAATCTCAGCCATTCTGTGACTCAAAAAGTTATCTAAACAATTTTAAACAAATAACCCAAGCAAAATCATAATTTGCTCTTGCTCAATCTTAAAAAAGAACAAAGCATAAATTCAAATATTTTGTATTTTAGACAAAGCATAAATTGTAGCTTTTTTTTTTTAAACAAAGGTATCAAGATTGCAAGAGCAGAATGCTTTTCCTTGCTAAATTAAAACACTGTAGTTATTCCTCTCCAGTCCTTAGTAACTTTTTAACATTTTTATTCTTGTAGACCTTTTTTGGATTTATTTCTGGTGCTCTCACAACTAGCGAACTGAAGGGAGTCAGTACACCAGCAAAGATTTGGGAAAGGAGATGAAGCAATGAAAAACCTACCAAGATTTCTAGCATATTTTAAGCACCTTTGCAAAGTAATATACACTTTAAAAATCTGTATGCATATATAGACAGAAGTGAGAAGAATCGCCATTTTAAAGGGACAACTGTGTGTTTTGAAACAGCTTAAACTGTTGAAACATAATGTCTCCATAAAATTTTCTTTTGTTCAAAAAAGGACTAACAGATTCAACAATTAGCTCTTCAGACTTTGATAGTGGAACTCTTAGATCCCTTGAAAAATCACCCAAACTCATGCATGTTAAAACTCCTCTAAATCTTTTGTCTTTTGTGCCTATTTAAATGAGAAACTGGTCTGAACAGTTCATTAACTCTAGAGGCAAATAAAACTGAAAAACTTTAAAAACTTTTCATAACTGAATAATTTTGAAGGTCAACATCGTAAATGCCTTGAATAACTGAATTAAGTGCATTCAAAAGCTGTATTGTATCAAAAATCATTTCTTTACAATTAAATCAGATTGCTGGCTTCCATTTCAAAGGATGCCTGTGTCACCATGCTGTTTATACCAGGAACAATGAGACTTACTGGAGCATAAGGACAGCTTAAAAGGGTCAAAAGATCTTTTCATACAAGAAATAAAAGCTACTAATGAAGTGTCATATCTTATTTGTTCTTCAGTATTTTGATTCCTCCAAAAAAGGAAATCAGATAAACACTTAAAAATAAAGCTGTGCTGTAGAACCTGACCTTCAACAAGCTGGCTCCCTGCAGAGCACTGTAGAAATTGTGACCTTATCAACAGCAGGAAAGCTGGGGTGTCACTTGGAGCAGAAGTCAGCATGTCTTGTTTTGGGGGACTTGAAAACAAATGCAATTTTAAAAATGAGTTACACGCTACCGCTTACAAAGTGAACTTTACGGGACATTGAACACACAGCCCTACTTTGCCTCATGACTACTTAAACCTGCATGTGATTTTGTTGGTATGTTTGAGACATCCCATTAGCAAGATGGCTAAGTACCACTGTTATCTTTAAAGACTGCTCACCTGCAAAAGCAGACTGATGTTTTCAAGAACACAGCAAAGCAACAAACATGGATAAATCTCTATGTGTGATAAAGTGCTTAGATACATCCACAACAAAGCTTTAAACTGCACCACAACTTCCTACCATTGAGACAGACATTCTATTGCTCACGGCCAATAAAACTGTTGGGATCAGCAGGACTGCTGCACTCGTAAGGAAATTGCCGTATTCAGACTCAATGCTGCTATTAGTTATTTCACTTCTCTCCCCAAGGGTTCTAAATTGATCGTAAAAACTAATAAAACTGCACTTCTTAAACAACAGATGAGCCTTCCTGGGGAAGGAAACTTCTTCTAGAGAAAGCTCAAACAAGATTAGACTAAATTCAGACTAATCATATCAAAGTAAAAATACAGAGAGCCACTAGATAGAGGGAATCTATTTTTTCTATTCAAGAACTTTTAAAAAAAAGAGTCCTCCTCAAACAATTAGTAGTATAGTTCTGATTTTGAGTTAGTATGCAAGATGCAGAGAGCCTTCTAATTAGAAGTTACTGGATGAAATTAGGGGGAAAGTTGTTAGACTGAACCACAAAAGACATTTCCTTACAATGAACTCTATTAGGATGTGAAATAATCTCCCAGGAGAGCCACTGGCAAAGCATTTTGACTACATTGAAGAGTTAGTTGTTAGTTAGCTAAAGTTAAGCCTTTAATCTTTTATGTTTGGGAACGGAGTGGGAACAAAGACTGTTAGGAGTGGGAATGAAGACTGTTAGACCGAGAAAATTATTTACAGACTTGCAGAGCTGCCTGGCTAGAGCTGCGAAAAGTAGAGTTTCAAATCTACCCCTTGCAGTACAGCTAAGCCCCCTTCCAATCAAGATTCTCAGCAGACAGATTTGCAGCAATGATACTAAATCTGGGTTGGGTACAGTTAGCTCTGGTCATAGGCACCGAACCCTCTTATTTGCTCAGGATGCAGTTAGTGAGAATCAAGGCAAGGGCTACAAGCCCAGCCCAGCTGCTCACCGGCTCCATTTTCAGAGACAGTTCTGGAAATGTGCAAGTTTTAATTTAAAATCCCAATTTCTGACCTTGAGAGAAAAGAAAGACGGACGACAAGTACCCAGGATACATCCTAACCTGACAGCAAAAGTCATTTAGTCTACATAATACAGCTAGAATGATTCCTTTCTTTGCATCCAATAATACCAGGGGACACATCCAGCCTTTTGCTGCTGCTTTCGTAGCTCATTCCTCTGCCTCACCCATTTTACTGTAACACCAAGTAACACCAAAGCAGCATCACAGCAGAGCAGATGCGACTGTTACCTTACTCATGCGAGACATACAGCCTTGTACAGCACAGTCCCCTGCCACCCAAACCTACCACAAGCAGAAACTACCCTGCCCATGGAATGCAGCTTTCTTGACTATCTGCAGAGCATCAAAAGAGCAAATCCCAGGTATGTGAAGAGCCCAAACTGTCAAAAATGAATGTGCGTATAGGGAGGCCAGCCGCGGCACCACAGCTTCCACATAAATTCCACTTTCCTGGAAATGGATAGGGGAGGAGCTCAAACTGCAAGCAAATTTCTTCTGGCCAAAAATATTTATCAGATTGGAAGAGTCTTGACTTAACAAGTTTTAAGCAGTATTCCAGGAGGTCCAGATGAGAATAGGTACCTAGTCTCCTCTACCGGTAAAATCAACACACCTGTATTAACTAGTGCTCTAGGTAGAAACAGACTCAAGGAAACAAAATAAAAGACTGTTCTCCAAATTTTCCCATGATAAAACAGCATCAAAAATAAATAAATGAGCAAACATACCAAAGAGATAGAAACCTGTCCTTAAATCTGCTACCAGGCTCTCCCACAATGAACAGCACAAATGACTATGCTTTACCACTGGCTTCGACAGACTTAAACTGCAACCTCCACACTTACAAAATGATGGACTCAAAAGGCACAGCTCAAACCTAAAATGTTTGCTTGCAAGAAAACACTGTTATCCGAATTCTTATAAAGCCCAATCAAAATAACTGGGCTTACAAAGCCCAATTCAAAATAATATATAATTATTAATATAATAATATTTATTATTATATATATTTTACATATATTTATGGGGAAGTATGAATTGGAAAATGCTGTCACAACTCCAGCAGCCAAGCAAACATTAAGTGACAGTTAACTCTACTTACACTGAGACCATTTTACACTGTCTTCAGAGTACTGGGACACTAAGGTAGGCCTAAATACAGTTATACTTTCTTTTATTCTAATAAAAAGTAAAAATAAAATAAAATAAAATAAAATAAAATAAAATAAAATAAAATAAA
>JAUBNY010000546.1:796318-809189 GCA_032275445.1 Crypturellus soui | reverse complement strand
TAAAATTATGCATCCCACAGAGAAAGAATAGAGGAACACAGCAGGTTCTGAATACGAAAGAAGATTCAGAGGGACAATAGACAGTCAAGCACTTGAGATGCATAAAACTTCATATTTATGGTCATTTGAGATGCGGCTGATTCCTAAGCAATTTCTGCACAGGACCGTGGCAGCCGGTGAGAGCTGGAGGGTTGCTGGTTGTTGCTGGTAGGCTGATAATCTAGTAACATGATTCACACTTGGAAAATCTCTCACGTATAGTGTTTTATACACAGTTTTATACACAATAGACAAGAGGCTGAATCAGTTGCTTCAACATAGGTCCCCGGAGCCATCTGACATGCCCTTAGTGTCCTGCCTGACCTTGCCTCTGGAAAGGCACAGGGCCCTGTGCTATATCTGCCATGTCACGAAGCCATCGGCCCTCATGGGGAAGTCTTGGATGACTCAGGCATTTCAGTTTGACCAGGTTTAGGCTGCTGCTATCGGCATCACGCTTCCATGTGAAATCCGCAACCATTGTCAGGGATGATTTCCAAAGAAACTAGACCCAGAAAGGGTGGGTAATACAGTCAAAGCTTGCAAGGCAAATAAATGGTGAAACTAGAAAGGATTCCCAGCCTTCCCATCTGTGCCTTCCCTTCCTCACGCAGCGCATGATTCTGTGCAGTGCTCACTGGAATGGTGTGCTTTTCTCCTCAACGTGTAGCAGTTTGGGCAAGGACACACACAAGGAACTGTGAGGAGCAGTTAGGTATACACAGTTCCTTGAAGCCATACATTGCCAATGTCCTAATAACCAGATGGTTCATTTTCAAGACATGGAGAAACTCCTCTGCTTTTTCTTGAAGAAATCTGATGTCTCTTTAGTTCGTTGTGCAAGCTAATCCTTTGGCTCATTTGTAAAGAAAATAGTGATATAAATGTATAGAGCTCTCCAGATAGCTACTAACGGTCGTGTTCCAAGCCAATTTTCTGCTTCACTAATACTCTGATGCTAATGACCATTTTTCTAAATGATCTCTATATAATACTTTATTTCTCCCTCCTCCCTGAAACATTTACTTGGAAACTCTCATGCATGGTCACACACCCTACCACTTATTTCTGCTCACCGATAAAAACACATTTCCCAAAGATATTGCTCTAGAGGGTGGATTCTGAAGCTGAGGGTCCTTCTCCCAGGCTTGTTTTGTCTAGCACCCAAAGCTGAGAGTGTCTACAGATGTTATGTCTACAGAGCAAGGAGCAGCAGGATAAAGCCAGGGTGCCAGAGAGGTTTTCTGCACAACCTCATCAAGAGCAAAGGTTTATTTATTTTTATTTTTTTCCTATTTCTGTGGACATTCAGGACTCTGCAAAGAAAATCCCCTGTCATACAATTCAGCACTGGAAAAGGAGCTGTAGAGTGCAGAGAGCCTGGGTGCAACATAATCACAGAGGCAGGAACTGGGTGAACAGCCAAGCTGCATCCTCTTGAAAGCCAAGGACAGGCAGGAAGGTCATGAAGCATAAGCTAAAATGGCAACTTATTTAATAATTCCCACTTGAAATCTCTGTCTAGGTGGGTGTAGTCTTCATGGAGCTTCCTGATATTATAAACTGATCAAGGGACTAAACCTGTTTTTGCCTAGAACTGAGACCAAAACCTGTGGGAGATGCTGAAGGAGACACTTAGGTAAAGACTTTCAGGGTATTTGTAGACCTGGGGCTAAGAAAACCTGAGTTTCTATTAAGTTTTGCCATATAGCTTTCCGCATACTGTTCTATGGCCTTTCCTTGCAACCTCTGTTAACAACTGGTATTAAATTAACCAGCTTTCAGTTTTCTGATAGCAAAGCAATTTTAAGCAAGAGACTGTACACCACCAGTAACTCTTCAGCTATTTCATCCTTGAGTTTCCATAACGCTCCCAGTTAAATATCATCTGGTTCTGGCTGTTACTGTTCATTTTGTGGATTTGTTGTATAAAGTTTCTACCAATATCTCAGCTTGAGATGAAGCCTATGAGTGCATCCCCTGTAAATACAGAGCTCCCCAAATACCTTTAAGAGGAACATAGATGAAAAAATATTTCAGTTTTTCTGCAATGGCCTTATCTTATCTGAGCACTCCTTCTATACTTCAGTTGTCTATGGGGTTTGCAACTCTTTGACAGGCCTCCACTCCCTGAAGTGTTTGAAAAAGGATTTTGTGTTAGCTTTGATGTCTTTTGCAAGCTGTTCCTCAAACACTTTTTAGTCTGTCTTATTTCATTTTTAAAACTTCCAGAGTTTACGGTCCTCTTTAATCTTTTCCATTCCAATATGATTTTAGCGCTTTGAAAGATGTCTTCTTGCTTCTAATAGCTTAAACCATGGCATTTACAATGATGTCTCACAAATAAGTCATCCTAAG
This sequence comes from Crypturellus soui, assembly GCA_032275445.1. Taxonomy (NCBI): domain Eukaryota; kingdom Metazoa; phylum Chordata; class Aves; order Tinamiformes; family Tinamidae; genus Crypturellus; species Crypturellus soui. The sequence continues at coordinate 806,792 of JAUBNY010000546.1, read as the reverse complement.
AGTTTTTCCTCTGCAGTCACAGGCAGCTGCCCTGCCAGGTTCCCGATGGCCCCAGGGAAGATGCAAGGTGGCACTGGCTGCCATATCCGATTTCTTACAACTGAACTCACAACTACTATATTTAAAAGAAATTATCAGAAAGGGCCTCATGTCTCAAGGAGAGGAAGACTAGGCTGTGAAAATTATAGAAATAGGAAATGTTTTCTGGAAGAACAAAACAAACCAAAAATCAGACATGGAGCCACTGCTTTTCCTGAGAGGTTGATACTTAAATTAATACTTAAATTGATACTTAATTAAATTTGTGAGTTTCCTCACAAACACAGATGCTGAATACTTTCTTTTTTGTTTAACTACATTAAAAATCCATTTATCCATTGGCTGTTAGACCATTGTGTATCTGGAATCTTCTGGAAGGCAATGACTTCATTAAACAGCACCTTTTACTACCGGATTTGAATCCAATGCTGTGTGCATGGCAAAAGAGTCAGGGCCTAGTTGAGGCCTCAAATACAAGGAAAATATTCCTCTTAAAATTACAGGGAGAAAAAGCTACTAACAGTTTATTAACTATGAGTATCTCTGATATTGTGATTACATGGATTGTGATAAATACCACAGTTACCAGACAAGAATTGGTTTGCAAGGTTCTATAATAGACAAGATGTAGACAGAATATTAAACATTTTCAGTTAAATCCGTTTAAGAAAAGTCTTGGCTAAGATGACCAAAGCTTTTGCTATTTTACATATATTAAAAAAAGAATCAATAATTCTCCTAGTAGTTCTGTTAAACTATGTAATTTCATTTTTCATATTTAATTCTGCTGTTATCTGAGTGAGATGAAGTCTCAGAGAGTGAAATCAAAGAAAGCCAGTATAATCCCTGGCAAATGGCATCCTTCAAAAGAGTCTTCCCATTACATGTGCTTCAAGCAAATCCTTCTCAAGGATTTCTGTAATACCATGGAATATTTAGAGATTCTGTAGGGAATAAAAATAACAGATTCCAATTTATGCATTTCTAATATGTAGTAGCATGTTTCTCTCCTGAAGCAGAGAGGTATCGGGTACATACGTAAAAACAAATCAAAAAAATTGTCTTGCCATTAAGTTCCACTGAATGCAGAGAAAACACTGAAATACCACACCCTTTCTCAATTTGGGGTTACAGATAGAGCTAGTTAAATATCGGAATTTCTGTTACATACAATTATTTTCATTTCTGGTAAGTTTTTGTCTCAATTAATAAAGAAGACAATTTTCAAAATTTCTGTCTAAGGAGAAAGTACAAAATAAAATTAATTTTACCCCCCAAAATCTCTTTTAGGCATTCTGAACTGACAACTCTCGCCCCAGGAACACACCAAACTGCCTTAGGAAACACGAAGCCTAGAAGCCCTGTGTATCCCACTTTACTGAGACACTAAAGAGGCTTTCTAGATCATCAGACTCCTTCCCCCAGTATCATAGCAACCCTGTCTTCAGATCATTTTAATAAACTAATCTGTCTCAGCAGCAGTCCCGTGGGAATGTTGTGGGAACATTACAGTGCTGATAATTAGAAACTTCCTATTAATTTCCAGGTTAAGTGTGTTTGTGGTCATTTCGTATCCATTTGTTATCCTGCCAGTATAAAGTCCTGCAGGAGAGAGTCTGGAAGCGCTGAAAGCTCCAGGATGCCTGGGGGAGCACTGCTACTGTCCCACTATTTACCTGCATTTCAGCCAAAGTGTACCAAAATCTATATGTGCCACCAAAATCTTCCCCATTAGTTGTGATCTATGGCTTATCCATTGATAATTCAAGCAGAGAATATTACTTTTGAGAGATTTTCAGGGATATTCAGCTGAACGAATGGGATTCATTTTTCTAAATGTAGGTATCTAGTGTAGGTTTCTGAGGTAGGTAGGTAGCTACTGTTCCTCCAGATTTACTGTGAGCTCTGAATGATGCGGATAGACGCTGTCCAAGACCTGAAAGGGAATCTCCACTCTGGAGGTCAAACAAGATATGTCAGGGCATCCCCAAAAGCTCTGAACATCAGTGTTGGGACACTGCATCCCAACGTAGGTGCCTCCCAGAGCATGAGCTGAATATTTCTGTTAGTTCAGTCTGCTTTCACAATAGTGGCCTCCTGACCACGTTGCTCACTAGCACCTATGTGTTGACACGGCAACAGAGGTGCTTAACTTGTAAGCTAAATCCCACCTGATCTTCCAACATAAATCAGAGAACTATGATTTTTCTCAACAAAGAAATGATGAGCCTGTGTGACACGCTACACTCTCCCTGCCCATTCAAAGAAAGGCGTATACATAGGCATAGACACACGTAAAGACACACTGAAAGACATACCACCAAGATCATAGATGTCCGTCTGCAGCCCGGTGTTCAATACTGTGGATAGCAGTTATGCTAGAGAGAAGAAGGATGAGCATTGGGGATGAGCAGGAGAATGTCTGAGTCCACATGACACCAGACTCAATGAATCTCACCTAGAGCAGTCGGAGGGACAAGATCACTTCCCCGCCTGAGGTCCCCAGGGCATCGCTGGTTCAGTAACAAGCATTTTAAGCTAATTTATCCAGCCAGGAATGGCATTATGTGACTGAAGAATAGCACATTTTAGAAAGACGGAAGGAAAGGAAGCAGTAAAATGACTGGCTTTTATGACTGACCTAAAAAAACATGTAAGAATTCAAATCAGACTTTGAAAAAAAAAGCATAATGGAGATAAATGGTGTAGCAAGCAGCATGGACGTCTCAAAGTTATATGATGAATATAATTGGCTTTATAGACAAAGAGAATGCAGTAGAGCTCATCCATGCTCTCTTCCAGAAAACATTTGATGGAGATGATAAGCTCAGATGGGGAGGATGGAAGCTAGATGAACTGTAGACTGGGTATGTTCCTAGCCAAGGGGAGATCGAAGCATGTATTGCTGCAAAAGTAGGAATCAGGCTGGAGAGAAATTACTAATAGAGTTCCTCAGGAATTAGTCTTGATTCCAATTCTATTTAATATTTTCATTTATTACTTTGGGACAGAAAATGCCTGATAAAATCTGCTAATGACAAAATTTAGTGACAGTGTCAATATGAAGATATACAGAGATAACAGGAGAAAAGTCACCTGACCCTGTTGATACAAATGTGGAACTCATCACCTGCAGGTGACAGGGGATTAGGGCTGAGGACCAGCTACTTGCAGAAGGACCAGCATAATGCAGCTGGGAGTAAGTCTTAGTCCCAGGATGAAGTAGATCTTAAATCCCTCGGATGGACAAAGAAAGATGCTGGTAATCGTGTGAAGGAATTACGGCTGGTCATGTGCTGAGCAACCTTGTCCCAGCATTGTAATAGCTTGTGCTCAATGAGAAGGTGAATCCAGTCAAGAAGGAAGAGAAGGATTACTAGGACACTAGAGTGATTGGGGGACTTTCATACCACAAGAGATGAAAAAAACTTGACTCGATCAGCCTAGAAAAACAGGCTACTGGGGAAGCTCTCTGTAAATGCACAAGGGGTAAATACACAGAAAGGAGAAAAGGGGTTTAACTGATAACGCTGGCAGAAGAATGAACTGGTGCAGTTTGTCATGAATATGTTGGCTTGAAGAATAAATTTTCTAAATACTTATTAAGAGGAGTGGTAGGGAGAAACCTGCTTTCTTGTAAGAGGGATCTTGACCAGTCTATGGAAAACATAAAATATCTTTGCTCATAACCAAGGAAAATGAACTCAAAGACATTAGCAGGTCCTTCCTGGCCCTTTACTTCTAAAAGGGGACCTCAACAACACCATTGGGAGCAGTCTAGTCCCATAAGAGGAGCCTTGTAATCCTGTCTTCTCTATTGTAGCCACTCATAAAACCAGAGTCCCCAGAGACTAGCTCAGACTCAGGGAGGTTCCTCAGCAGCTCAGCCCTGGGCAGACCAGTGCAGAACCGCTTTCAGCTGCCACCAGGCTTCCGACATGGATAATTCATCACTTAAGGTGTCCAGTCATGATCTACACCAGGCTCCCTTCTGGCACCCCTCTACCTGCAAAGACCATCAGCAGCTACAGGGGACGTGCGGACAGTCTCTAGGGAAGATGGACAACAGCATGAAGCATCTAGGGGCTCCAGAGCCCGTAGAGGGAAGAAGGGAAGAGGGTAGGTGAGGGGGGAGCGCTAAGACAAGAACAGGGCAAAGCAAACGTGGGAAAGGGCCCCAAATTGCCCAGGAGACTTCAGCGCATGTCTCCGGCCAAGGGGCCCCTGATCTTATTTATCAGGCCACGATGTCTCACATGGGAGCACGGAGGCTCCCTGGGGTCTTGGTACCAGCACACCAAGATGAGCAGCCGTTGCCACCTTCCCAGAGGGAAAATTCAAGTAATAGGGAGTTCAGAGAGAGCTGCTGCTGTGCCAGAAGGAACCAGAGGGAACTGTGTCATTACAGTTCCTACCGAGGCCAGCTGGACCCCAAGAGACCGTGGCAGTAGTGGTGTTTTATAGTAATTCAATAACTATTTGTGCCAGGAGGATGAGTTACACTAACTGCCCTTATTTGCTAAGTTAATAGATAGCAAAATTAAGGGAATTTTCATTGCTGGTGTAGAGAGGCCACTTTCACTGTATTTCATTTAATATGGGGAAAATTAGAAGTTAATGTCAATGGACAATTAATGTAATCCTTTAATGATATTAACTTTCCCCAGCCTCGGAGAGGGGCCAGGTGCTCTGCAGGGTTAACAGGGCCAGGAGGTCCCTGTGCGCCAGGATTGGGGAGAGGGACAGCAGGGGACCGAGGGCCAGAAGTGAAACAAGGGACACGGAAACAAGGGACACCAAAACATGGGCATCTGCTCCTGTCTCTGGAACCTCTAAGGTGAGAACTTTTTAACCCACAATATCTCACAGTTTATGAGCAGCAGGAGGTGACACAAATGCTCATAAAAGTCACAGGTCGTGTCCTGGCAGGACATGGCAGCAAGGCACACATTGTACCTTCGCCCCAGTAAGGGCATCCTCTTGAAACCCCTTTGGAGGAGATCTACATTGCGCAGAGCAGAAGTCAAATCAGATTTAGTGCCCATGGTCCCAGGGCTCCACAAAGAGCCGGATGCACCAGCTGATCCAGGGGTGCCCAAGGCTCATGGCCTCAGCCCCTCCACCAGCCGCTGCTGGAAGGCACCCAGCTCCTCCGAGGCAGAAATCTCAACTAACTCCCCAAGCCTCTGTCCTCCCTCCTGCTCTTGGTGAGCAGTTAGGTCTGTAACCAGATGAGCCAAGAGGCGCTCAAAGAGTTCAATTCTGCACAAGGGCATCTCCACACGTCCTTCTGATTCTGGAGGTAGAAGAGCTCCTCCTTTGGAAAACGAGGCTCTGCTAGAGGGAAGCTCCCTCCAGGCACTGTCGTTTTAAGGGAATGCAGCTGTCAGGATCAGTCAACAGTCCCTTTCTCGCTTCACCAAGAAGAAGGGAGTGACAAAGTCTGTGGAGAAGCCTGGAGCTGAACCCAGTTCTCAAGAGAAGTGCACAGCTGCTTTATCTGCAATATTGTCTTTCCTTACCAGAAGGAAAAAAAAAAAAAGAGAGAGAAAAAAATCACTCTTGTAAACATCAGTAACAATCATTATCCAAACTTTCCAAAAACCACTGAAACTCATCAAAATTCTGCTTTGTGTGCCATGTACTATGCAAGGATGTATTAAGCAAGTGAAAAATGTACATACTCCATTTAGATGTGCTGACACATAACCCTGCCAGATATAATTAAGGCTCCCATTCTTTGTCGTTCCTACCAATAGTTCTATATATTAAGTTCCATTCTAATTCAATTACCCTTATTGCAGCATTCCTTCACTCAGAATGAATAGCTCCTAGGTGCTTTCGGGGGAACGCAGTGGGTTTGGATTTGTTTTTCTTTTTTTTTTTTTTTTTGGCAATGGTAATTGGCATTTGCAGTAAGCATAGGGAAATCCCAATTCCCACTGCCAGGAGGAAGATAATGAAATTTGAACAGCTCTGAGAAATTAGGAAGAATTTGGAGGTTTAAAACAACTTTTATAAAATAAAACAAGAAACTTAAGTTATTTTTTGTTCCAGGCAGCAAATGAGAAGCTCACAGAATAGCTAAAGCTTTGTAAAGTAGTGCATCTCCCATATTAATATTACTCACATGCAACACAGTAGCACCTGAAGGCCCCATCTAAGCGTGGGACCCCATCCTTGCAGCACAGTTGAAGTAAGTTACCATAAATAATCTGTGCCGCCTAGAGTTCACCTGAGCTAGCTGTAAAATTCCCCCAGGATCAATATTTCTGATGCAAATCGAAATACCTTCAAAATTAGCTGTTTAACCCAATCATGAGAATTTGGGGTCAGTGGAATGAGTTTCGATAACTTCTGCTCTGTTTTGGCATAACATGTGCTGCTCAAGGGCTTCTTTGCACTGGGTTTTTTGCAGATACATGCCCTTCTGCTCCTGGGAATGCTGTCTGCTTTGGATTTCAGGGCTTTCTGCCTTTCCCTGGAAATCCTCAACAAGTTGCCCATGCAAGGACACAAGCAATGAGTGGGATGCCTCCAGGACACCTCAGACCTGCCTGTCTGTCCGCACCCATGAGCTGCTGCTCACCAGGCAAACCCCCAAGTCTAGATCATTTCAGTAGCCATGAAGCAAAGACATCAGTTTCTGCCAGGGGAAACCTTCTTCTTAGCAAACAGCGCAGTGTTTCATGAGGCACTTTTTCCCCATTTCAGGCACATTGCTGAAGCAGACTAGAACACAGAGCTGTTGAGTTTCCAGAAGGGGACAACAAGAAATCTGTTCCTGAAACACACCAGACGCAACTAGGTCATGATTAAAAAGATTTTTTAAAAAATGAATTGTTAAAATCTGAGTGCAGCTGAAGTTCAGCCTCACCTTCTTTTCTTATATAAGAATAAAAATTGCTGCATTTTCTATATAAACCATTAAATTTTGATCTGAAGAGCTATATAAATAAGATGAGCAACTTGGGAAGAAATGGCTCAAGGACAGTGTTCTCAGGTGGCTCAAGCCCCATCACTTTTTTCTTTCAGCTCTAAAAATTAAAGCAACCAACTATCTATCTATCTGGGTTGTTTTCTTTTCTAGACACTCACAAAGGCTTGTATTTTGCAAAATTGATTTTTGACACTTCCCATCAAACAACTTCCTTTGAGAGTTTCTATTTTGCAGCCAAACTTCAAGGCACCCAAATTTTCAGCTACGTATTTAAGAATAGTCACTATTGTCTTTAGAAAGAAAAAAGTCCTGTGAGTTCAACATTCTCCTCTTCTTGTGTCTTTTCCAGAAGGCACATGCAACAAACTCTCTCTTGGCACCACTTTTTCAGTAACCTCTTTCTTCTCTTCAGCTGCACCAGGTTTTTGCCTATAGAATTAATTGCAGAGAGCACCAATGCATGTAGGGAGCAACAAAAAGTCAGCCCTCAAGATCTGACCCTGGGTGTTGCACAAATGTCCCAGTTTAGCATCATCCAATTGGGCATTTCCTCAGTGTGCTGTGAAGCTCTATTGATGGTATTTAGAGTACACAACCAGTTATTGGTATTTCCTTGAAATATTATACAACTTAGGGGTGATGTAATCCATCATGAGAGTGAAAGCAAATAATTTCTTGGGAACACTCTGAATTCCTGTGTTCAGTTTTCTTGCTGGTTAAGCCCACCCGCTGGTCCCGTTGTTTTGCTGCCTGTTTGCTGCCACTTATAAATTGCTCTGTGTACAACTAACTCTTGCGTAAAAGGCTTCACAATAGCAGACAGTCAAATGCACATAATTGCTTTTGCAAAAGGAAAAGAAACCACATTAAGGAGCATAAACCTCAGTCTCTGTGTGCTGTGGCTTAAAATAGATTATGCCCTGTGGCGGATAACGTATTCCAGTTATAATCATTGTGGGTCTGCTAACTAAGAAGCCAATTATTGTTCTAACAAGGCATTCATTAGTAACCTGGACAGAGAGTATATAGATGGTATAACAGCTGGAAGTGGCAAAGAAAAGCAGAGAAGGGATGGGATGCAGGCATAGACATAATAAGTGGAACTGCAGCCTGTTTCAAAGAGCTGGCATTAATTAGAAAGAGCAGGAACCAGCCACCGGCAAAGCGAGCTCCATCTTGCTGCATTTCTGATGAGCACCAGGCTTTCCTAAGCCTTCATCACAGGAGGAAACCAAGCAGCAGACCCCTAAAGTAGACACCACTGCAGCAAGCACGACACAGCACTTGCCCGCTGGCCTCGTCGCCCTCCAGTTAATGACAGTGGTGCCAGGGTAGCTCCAAGGGACCAGCCACACTAGGAAAACAGCAGGGTACTACTGCAGAGCAGGCCATCTGAGGATCATTCCAGCTAAGCGTTTTGTCATCGTTCGTGCACCATAAACCTCCCCAGGTTCAAGCGGTGCCTGAATGACAGATGAGTCACAGTCCCGTGGAGCTGAGCGATGGCTGCCACACGGTTCAGCTCATAAAATGACTGATTCCCATTGCTAAGAGCTGTCCGGCTGATCCTGCAAAAACCAAGTCTATAAGGCAGTCTGGCCTGCAACCCAACAACATGCTCCTTCCCGGGTGCTGTCATTACTGTGCAAGGCCACAGGCCCAGACAAAGAACAGCAGTGATTTTGGTGAAGTATTTCCCCTGTATTTGCATCCACAGAGCTTGACAGGAGAAATTCTCCAATTAATTTTTTTTCCTGTTGCTCCTATCCAGGTGAGGAGCACAAGCTTTTGTCAGCGAAGCTCGATGGGAGAAAAATCCTCTCCCTGAGGACACATATGTCAACATCTTAGATCAGAACACGGATGCTGTTGTGGAGATGATGGTGCAGTAGACAAGAGGCTGTAGCTCTGCCCTGGTGCCAGGAGGAGGGTTTGTCCCAGTCTTTCTCAGGTTGGAGGGAAAGATACCCAATGGTCTCTCATGCACATGAACACTGACAACCTCAAGAGAGCATTCTAGCAAGCAGATGTTGCTTTCAGACTATCTTCAAGTGCACAGGAAAAATCCCCTTCCACACAGTCATGCAGGTGAGCATGGAAGTGACGCCCTGAGATTGCATGCAAAGAGTTGTCAGCCACACAGGGAAGGCTGGAACCACACAGAAAATATCTCTAGGGGAGTGATTTTTTCTGTTACTGTTTATCACATTGCCCATCCCAGAGGATGGAGAAGAGAAAATGGAGCACCAGCATCCCAGCTGGTCTTTACCATGGTTACATGTGATCCTTGGCAAATTGCTGAGGGCTTACGAGGCCTATACCCAAACTGCAAGTAGATGTCACGTTCATCTCCCCAGACGGGCTCTGGGAGAAGTGGGGGACTGAGATCTTGAGTGATACAGAGGCCATCACAGCATATCCACTGAGCGCGAGGTGCATGGTGCTCCTGGAGTCGCAGCAGCAGCACTAGCACACTGGACACAGGTTTGCTTGCTCGTGCTCGTGCTGTGTCTTCCCTGGGACTTGGCTCTCCCGGGCCTGGGAGGATGTGAACGGAGCTTGAAGGAACCAAGGCTCCTTGGTGAAAGCTCAGGGCAGCAGAGCACTGATTGCAGATGTTCGCTGGTCACATCAACACCTGCCTGCTTGAAGTACTGGTCACTCTCCTTCTCCGTGTCTCAGGCAAGGACTGCTGCACCTCCACATGCTTGGAGTATGATCCAGGATACTCGATTTCGGTTGGGAGTGATGGCTTTGCCAGCAGAAGCTGGGAAGATGGAGAAGAGCTCTGATCACCCTTTCTGCTGTTGGAGAGAGGGGGGAAAGCAAATTGCTTTCCAGCATGGCAATGAAGGAACGACTTCACCATCCCTCTCCCGAAGGCACTTCTGAAGATGTAGAGAGCTGTATTCTCTTTCTAGTTTTCCCAAATTAGTCTCGATCAGTGCAACTATTCCTATGAGGGTTGACAGCTCAGGGCCTTGCTGATCAGGCAGCATAGGTAGAACAAAATAAAAAGGCAAGGACATCCAAAAGTCACAGCAAAGAGGACCTGCTAGCTCACCTCAGCATACAAAGACTGTGAATAGAAAGTCAATGCTGGCATCTTAGTACAAATTAGGAAAAGATGACTTTACACAGTCTCTCACACATCTTGCTCATTAAATTCTACACTGATGCAGAAGATGACTGTAATTCTACTCAACAACATGTCTCCCAAAGCTTCCTGTTTGAGTGTGCTGTTGGATCTCACTCCTGCCCCTACATTTGGAAAATGCAGCCGTTGATACCTTGTGGAGGGGAGAAAAAGACAACAGTGAATCTGATTACAAGCAGAATACGTTTTATAAAGCACACTCTGGCAGCTCTGGCTATCTCTAAACTAGCTAGAGATATAACAGCAATCCCGATTATGTGGTCAGGGTCAGTCACCCACAACTTACTGCTAGACTTGTTGGGGAAGGAAAGGTGAAGGGCTTAATTTGCCACGATGTG
>JAUBNY010000546.1:741771-758490 GCA_032275445.1 Crypturellus soui | reverse complement strand
TCCTAAGACGGATCAAAGCATCTTAGCTTCCCCTGCGTGATGTGTCTCAGAAATGTCATATTTATCCTCAGCGGCTGAAGCGGCAGCTAACAGCTTTCGCGTTCTTTCCGGAGGAGGGAGGGCAGCGGGGAATGGCACGAGGAGGCAGCGGCAGCTGCAGCCATCAGCCTGGCTGCTCTCGCACCCGTTTGCCTTCCCCATTTTTCCGTCGAGGACTACGTGAGAATCGCTATATAATTCTGCTTCCTGCATATTTAGCTGGCACAGCCGCGCATGTGCAACAGGCTCAGGAAGAAATCATGTGGGTTGCAAACCTTGCTCGCCTGCAAGATTTGAGGGAATGGGATTCTTGGAATACAGACCATCGAGTCCAACTTTGGGTATAATTTAGGACTGACAAAAAACTACTTACAAAACACAATTTCTGTCAGTTATTGGGAAGCTTTCTCTAAGATTTGTATTGATATTACATTTGCATTGTATTTGTATTTAGATTAACAGAGCCTCTAACCAACAAAAATCTTCTATACATTTCTAATTGCCCAGTGAAAAAGTATTAAGTCAGACCACTGCACCAGGCACAAATAACAGTTTAGGAAAACTCTTCTTTTGAAAAATAAAAGCACTTTTCTTCCTGATATAAAAGAAGAAATTGCACATGCCAGACATTAATCACATTGCTGCTGTCAGCCTGGAAAATGATTATATCCTTTGAAAATTATTAGATACCTGGAAATGACTAGGAGAAGAAAAACATATATTCTAAGAAACTTAATCTGAGTTTCACATATCCTCGCAGTGCCAACTTGTCCTGTTTTCGGCATTACACAGTTCTTGTTCAGGCAAGTTCCCACTGTCGTCACTGGAAGTCCCTTCTGGGTCAAACACAGCCTTCATGGTGGAGTCCTAAATCTCTTCTCTTGCCACCACCCCTCTAAGGATGGGAATGGGGATTGCAATTGCAACCGAAGAACCAGGGCCATGAGACCTGCGTAGACCCATGTGCCTGGACAGGAAGGGTCCCAGCACCTTCGAGGCTCTCCCTGAAGATTTGAATCCCACCAATGGGGTTGCACACTCCTCATTTATGTTTCCTGTGGGTAATGGCCAAAGGTTTCCGAAAATGATTTCACGAAATGCAAACAAATTCCAAATAACTCATCATCCGACAGAAAACAAGATCCTCCACCTTCTCCTAAGCAAAAGTACCACGGCACTGATGCTTGCAGAATGGGAAAAGAAAATCCACAGAAATTCAGGCCAGCAGGGACCACTGGAGGATCACGTAATTCCCCAGGCTGTTCAGCTTTGCTCACACGTCTCATTGCCAGCTCCAGCTTTCAGCTAACAAAATGCCTCGGAAAGCACGAATGTGGGCAGAGAAGAGAAATGCTGAGACCTGTGAGGCTGAGTCCCCCAGACTGTCTGAGAAGAGATTAATGAGAGTCACTTGATCCCAGCAGACAAATTGTGACCCGTTCTGCAGCGCAAGGGGTGAAAATCTTCAAAATTCCTGAGAAGCCCAAAGGATTTGGGGAAATTCCCTAGGCAAACAGGAGGGGACGAGAGAACAAAATCAATAAGCTTTCAGGGTGACAGCATTTGCACTTCAGAACCAAGTGGTGTCCAAAATCTCATACTAAGAAAATTAATTCCTCACCAGAACTCAATATTCTGGAAGGGAATAACAGCAGCCCACACCGAATGGACAGGGCTGTGATATGGGCACAGGAGTCTACAGGAAGAGCCAGTTTATGCCTGAAAGAAGGAACTGGGGCAGTCAGAATATCTTCCAGTCTGTGTCCAACTGAGGAGGAACCAGTTGCCAATTCTTATAATTTGATTTTGCTGCTCTGGGTGTCACACAGTTATATACAAATGTCGGCTACTGCTCCAAAACTGTGTCCCCAGCCTTCACATCTGCAGGAAAGACACTTTTCCAAAGGCTGGAAAATCAAAGACAAATAAATATTGTTCTCAAAGTTACACCCCTCTTCTCAATCTCGAGTTCCAAAGGTGAGATCTGTGAAATTGTAGCAGCTGGGGCTGGCACTGCTGAAGAACCAGGGTGGCTGAAGGGACTGGGTAAGAAAGAGGAGCAGGTAAAGCTTTTTGTGCTGGATTCTCCCTTTGCAGCTCTGGTGACAGCATACTGCAGTGTCACAGGAGAAGATATATCAATCTGAACAATTATTATTTAATGAAATTACATACGAAACTTGCCCTGGAAAGAAGAGACAAAAAGGTGCATTAACACTTCAAAGGCTCCTCCACAGCGCCTGCATGTTTGCAGCAATGAACACTGAAGCGAAGGAAGGTGGATGTGTTACCACCCAGGGACGACGTGATCCCCTGCTGAGGCAGGAGGCTCCCGGGAGGGGAATAAGGGGAAGGAAATACCCTGAGACAGCAGCAGTGCAAGTTTACAGCCCTGAAGTCAGGTGTGGCTTGGATATGTGGCAAGTGATGCAGACGGGAGCACAGCCGCCTGTATGCTGGGCTTTTGTAGTACGAAAAGATGTCACTGAAAAGTCTTTTTGAGGGGCAGGTTATATACATCTTCTAAGGGGAATGAGGCAGTGAGAATGAATGTCCTTCTTTACCACTTTCTAGGGGTGCTGAATTTATTTTTCCCTTTCAATAAGAACAGAAGAACCAGCTAAAGCACATGCGTTGACCTGAGTACAGGGCTTGCACGGAGAGCAACGGGCAGCTCAAGACCCACGAGCCACAAATCTTCTGGCAGGAGCGATTGTGCAGCGCTGTGTGAGGTGTTTGCGGCTGTGACATGTTCTCAGCGTCCCTGCAGCCTCTCCTCTGCCCTGCCTCCTTTGCAGGACCTCACCCCGCTCTCCATCACGGCACCTCTTCCACCAGCTCTACTCTTCAGCCCCCTTCCCTGTTGCCTTGCTCGGCTTGTTCCTATTTCCCCGATACCTTCTTTGGAGCATGCTCAGCATCAACAAAGATTTTTGTCCTTCCCTTTTTTTTTTTTTTTCCTGAGCACGTGCAGAGCTTCTAAATAATCTTCTGACCTTCACATGAGACTCCTCTACATACACATCCCAGCACTTGTGGTCTGGACAAATGTGTAAGAAGTGGACAAATGAAGCGGATCTTACTGACTTGTGCATGGGACAACCCTAACTGCCCTCGCTGTGAAAGCAGGAGCCCTGCTTGAGAGCTGTGATCAAACAGCCTTAAATCCTCCCTTTAACAAAGATGAAAACTCAACCCTAAACAAGGAGAGTTAGCACCCTGAGTGAGCCTAATATCAGCTGCAGAACAACCCGTGGCTCCCTGTTCGATTCACTCTCTGGGACTGAGGTCTCTAATCTTCAGCTGGGTCCTCTGCACCTCACTAGCAATATCTAGAAAGAAAAAAAAAGGAGGATTGCTCAGCTAGAAACAGCTATTTTGGTTGCTGCAGGACTGTGCCATAGTGCACCAACACCTCAGCTTCGCAAGTCACTCGCTGTCTGCTAATTTCAGAACATTTTAACACCTTTTCCCATTCCCATTCCAGAGCATTTTTTTAATTGGGTTTTGACTATATGACTTTCTTTTTTAAGCTTGTTAGCAATACAGTGAATGTGGGCAGACCTAGCAAGTGAGCTGCACTGTTGAGGAGCATATGCTACACGGACACGATCCCAGCCCAGGTATTTGAACTCTCGCTGTCTGCAAAATCTGTGACCGTCTGGAGGCAGAAACTGGCTGCTCCAAGCTCACATCCCACTGTTATTTGGGCACAGGCTTCAAACTGGAAAACCTTGTGACTAGCGAAACCTTTGCAAGGCAGCTATTTATCGGCCGAGAATGAGTCACTGTTTACTCGGCGCACTGGGATTTGAAAGACAAGGTCACCGAGGAGCTGCTTTCTTGCCACTTATTTCGTCTGCTCCTTCCACAAAAGCAAAGCCATCTGCAGAACAAGCAACGCGGCAACAGGAGCAGAGAGGCTCCAAAGGGCCATGCACAGAGCACCAAGCATTCCTGATATAAAAACAGAGCCAAGGAAAGGAGGCACACAGCTCTTTGTGTAACCTTTACTCATCAGCTAAGTGCACCAGTTTACAGTAATTATGGAAAAGCCACCGGTTGTGTTATAAATGTAATGACATTAGCAAGACTGTCACTGTGTTTGTAGCAACAGTTGTGAAATTAATTTTTTTTTCTTCATTAAGGGGAGCCTGATTTGCATGATTGAAATGTCAGCCCACATAAATGCAGGCGCCAGAGAATGAATCGCTGAGCAAAAAATGCCACCTGCCAAGGCCAGAGAATAGGACAAATAAACAAGCGTCGAGGAGTGGTGCAAAACTGGATCCAGCTCCCAGCGGGGCTCCCTCCGTTGCCATCCTCGGGAGCGGCAGCGAGTGCCAAGGCGAGGACAGTGCTGATGCACTTTCTCAAAGCAGCGCTTTCTCAAATGCTTGCGATTTTCGCTTTTGCCCTCTTGCAAGGGGCGACTACAGCCTAATAACGGCTCTGTTCTGGTTCAGAGAGCAACAAACTAAGACAACACCCTTAAAAGCTTGCAAAATATAGGCAATCCAAAGCATTCCTTTGCTACCATTTGGAGTATTGAAACCCCAACAGCTCCTATTCCCCATCCTTCCTTTCCACTATTAACGCGCTGACCTACACGTCCAAAGCGGCACCGTCTCCCCCATCGCTTGGCTGGAGCTAATTGACTCTCTCTGTGACAAATCAACAATATTTCTATTTACTTCCAAGCTCCATTCAAATATTTGCCAGAGCAGATGTGTGCACACAAAAACTGTGTCCCTGTATGAAGTCTCACGATCTGAGGCTGTCTTATAATGATCTGTAAAGTACTGGCTGCCAAGCAGTGAAGTCGAGAAGAGACGATGGGACGAGCAAGAAGCTGTTTTCCTTTCTGTCCAAAGTGAGACAGGGAGGCTGAAAAAGTATCAAGGAGAATAAATTTCAGCTGCTTTAAAAAGGTCCTTATCCTGCAAGAGGGTTTTTGATGATAACTAAAGCCTGATGAGGATAGAAAAATATATTTATTTTACACAGAGAGAGATTTTTTTAAAGCAGATAGGGTCTCTTTTATTTTCTACTTTTTTTTTAATAACACATTTCACAATTTGGATTTTTTTATCCATTTTAGAATATGCAATAAAGCTATTTTGACATTTCCTGTAAAACTTCACAGATATATGTTGGAGACATTCAAAATGCTGGATTCTGACCACAATGAAAAAAAATCTTTTGATTGGCTGTTTTCTTTTATTTGCATCATTTTTAAATGTTACAACTTGAAATGGAAGGTCATCTAGGAAAACAGAGCATTTCACTCTGAAAAGGTAAAAATGAGAAATGAAACACTTTAACCTAAAGGCAGTGCTGTGTCCTAGGCCAGTGTGTTTCAGTGCAATTCCATTTGTTAATCAGCACTTTCTTAAAAAAAAAAAAGTCAGATTTTTCTGCCTGTAGAAAGAAAATATTTCATATAAGTGGACAGAATACTTTTATCCATACTAGTCTATATTATGGTTACCTTGAAAGAGAATATGCTCCAAGGGTATTTTAGTACAGAGTAGTACAGAGATTTTTTATTTCCATGACTCTAGTCAAAAGTGCTAAGGATTTCTCTAAAAGAAGCTGATCTCAGTAAAACACAAATAGTTCCAGAAAAGTCATCTGAGCCAGATGTTTCTTCGGATTTCAAAAGCAAATTGGCTATTTTTGCAGCGGCTCAGAAGGAAAAGGCAGTTTCACTTCCCGAATGCGAATCTCGATGTACTAACTTATTTTAACAAGGGGTGCACTTCAGACCACAGGCACGAAGCACCACCGAGGGTAAAGAATAAAAGCAAGGCAGGAGGCTCTACCCAGGGCAAACGCATCACAATATATAGCTCGGATTTACCTGCAGGGGCTTTGATGTGGGGCTAAATTTAGGCTCTTGTCGAGGCCGGAGAGTCATGTTGTGTGTCGCATTGTTTTAAAGCAGGGTGACAGGGAGGCGAGGAGGGCAGGAGAGGCTGGTCTGAGCGCTGCCCCACATGTAAAGGTGGCCACAGCCTGGGGCACTGCCAGGCTCTTGAGGGGTCTCCTGGCTCTCCTGCTCCAGCTGTGGGCTCAAAAGTCCCCCAGATTCTGTCCTTACTGCTGGAAAACCTTCCCTCAGGGCAGAAGGAGCCCCAGCTACTGCCAAAGTTGCACGTAAACCTTCTAGAGAGGGTGACAGATGAGAATAAAATGCAGAAGCAGCAGCTGGCCTGTTGGCCCAGCAGCACACTGAGTTTGTGGCGATACGCAGCACTGTCCTGCATTAAACCACTGGTAGGACAAGGTATCACTGTCTGCATGCAGGAGCAACCTGTTGGGATTGAAAGGATGCAAGGGCAGACGAGCACAACACTGGCCCTGCAAGTAGGATGTCACAGGATGATAAGCAGGAGCTGGACTGCGGGAAGTCAAGGGTTTTCCTGGCCGTGTGGCACAGCACTGCGAGCTGCAACACATTCCAAGGTCAGACCCAACGCTTGATTTCCAAGATAATGGAAGGACTCCCATGGGCTTCAGTAGGCTTTTATGAACCTCAAAGAAGAGTCAACAAAAAACACAAAGCAGTTGTAAACCCAGAAGATTAACACAGCTTTATGCAAGGCCTTTATCCTGCATGACTTCTGCTGCTATTCTTGCTTTCCGTGAGCGCTGGGCAGACAAGGGTCAGCTTTTATAAATGCGGCTCCTGGTGACTTGTTGTTTAGGAGCTTTATAGATAAAACATGGACCAGTTTAGCACCCCTTTGGGACACGGAGAGTCTTTCCTGTGATTTCAAGAAGCCTTCAGAGGGGACATTGTGCTTAGGTAGGTGCATTAGAGGCAAAGCAAGATAAGAAAGTGCATCAAAAGGTGTATGGCAAGGGGGAAAACAGTGAATCTTTTTGCCAAAGCTCTGGGATTTTTACACTGAACTGCATCGGCCTGATATTTCCCTTAGGCTTGGAGCTCTAAAACACCAAACAAGAAGGGCTTGTCCCCACTTTTATCAGCACCTGCAATATTACGGCTTTGAGCTCTGTGTTTCCCTCTGCTTCAAGCACTGCTGCTGCTGCGCGGTGGCTGCTGCCACCGTGGAAGCCCAACCTGAGGGACAGGCACCCGCCATCCAACAGACCTGGGGATAAGGAGAGGCTTCTTTCTTCTGCAGGAAATAAAAATATCTAGATATTGATTTAGGGTATGAGACCTATTATTGCTTCACCTCGGCTCAGGGCTTCTGGAGGAGCCTACCCTTGACCTACCAAGACAAGCTTCTCTCAGCAAAATCCAATTGCAAAACTGGGCACAGAGTGCAAGAAGGAAAATTCCTGAGTCTGATGAGCTTGCTGCTCCCTCTCCTTTGGGGTTTCCCTGCAGAATTTGGTTCCTAGTCCTTTATTGCATCCTTAACCCTCGTGGGTAGCAGGCCCTGCCAGTGATAACACTGGAATGCTCGTATGAATGTCCTGTGGCTTTCCTTGGCATGCCAGATACCCGGAATGCCTGCTGGAGATGGAGACGGGAGCTCACCCTTCCTTCCGACGTTCAAAACGAGCTGCTGAGAGCAGCAGACTTGCCTGCAGCATCTTCCAAGAAGGCCGTTCTCACTGGCATCCGGGTCCTGCTTGCACAGGTAGTCCCCAGCCCACACCGAGATCTGTGGTCTGTAAGGACCGCTGGTTGCTTTTGCTTTAAATGTTATTTTGAGCAGAGTGCTTCAGGATATGGGTTTTGATACCATCTTCCACTGCTGTCATACAAAGAGGCAGGGAAGCCAGTAAATCCTTATTACTTATTGGCTTTCAGCAAGGTTCAAATCAATTTGTATTATAGTGTGCTGAACGTGTGTTTAATTCTTGCATTTTTCCTGACACCAGGAGAATTATTTTTTTATTACCAAGGCATCTATGCTGAAAAGATTTGCAACAACTGTGCAAAGGATATAAGATGATCTGAAAGAAAGGAATAACAAAAAATAAAAACACCCAACAGTGGGTTGATCTGAGTGATATAAGACAACACTCAGGAGAAAGGTGTAACTAAAACTCCCCTAATCTGCAAGGTCTTGCCCTGCCAGCCCTGGCTCTCAGGAGGCTGGGCCCAAGCTCTGGGTTTACGTGCAAATCCCAGCTGAAATTAGCAGAAGTTTATGAATCAGGAGCGACATCTCTTCCAGTTGCACCTCTGTGGCCTCTGCTGCCTTGAGGCCCTTCTCTTATCTGCAAGCCCTGCTTCTCTGGCTCCCCAGCAAGAGACTTCTCTGCATTTCAAACTGAGAACTTTCCACTCGCTCCTTTTATTCCTCCACTAAACAAAGGCACATGAGCATGGTCTCTAGATCTAGTTATGTTAAAAAAAAAGGAATAATATAAAAGCTTTCCTTGACCTTGTTACATACTTGGCTCAACATCTAATTGCTAAATGTTACACATGTTTCCCTAATGGCAGCATAAATGAGAAGAAAAGCCACTGGCTTCTGAAGACTGGCACAGCTATCTACTATCTGCAGAAATTCAGCTGGGCCTTCAGCAGATAATAATGGTACAAAACACCTTTTTTATTATTATTTTCTTTCCTACCTTTTATCTTTTCCTCTCAGAACTAGTGCTTCCATTAGTCTGCCAGAGGAAATGTTTTCCTGGGACCCTGCTATTGTGAAACTGTAACTAATTTCTTCTGTGTATTAGTGGTAAAAGTCAACATCTCTAGAAATTGCAGACCAAATAAATTGTCTCTGGCTCCACAAATGATCCTCTCACTATTTCAGCTAGAAAAGTACTTGCAATTCTTGAGTTGCTGTATGCCCACCATAGAGAACAGATGCAGGCTGGATGGTTAATTTGGGTAAAATCTCTTGATTATGGACTCTTCAAAGGCAAGGCCAGTGCAAGGGCAATAATGCAGGGACATCTGCTGCCTGGCCCATGGGCGAGTGTTGTGAGATACGGGAGGAAGGAACTCTTTTAAAAAATGACTTTTTACTTATGCATTTTAAGGATGATCATGCAGCACAGAGCATCCCTAGTCACGGAGCAGAGCTCGCTCATATTAGCAGTGTCACACCAGGGGTATCTACTTTCCAAGTGCCTTGCTTTCCTTTTTAATTTATGCCTCTATAATTTGCTATCTAAATGAAAGCCTCTCCTGGGAGTATTTCTTTTCTACAGTCAAAGGCCACTGTTTGGGGACATTTATTTCCAAAATAAGCAGCTAAATCAAGCCAATGCTATTTTAATTATGTGAATTCGTGTTATGCAGACTCTATTTCCTTTGTGCCCTTTTCCAGACTGTGGCATCCAACGGTGATGGGGTATATGCTGTCCCCTTATATCCTAACACTTCGGTTTTCTGTTTTGGAAACATCTGGTAAGCGTATGTGCTCTTCAGAACGGTTCCCTCGCCCATGTGCCAAGGAGCATGTCCTATCCGTAGAACCAGGAATTATTACAAAGTAACCATAGATGGCTACAGAGCAATTAACACAGGGAGAATAAAATAAAATAAAATAAAATAACACTCTTAATAAATGTTGATGTTGCTCAAGAGAAGCTCCTCCTTTCCAGCCATTGGATGAGATGGGACTTGAACGAAGAGAAATCAAAAGCTCCGACTTCTGCTCCAAAACCTGGGCAGAGCCCAGGGCCACCCCCGTACCGAGGGGCTGGTCTGTGGTCCAGGCTGGCTCATCGGTGAGATAAATGGAACGAGATATAAATGGAGCAAGTGGTCTTCGTGAGGCCTCATGACTATCAAGGCACTATATAATACATCACTAATTTGTTCTCACAGAGATCTGATGAATTGGGACGTGTGATTACCTCCATTTGATTGACGTAGACACAAAGCATTCTCAGCCAGAATAATATTTGCTCTGCAGCTCTGCCTCCCTGGAGGTTCTGCTTCCTTGAGAGCCTGCACCAGCATCACTTGCCACAGGCTGCGCTGCCCGACCAGGAGATCTGCTCAGGTCTCTTGGTGCCAAGACCAGTAGGGGAAAGGCAGTATTAGGCTGGAATAGAGAGGAATCTGCATTCTCAGAGATATTTGAAACTTGACTGTGCAAGGCCCTCCTTGGGCCACCTGATCTAAGCTGGCTCTGCTTTGAGGGGAAGGTTGGACCCGGGAGCTAGAGAGGTCCCTTCCAGTCTCAGTCATTCTGTATTTCAGGCAGTGCATCTGGCCAGTGGAACTGAGACAGAACATATAGAGGGGCAGGCAGAAACACGGGCAACTGGAGGAACCTAGGGCCAAGTTTGCAGTTATTTAGACATTCAGCTTGCATGGAATTGAGTGACTTGCTCTAGGGCAGAAAAAGGAAGACCTGACAAAATGGGGACTGAAACCCGGACTTCCTCTGCTCTGCATGTTCACCCTACAACCATCCTTTTCCCTTTACCAGAGTGAACTCATGAAACCAAGTATTGGATTTAAGTTACTTTGCAGTTTAAACAAATGCAGTGCCCTTAGCTGGAAACCACCCCTTTTCGAACCCTAGCCCCTGGCAGCTTTCACGCATGCCTCTGTACAAAGAATATGCTTTTGTATGTGTACAGGACACATGGCACGATTCATCGCTACTCACTGACCTATTTAGTCAATAATACAAGAGCATGATGCAAACAAAGGAATCCTGGTCTGAATTTGGCAGCTCCGCACTGCCTCCTTGTCTAGCTCTGTCACGAGGCAGGAGAAGGCAAGACCAGATGCACTTAGGTGTCCATTCTCCGCATCCATCACAGTGGGATTTGTCCTGTTTTGAAACTAGAACTCCAGTATTTTACAGAGAAAAGCAAAAGAGCCGCTCAAAGCCACACGATAATCAACTGCAGCAAGTGACGGAGTAGCGGAGGGGGTAAGGCTGGAAGCCAATGAGGAGCTTTGCAGGGAAGCTGGCACAAGCAGGCACATCACACACGATATCACCAGAGCTTTCAGGACTTCCATTTAATGAGGGTTAAATTACTCCCACAGGCTATATCTACATGGAGGGTTTTCTGAAATCTCAGCAGTGTCGCTGAAGGGAAGCTCCAGCAGCACCAGCAATGCCAGTACTCCAGTACTAACCCCATTGGAATAAGGTTACACAAAACTGTGGTAGAAACTCAGTCATAGCAGGATTGTTGCTGCCATTATGGTTTGAGGACACAAAGTTTGTAGGAGGACATAAATCACAGAATGGATGAGGTTGGAAGGGACCTCTGGAGATCATCCCTGCTCAAGCAGGGACACCTAGAGCACGTGGCACAGGGTCATAAAGTCTTTTATTAGACCAACAGGTTTTATTAGCTAATACTAGACAAAAAAATATGTAGGGTTGAAAGCTGTAGGACACAATGAAGACAAGAGAACATTTTAGACTAATGTGGCCAAACTTAGCCTGTGTATATGCTGGCTGAAATGAATAGTATGTCTCTACAAATACTCTAGGAAGTTGAGTAGGAGGAAAAAAAGCTCCTAAAAAAGGCTAGAGAAGGTGAGAATTTCTTTGAGGAGACCAGTCGCTGTGGCAGATGCAGGGAGAGCAGAGCGATATTATGAATGGAGACACCGCTCCCGTGGGGCGCTCAACACCCCTCAAGTTCTGCTCTAATTACTTGAGCCTGGCATCTCACAGCCAGGCTCTGGGAAACGCGGGCAAGGCTTCTAGATTTATTGACATGCTGGAGGAAAGCGCACAGAGCCAGCTGGTGGGAAGCGACGGCCGAGATGCTGAGTCGCGGCAGGAGTCCAAGCGGGGTGCGTACGTGCCGGGGAGAGCTGCCATCGCCACGGGCTGCCAGCAGAGCTTATTGATCCGGCCCTGCAAGAGCATTAGGTGCTGCCACGTTGCACAAGTGACATCCCCAAAGGGCAGCACAGCTCAGCAGTGCTGCCGTGCAGCTGCTGGAGGTAGCTCAGGTAGCTAAGGGGATGGTTTAACCCACTCTGTGCCCTTTGAGCTGCTTGCTGCTGGTTTTTCTTAAATACATGTGCTAAGAAAATGCAATCTTTTCAGGCTGTTCCCCCCAGAATTAAAAAGTCATCTCTAAAATCCTGGCTCTGAATAGCCTTTGCAATGAACCAAACATTTGTAGCTTTGCTAGAGAAGGAGTCACATTCATGTAAGCAATGGTTTCTTGGCAATGCTGCAGTGCAGGGTTTTGTTGGGCTGGTCTGTGCACTGTGGTACAAGTTATGGCTAAACTAAAATGTGTTTTGTTTTGCTTTTTCAGTAAATGACACCCCAAGCGCAGTCATTTGAAGTTGGCACCCATACGTTGATATCCTGCTTCCCCTCTCAGCACCGGTGCCATCCTTTTTCTAACATATTTTTCACCCAAGCTGAACAGAGCCTGCGATAGCCTCTCTCCCGCTGGGTGGAGAGCACCCTGGCTCTCTACACTAAATCCCATTGCTGTAACTGGAGCTGCCTTCAAGCAACGGGGGTGGTTTGCCCAAAAAGTCATGTTTCCTTTCCAAAGATGCACTTCCTCTGTGTTTTTCACTTCTCCTCAACTTTTGCATAACTTGCTTTTTCTAAAGCTGGCAAGGGAGTTTTTCCTGCAGATTAACTCTTTCCACCTCCTAACCAAATGCATAAGCTATAGATTTGTGATCTGAAATCACTCTGAATGAATGACAAACAGCTTCTATGAAAAGAGCTGCTATGCTGTTTTGGTGGCTTTGCTATAACGAGCTCCAATAAACCACCCAGGAGCTTTTCTTTAATAACTTCACTACCCTCACAAGCAGAGCACAACAAATAAAAACCTCACAAGTAACTGGTAACCAATAACTGGCCCTATACCAGTTCCCTAAAACTTCCTATGCGCAAATACCAGCAACGGTGGCCTGCATTCATGTGATGGAGAGAAGCTGTGTCAACGACTTCTGGAGTTTGCACTTGCAAACGGAGTGAGTAAATGGAGTCAGTGTGCCAAAGAGAACAGAAATGCCCGTGTTGCACGGGAACTTCGCGGCGCGCCTGGAACATTCACCCGCCTTTCGCCTGCTGCCCGGTCCAGGGGAAGATTAAGCAACACAGACAACGATTAAAGCTGCACCAAAAACTCGGCTGCGCCGCCAGCAGAGATCCGCAGCACCGATAACCCCTCGGAAAGGCCGTCAGAGCGTTTCCCCGCTGCTAACTAGCTGCTGCGAGAGGGCCCGGCGTGCAGCGCGGCGCGGAGAAGCGCGGGGCCGCTCCTGGCCCGGCGGTGACAGGGCTGGTGGCCCCGGGCCGCACGCGGGAGCCCCTCTGCCCGACTTCCCGCGCTGCGGAACGGGGAAAATAACCCTTGCCGCGCAGGGAGGATGCGAAACCTAATTAGATGTTTTCGAGGAGCACGCTGACCCTCCGATGAATTGTGCGAGAGAAATGAGGAGTATTATCATATGGGTAATGAGGTCTCGCAAGACACGGGCGCCTTTGTTCAAAGAAACAGCCTCTCTCAGCTGCAGCCAGGTTACAGACGAAGTTTATTAGAGAAAAGTGAGTGTTGCTCCTCTCTGTGTAACTGAGAATATATTGCTTTATATTCGGAGGATTTATCTGCAATGTGCGGTGTTCCTCAGAGTCCTTACCTTTAGGGAAAGCCTTAGGAATAACGCCTTAATGCCTAGTTTTGTTATGAAAATGAACTTTAGCTATCTTATGAATTGTTTATCTTAAGGTTGCACAATCGTTTTGATTATAAAAGTCTGGTGTTATTCAAAAGAGTGAAGAATCTCAAGTGACTAGATGAATATTGAAAAGATATGAGGGACCTTCTGCTTTTCAGATTCAGTTCCACTCTTGTGCCACCTTCTTATATGAAGAAGAAAGAAGAATGTAATTGTATTGGAAGCTATTATTGTCGTACAGAAGAAGCAATTATTAAATGTATACAAAAAGATCATTAAAATATTTCCATGTGTAACCACCGATCACACCAGGACTGCATTATCGCACTGTACTTCCATCACGTTCCCCACAAGAAACTTAGTTAATACCAGCAACAGCATGAGGAAATCGAAGCAGAAGACCATTTTTCATCCCTTCTTGAAAGGAGACTGACATGAAAAACACGGCTCCAAAAAGTAACTGAAACTGCAGGAAATATCAGCCACTTAACAGAGTAACATGGATAAAAGCTACACGGAGGCCAGACCTGCAGAGCAATGTAGGCTGTTATAGGGCAGAGATGGAAAAATGCTGGTTTTTTTCTTTTGAAATGCTAAGCAGCTGAGGCAGAACAGCTTTATAATGCTAACAGCCAGATTACTGCACAAGAAACTAAAGACAGTTATGAAATAGATATGCAACCGTATTGCAGGGCCCTTGAGGTTGCACGTTCATTAATCAGAGATAAATCAGAATTATGATAGCACCAAAGCTTCCAAGGAAACCTCACCTGTAATGGAAGACCTTGCAGCAAAGCAGTTCCCTCTCTCTTGTTTATCTCTAGCTGTTTTGCAATTACAGCCTTAATGATAAAGCACACAGCCTTTCTCAGCTCTTCCAAGCGATGCAATCACTGCAACAAGAAGAAAAACAGGAGGCCACTTTTGAATTAGCATTTTAACAGAGTTCGGCGGGTATCTTCTGTATTTTTTGTGTGTATACGAATAAATGAAGAAAAATTGCAGTTCTCTAGACTCATAATACGTACACCAGGTAGAGGGAAATCTTTCTGCTTATGATTCCTTCATTGTGTTTTTTTATCTTCTGGAAGAAAGCAACTACTAGGGAGAAAGAGGTAAGTCAGCCTGATGCCCCTGCGAAGCTAAAAGCAACTTTTTAGCCTTTTCATCTATCTTGGGCAGTCAGTGGGATAACTTTCTAGGGGAGTTTCATACATGTAACTTGGAGGTTAAAAGTTCTGGATCCTGTTCTTCATTTACGGGAAAGAGTTCTGGTCCTTGTGCAATCTACTCCCAATAGCTCTGCACTCGCTCACTGTGAACCTCCTCTTCTGACAGTAACTCCGGCCCAGATTATCCGCTGAAGTGAAATCCCATGGAAGTTAACAGCAAAACCCCCTCAGCGGAGCGTTGGGCACAGCTCTGTTACCACCAGTGTGACGGGATCTGCTCCACATTAACACGGGCGTAAGTGGAGAACTGGACCTTATGCTGGAGGCCTCCGTGTCCTTTCTGATTTCTCTACAGCCACTCTCAAACCAGTGAAAACGAGGAGAGCAGCCCGTGTTTTCCTAGGCGGTGAGAAAGGGTGTTCCCCTTTGCCAGCAGTGACTGCCAATACTTTAGCAGGCAAATATTGGGTAATCCCGATGACTGTACCGATGTTCTGGCACTTCTGTGTCTGGAAAACAGACAAGTCAGAGTCTGACAGAATCATTTCCAATAGCTGCTCTAAGGAAACAAAAAACAGCAACTTACAAATTACTTTTGATAACAAATGATATAAAATCAGGAGCTCAACAGGTGAGAATGTGAGAGCATTTCTTTTATAACATCTTCCAAGCTTCTATTCGGTCTCATTCTAAAAACAGGAAACAGCCTTCAATCCCTGGGGAATATTTTCACCACCTTCCACGTCTCAAGAAAGACACATTTTTTACTACTCATCATTCTCTCCTTTCCCTGATTTTCTGCCTTCTCATAAACAATTCCCCTTCTGATATTTCATATCTTCATATAATCCTCACCTGGCAAATTTTTGATTACATGTTTTTTGATCTTTATTATGGGACAATCTGGGAAGCCCATTGCTGATCCTCCTAACCTGATGTGCTCGCTTGCCGTGTTCAGAGATGATGCACAACTCAAAGATCTAGGGAGCCGCTATTTGACAGCACCAACAGATCAAAAACATGCTTTGCCCTCCAGAATATTTTCCCAGCTTCTAGCCACCAGTGGTCTATGGACTTTATGAGCAGAGATGCTCATATTTAAAACATTTTACTTTTATTATTCGTTCAAACCATTCTCAGTCCTTGTAAACAACATCCTGCTGTAGGTTGCAGGTTTAAGAATGTGCGGTGGAAAACTAAAACTGTAATTATTTTTTACTATTACGCAAGTGGAGTTTCATCATCTATGGCTATTTCATGCCTGAAGAAAAGAGCAATTAATTTTATTTGGATTTCCAAGAAACATATAGGCTCTGCAGGTTGGATACTGGTGATTCAGTAGACTCTTTTCCCCGTGAGTCATAAAAAACACTGCCTTAGCATGATGATATTCCTGAAGGCATCAGCCTTAACATTGAATAAATACTCAAAGTATTCAGCACTTTGAGACTTCAAAAAATAACTAATCAGCTTGGGCATGGTTCTGCTTTCCTCAAGTTACTGCCCATGCTGCATTACTTAAATGATCTTATTCCTCACTTGTTGTCCTCAGCTGACACATGTATTTGCTGTTTACTACTTGCTGATTGCTCTGCTTCATCCGCGAGGAAGCTGTGCAAAATTATACCTGGAGACAAATGATGATGTTCACGTAGGCCTCACTCCGCGCTCCATTCTAGGACTTTGACGCTGGCTGTAATTACTGAGTTGACTGAACAAGCCAAGCGCCCCAGAAACCCATTATTAAGATCACCTGAAAACGCAGCTGAGTCCAGTCGAGTCTAGCTATTAGATGTGTTACCAACTTTGTTCTGGGAAAAGAAATAAAAACACCTAACTGAGAGGAACTCCTCCTCTTCCACCCAGCTTCTGCTGATCAGTCACATCCTTAATGTTCCTAGCTGCGTAAGATGAACCTAC
>JAUBNY010000546.1:731259-741671 GCA_032275445.1 Crypturellus soui | reverse complement strand
ACGTGAGCAGAGCCTGCTCTTCACTGGCGGGTTCAGGTGGTCGCGCTCGGCTGGGGCTTGCGCTGTCATTGCCTGGCTCAAGGCTTCACCGCTCCGGCGCTAAGCCACCTTTGCACGTGGCAAATAAGCGGAGGTCACTGCATCCTCAGCCTGGTTAATCCGCAATCCAGACAAGCTGCGCATAGATAACAGGGCTGGCTTCAGCACGGAGGCTGCAGACAAATCACTACAAGCTAAGCATTCATTTTGTGATCTTCAGGGAGTTATAAATGTTTTAATGACTACTCATGATCCTCAAATTTTCTTTAGGAAAGAGCAAAAAAACATACAGAGAAAGATAAAGGAACTTTACTGATAGCACAACTTCTTGTTTTCTGATTTATAAAGCAAAGCAATGTTACTTTGGCAGGGACAGAAGCAGCATATCCAGCACAACTTGACACCGGTGAAGAGGTGAACACAGAAGAGTATATTTAAACCAGCTTTGGATCATCCCATTTTCAGCCTTCTCAAGAGACTTAACATTTATTGGCATTATCATATAGACTAAATGAGGGGAAGAAATTGGAAATGAATGCGATATAGCTGCAGCTTAGGGCAGGCTGAAAATAAAGGCAAGAAAAAAATGTGGCTAACAACGGAATAGGTCATTAGTAACCCAGCTACAGTAGCTACTTGAGTGATAAGTATTAAGAATAGGTGTACTTTCTCTTATTCCTTAGCTACACATGGGGCTGTGATCTTGGGAAGGTGGTAGGCTACGTGTGCTAGGACTAATGGAGCAGATTTTGTTCTTTTTGGCCCCTTGACCAACAGAGCCAGTGGATCTGCTGGAAAGAGCAGCCCAGAGAAGGGCAGAGCCGGTCGCTTCCCGATGCGCTACCCTGCAATACGGAAAAGAAGCTGAGAGAAACAAGCAGCATTTGGGTTGCTGGCAATAAACCTATGTAAAAGACTTGAACTAAGAATTTTGCACCTCATTGGAAATTCAGACTTTCCCAAAAGCCGGATTAATGAAGCAGGGAGCTGTGGGTTAGCTCACAACAGTCCTAGACAGTTCACTCTAGTTTCGCTCTGGCTGGGAAACAAGCACTTCTGTTAAACATCTAGTTTAGGTTCATATTATTTTTCTAATGCTTGGTTGACGCAGGAAACCTTTTCACTGAACCATTTTTTCAGGGCAAAAAGTCAATTATCCTACCATCACGCAGAAATATTCTCTGTTCTCACTGCACTGCTAACAGTCTTTTATATATATATATATATATATGCTGAAAAGCAGCCTTTTAGAAAAAACGAGTAAAATTGTTTGATAGCCAGTATTACAAAAAGTTATGATTTAATGGTTTTTCAGTTGTTTTGCATCTGTTACCAAATAACATTTTATTGCAAAAGCAATGACACACTCCACAGCTTGAGAGAGTTCAAGTCAAGCTGTATGTGCAGAATCACCCTTGTTCTCTTTATTTTCCCATGAAAGATACTGATGGACTTTTTTTTTTTTTTTTTTACAACCTTAACATGAAAAACCAGCAGCCATTATCTCTATGGAACATCTAGATATGTTATCCAGATAGTAACATTAAAAGCATGCTGATATTTATTACAATGTTTATTGTACTGTTATCTCAAACATCAGTGGAGTTATTAGAGATCTATAAATTTTACTGTTAGTCTACTCTGAGACATTCGTAATAGTATTTTAACTCTTCACAGAAAATGTGTTTTTTTCATTCAACTGATTTTTTCATGAATGAATCTTTTGGAACAACCGTTTTTTTTTTACCCCCCATTGAGATGGTTTGGTTAACATTAAAGCAAAATGTTAATGACCTCCCTCAGCAAATTAGATTGTGGACTTTAACCATGGGCTTAAAAATTGTGCAAAAGTATAAAATTAACTTTTCACTTGTGGAAAAAACTCATTGGAAGGTTAGTCATTTCTGACTGGCCGCCAACGCAAATATCAGATGTTCAGGATGAACTTTCTTTTCCCCTGTGAATGAGAAAGACTCAGTTCTAGCAGATCCACGTAGGCAAGCAGAAGCAGAAAGGGAAACAGTTTTCCCCAACCTCATAGGAGCTTCTCTGCCACTTGGCACAGTTTTTGGTAATATCTCAAGCAACAGGACAAATTCTGCTTGAACTGGCACTAAAGTCAAAGAAAGGCATGTATAGTTCTGATTAGAAAGATTTGGCCAAATCTTTTGGCAAAAACAGTTTAAAGCATTTGGAAATGCAGTGCTGGTAGCACAAAGCTTTGAAGGAGAGTGTGAAATGCCACGTGCTGCCCGCACACACATCACCCGCATGAATAAATGCATCATCCAGAGAAAAGGCCCGTCCTGGAGGAGGAACTTATTCCCATGGGTATTCCCGTGAGGATTACATGCTGTTGCGTTATTACTGCAGCCTGTGTGCACAAGAAGCAGGAGAAAAACATTGTGGAGAAATGGGATTAGTAGCAGAATACTAATGTGTAAATCGTAAGGAAGGGTTGTGAGATATATACATTTATATACTATATTCAATAAGTTAATATCAAGTGGGGGAAGGGAAGTAATACCATTTTTAGTCAGCTTTCTTAAAGAAAAAAAGATCCATTCAACATGCTGCCATGTCTGATAACTGCTGTCCTACATACCCTAAAACTTGGACACCTTTAAACCTGACCAATTTTAATGGGATTTTACAGCTGAATAGAGATTACTAAGATGTACACAAGTCACTAAGTTCTGAGTACGGTCAGGGAAGTCCTACTTTGTTTTCACAATGAACGTAGAAAGGAAAAAGAGAGAATCTTAGGTGCTTTTTATGGTTTCTAGTTATGCTTGAGTGAGGGAAATATATAGCATGTGCTTGGAAGAATATAAAAAAAAATAAAAAGGACCTTTGAAATGGGATGACTTGGGGGCTAACAGGGGTGAGACCAGCTCCGCAAACAGCCTGTGGATCCCTGCGCGGTTCCGCGGCAGCTCTCCTGACTGCAGCAGCCCCATCCCTGCCGCCGGGCTGCTCGCACGCTGCCCGCGCCTCCGGCGGGGACGGGAAGCAGCTTGGGGAAGCGCTGTGGCTGGGATCCAGCACCCAGACCTGTTTGCTTTGATCGGCATCGCGTCCTGCTCCTGCTGCACGGGACGGCTGCGCGGAGGGGCGCGTGAGCAGGGCGCAGGGGCTGGCAGGAGCACCCACACGCAGCACGGGCAGGGCCGGCCGCCCCGCCAGCAGCTACCGGGCACACGGGGCGAGCCCCAGCGCGAACGCAGCGGCACACACACCAAACCTAGGAGGAAGGGCTAGCTCGAGGGGAAGTGGGCGAGCAGATGGCTGCGCTGTGATGATAAACAGCATGAAACAGGGAAGTTTTACTCACTCCGAGGGGGATTTTGCACCAGGATTAGTCTCTATGAACCCAGTGATCCTAACCATGAGGCCAGCTAATAGTCAGCATGAGAGCATCGCAGCTTGTCCCAGGGAGGTTGAAACTAAATTATTCCTGTTTGCGTATTAAAGAGAAGAATAACAGCTGAAACTTGAAGAAATAGGGAATAAGAATTAGCGGCAAAGATCTTCTAATAAAAAAAAAAAACTCATATAATAAAGATTTTTATCAAAGCATGAAGTACATTTTATTCTGTCCCCGCAAAGCAGAAGTAAAGCAGGACAACCTGAAGACTATGAAGTCCAGCTACCCGGAAGCTGAGCGAGGCTCTGGTCTACACTATGGTCCAGATGCAGAGTCCAATCTCACTTCCCTTGTCACAACCCTTTGTATTAACCTCTATCAACAAAGGCTCAATTACCTGTCACCAGTCTCTTCAGTCATAAACCCTAATTATAACCTGTTGACACGGGTGAAGATTTTAGGTGACGCCTGCTGCAGTCACCCGGGAAGGGTTTTGTCATGTATTTATCAATGCACGAACACCCATTCCACTATGCACTTGCCACTGGCAGAATAGTTTCATTTGGACACCTTTATCTGACATTAATGTTCCCTATAGAAATGTCTGCATCGGGGTAAATCTGATTCTCGATACCCACAGACAGATATGTAAAGAAGTGTCTCTTTTTTTCAGAAGTACCAAGTAAGTAGCAGGTCCCACTGAAACCGATGGAAGTTGAGCACCTTGTGACCAGAAAATACTGCTCCATGTTCAACTGCAAATATATATAGGGCATGAGAGCAAATATTCTTTATGTGGCCGGGCCATAAGTACTGCCCTTATTTTTGCTAATTTTATTTAAGCCTTTGCACTGGCTGGCTGCCCTAGAGGCCACCGATGGCAGTAGGAATTAGGTCTCCTTGTCTGCCATGCATGAGGCGGCAAATATTTACCCTGCTTGACGGTTGGCTCCACCTGGGTCTGAACAAACAAAAACAACCGCTCCGGGCATTGCAGGGAGGCAACAGGGCACAGGGACAAAGATTCCCACGTCCAAACACAGGCAATCGTCCACCCACAAAGCAGCAGGAACCTGCAGATTTTTTAATGTGAAAAAATAGAGGCAAGCTCTCTTCTGCCTTATTTTTCCAACTGAGATTCCTCCATTGAACCTGGGAAGATTAAACGCATATTCAGTTGAACAGATGCCAAGGCTGGCTGATAAAAGATCTATAGTATTTAAGATAGGTCACAATTTTATCTCTAGGCGTTGTGTATTCTCCAAGCAGAGTTCTTTACTCCTGCTATCTGTTCTCACTTGCAGGCGGAGGAACATCAGATACGAGGGAGTTACACCTAAGAGATTAAGGTCTGTTTGCCCCCGTGATCCTTCTGCAATCCTCATTATTTCTGGACGTCTGCAAGAGGTGAAGACACCAGCCCCATCCTTGCAGATGTCACGAGCGCCCGGTCCTGTGAGGCAACCCGCAAACCAGCCCAACCGAGCAGCGAAACCAGGGCCACCCGGCTCCTCTCAGCAGGGTACTCACCCACTGCTGCCCTCTGACTTCAGAGCTTGGGTTCATCCTACTTCATTTAGCAGAAATTTGCAGAAATCAAGCATCTGATTTGTGTACTACTCTTAGCAGTAACCGGAAAACCAGTAAAATATCAGAGCAGCTACCTAAGGTCCAATAGAGCCAATCCCCTGTTACAATGACACCAAGAGCTATACATTAGTATACAACTAACACAATATAGTTTAGAATTGCATCCTTTGAGTTTACTGGCAGGTGCCTCTCATTATTACATCTCATTATGACACACAAAGTGGATCCTTGTATGAGTTTAAAATAAAAGAAGGCTTTGGCTTTAGGTAAGTAACGTTTTCGGGATATCTGAGCTTCAGCAGTTTCTCAGCTAGTGCTCTGGCCAAAGTTGTGGGCTCCTCATTTGCTGCACTTTGCTCAGAAATTTGAAAATACTCCTGAGCAGCAACTCTTGCTACCCAGGTACAGTGAATTAAGAAAACTGCTGCAATCACTCATGTGCCAATTTTGAGGGGGAGGGGGGGTGCCAGATAAGCAGCAAAGTTTATCTTACTTCATATGGTGCAAAATGGGAGCCACTTTTTCCACAGCAAGATCTTCCCACCTGCATTGGGAGCTTTACACCATAAATTTTTCCAGTGCCCTGTTCAAAAATGAGATGTTTTTCTGCATATGTGATTCTAGAGTATGATGGGAGAAAAAATATCAAAAGTGCATCTTTTCTACTTAAAGGGGAGATGAGCTCTATATATTTACACTTCTGTGTAAATACTGCAGGCACTTGCAGTTCCCAGGCACCTCCTCCGACTTCTTTCAAGAGGCCCTCCAAGACAATCTATAGTTGTCTTAAAGTGCTTTTTAAAAAAGCAATATAAGTTGGGCAGAACCATTCGATAACGAAAACCGATAGCAATAGCCGAACGCAATAGCAAGCGAAAGCGATAGCAGCAGCTCTACAGCACTCGGCCATAGTGCTCCAAAGTTTAAAGGACACCGATATAAAGACACGGGCAGAGCTGGGATATTGAGCCTACTCCCGGCAGCCACAGCTCTGCTATTTACAGCGACTGCTACAGGAGGACTGCTACAGGGAAGGGGCAGAGCAAGGAAGAGCTCATATCATGCAGCTTGTAGCTAACCAGACCCTGAGGCTGCAGCCAGCTTCCCCGGGCTGCTCCAGGGCTTTTCCCAGCACACTGAGAGCCCCTGGGAAAGGAAGGATGCTCTAAGGTCCCTTCTTCTCCTGTGACTCTACCCATCTTCAGCTGAACGGTTCCTGGCACAGGAGACACCGCCACGTGTTTCCTCAGCTGTGGTGCGATGAAATCCAAAGCTCCAAATGTGCTGGGGGATCTTTCCTCTGTGGCAGCCTCATGACTAACCCTACAAACCACCTTATGAACTCCCGAAGCATCTTGCTTCGGCATAAATGGCACAGAGAAGTGAGAAGGTCGCTGCCACGAAGGAACACAAAGTGCTGGAATTGCGTGCGGAGTTTACCTGTGGCCCTCTACAGAAATTTCCTTGGATTCTCTAAGAGAATGGCCGAGTCCCGAGTCACAGAACGAGCGACAAACCTACAGGCTCCCAAGCAGCTGCCGATGTGTCTGGACAAACATCCCAGAGGAGCCCTCTTAGAAAACTTGCTACTGCATGAGGGTCAGCAATAGAACAATAGAAATGTTTTCTTCTCCATGCAAATAATAGTTTTTGAGAAAAAAACAAAACACACAAAGTATATAAAACATAATGTTCCTTCTGTTTTAACTGTTGTGCATCTGTTATTTACTCCATCCATGCTTCAGACTCTCATGGCTTAGACTACTGCTATAAAAACTGGCTGTGTCTTCATATGATGACCGATTACTCACTTATAGCTGGAAATATTAGTTTCAAAGACATCCACCCTTACACTTCTCTGCTTTTATGAAAACACTATTCTAATATTCTAATTCACTATTCTAATGAATATTTCTAAGAATTTAGGAGGAGGTAGCATATATGAATGTACAAAGGTAAATACAGTAACACAATTACAACAATTTTTAACAACATCTGGATAGAATCGTTTGCATCACTGAGTAACGCTGCTCATACTGCCTCATAAAACCATCATCAAGGACCTCCTATTTTTTTCAACAATAACATAACCAGCAAATAGTAATTTTTTGTCATGTGATTTTAGCCCAAATAATATTGAAGCCACCAGCTTCAATATCAAGTACAAACACAGTGAACTCACCGCTTAAATAAACAAACATTGAGACTAACTGTGATGAATAAAGCTGAGCCCCAGCCCCAGGCACTGCCCTTGTGTCGGGACAGAGGTCCAGTGACAGCTGGACCTGGGAGGGTGATTACAGTTAGTTAATTACACGATAGTCGATTATCACGTAATCACAACCAACTGCACTGAAGATAGCTGGCAAAGCTGAGAATTTAGTCTGGCAAAGTGTTAACGGTGTCAAAAGATTTCCAGAGAGGTACCTATAGTACCTGGGTTGGCAACAGGTATCAAACAATGTATGTCACTAAATCCCTTTATGGGGAAGCAGGAGATTAAGGTTCAGCTTGTGCCCAGCACAGCTCTATTTCTTCGTATCAACAGGAGAAAGTCTTAAGGTGAATAAGATTCCAGGAAGTCTCCAGTGAAGGAGAGGGAAAGCAGCTTTAAGGATAACATGGGTCCTGTTCAGCAGCAGAGAAAGCTGACTTTTTCTTGGCTTCTCCACCACTATCTTCTGAGATTGTATCAGCAATTAATTCTTTTTTTTTTTTTTTTGTAAATGGTGAGGAAAAAATAAAATGTCTAAATATCTCGCCCACCCCTTAAGCTCCCCACTTAAGAGATCCATGAAATAATCTGTGGAGACACCACCGTTGTCAGATTTCAAAATGTCACAGTTTAGTACAGAAAGCATGAAAAAGGTGATATAATTTATTTATGGAACGATGCTGAGAACTTACAGAAATCT
Source organism: Crypturellus soui (assembly GCA_032275445.1). Lineage (NCBI taxonomy): Eukaryota > Metazoa > Chordata > Aves > Tinamiformes > Tinamidae > Crypturellus > Crypturellus soui. The sequence goes on along the minus strand of JAUBNY010000546.1, from coordinate 733,760 downwards.
GCTGTCTTTGCTACTGAATGCGACAAAAATAACTGTCATTAATCTTACAAGGACACATGAGCGCTTCTTCCCAGAAATAACTGTAAGGTATAAAATTTCATGCATTAATCACAGCACACAGAGACCTACCCCTTTTGGGGCTTCTACAGAGAAATGCAAAGCATTCTGACTTTTAAAGCGACAAAACCATAAAGAGACATTTAACCTTTATTGAGGGCCAGTCTCTCAAGTGGTACAGATTCATTTTGCTTCCAGTGGTTTTAGTGAAGCCACAGCAACTTATTCCATGTCAGAAGTTGGTCTCTGCTGTCTAAAATAAGCCTGAAGAAAGCAGGGCACTACCACATGCTATTACAAATATGAAAAAAAAATCTAATAAGTAATAAAAAGATGTTGCAAGAAAGAGCAAAGGAAACATACCCATAAGGAAAAGAAAATACATGATAAAAAAAACGCTTAATAATTTGTTTCAGGGAATGAAGGTAGCAGACACAGCATGAGGGAATGTGAACCGTGCCCAGACATGGAGAATAAGACTCAATAAAAAATTTTAATACAGAAATATATATTTTCAAATAAAGTAGAGATGTAGCACAAGGAAGGATGAATTATATTTGTTTTCCAGAAGCAAACTCTCCCCCCAGAAAAACACTTCTTATGAAGTTGGGTCATATTATCTCAGATCTGCCGTCCTGTTGATAAATCTTAGAGTGACTCAATGTGAAAGAAAATTTCCCAGGGAATGAGTTCGAGCCTTTTATTTAGAGTTGCCCAAGGTACTTGCTTAGCAGTCCGGGGACACAGATAAATTGCCCGTGTCAACTCAAGCCTTGTACACAGTTGCCATGAGGAGAAGCGTGATGTCCGCGCCTGATTTCCTGGAAGAAATCAAATGTGTCTGCGGAGGAGCTCATAAAATGCTGACAATATATTAAGACAGTTTCTCCTGAATACTGTTTTTCCCGCTAACTCAAACAGAGCCAACGTGGGATCCACTGGGTCAGAACAAGAAAAGGAAGAAAGGGAAACGAGTGATTTAATGTAAAGTGATGAATGGTTTAATGTAAAGTGCAAGGCTGCGTTGCAATGTGAGCAGCTCATGGGACTAAGAAATGAAACTATCTGCATAGACATAAAGATGTTTGGTGAAGCAGGAAGGAGGAAAAGGTAAATTCTCCCAAGAAGAAAAATAGCAGCTCTACTAACTGGCACAACAGCATTTTATGGTGCTGATACAGAGCTAGAATCCTGGTTGTTACGTGATGCTGTGACAAAGCCAAACCAGCAGTGTTTACCCAGAGGAGAGCTCTTCAGCCAGTTCCTTGGCCAACACAATCGGTCTATAGAAAAATAAAGGAAAAATGGGGGAGATTTTTGAAAAGGCAGGCTGAAAGTTTCTGCTAATGATATCTTGGTTTACGCCAAGGGAGAAGAGGGAAAATAAAAATAATCCATACTGTAAAAAAAATGAATATGCACTTAATATATGCAAAATTCAAATTATCAGGAACTTCTGAACTAACTAAAGACCAATATAAACACAGACACATAGACCAGCACAATGCCTTAAAAATATGACAGAAGAATGCGATTTTAGCATATCAAGCTAAAACCAGAAGCTTCCAAAATACAAGCATGGATAACCCAATCCTAGATGAATGTCACTCTTCATATAGATAATATAGAGTAGAATATAGCCTCATATCTGTATCTATATAGCCTTCCTATATATAGCCTATATATAGCCTTCCTTACATTTAATTGACTTTTGTTATATTTAATGCATCAATGGAATCCAACAGAGCCGAACTTGGATCATGGTGCTACCCCTCACGGTGAAGGCCAGCAAGTGAATGAAGATGCTGAAATCCTTGGTGTTTCCTTGGGAAACCAACTGGTGTAACATTCTCTGTATGCTGTAGTGGGGGCAAAAATAAATAAATAAAGAAATATATCCAGTTACTCTTAACTGCAGCAAAACACTTTTCTGATGTGCTCTGGAGAACCAGTGTCTTCAAAACAAAACCTAGCAGCTGGGTGCCGCTACCTGGGCAATTTTTGGTGCAACGCTTTAATACGCGTGTTGCACAAGCGCTGGCTCCTCCACCGCACCAAGTTTCCCAGAGTTCGTATGGCTCAGTGGGGCACCTCAGTGCATTCCAGTGCCGCTCCAAGACCAGGCACAGGGTGACCCAGATTTCAGCAGTGACGCACGCCGCGGGGGTCACCAGTGTGCAGGACCAGCAGCCCAGGCCCTTCCACGGGAGCTGCGCCTGGCACCGGCCTCTTGGCGGGCGCGGGAGGAGCGCTGACCGTCTGCCCTCTGCCCCCTGGGCATCCGCCGCTCCAACGCTCCCTTCGAGCAAGAGGCACCACCCTAGGGGACACCCCCCGAGGGCCCCCGGGCCGGGCAAGGCCAGGGAAGGGCCCGCTCTCCTCGCGGCGCCCGCGCTACAAACGGCAGCCGTGGCGTCGCGCGCGCGCCACGCGCTTCCCGCGCC
>JAUBNY010000546.1:715458-726544 GCA_032275445.1 Crypturellus soui | reverse complement strand
TTGTTGTTGTTGTTGTTGTTGTTGTTGTTGTTGTTGTTGTTGTTGTTGTTGTTGTTGTTGTTTTTTTCCCCTCCCCTCCTCTCTTGTAAGAATTCTTAACTGCTGGCCTGATACAAAGCTACAGGGTTTTTTGGGACCATGGTCCCACACCTTAACCTCATTCAGTTTTGGTTTGTTCTCAGATGCTTTAAAATCAGCTTATTGCTCCTCCAAATTTGAATGATAAACTGTGTTTTCCTTCCCCCCTGCCACATAATTAAATATTTGACAGGGTAGAAGGAGCAGTTTGGGGCTTTTTACTTTTTGCTTTTAAAAAGCTGTATTTTCTTTCCTCTTTCTTTTTTGTTTGTTTTGTTTGAGTGGAAAATACAATCACTACTTTCTGAAGTGAGGTCCTTTAATAAAGTAGTTAGTTATATGCTTTGGTTCAGTATTTCACATGCGCAGCCTTTCTGGATGCTGTGCTTTCTGTGTTAGAAGACAAAAGAAGGAAACCTTAACCAAAAAGGCTAAATTTTTTTTATGTGTGTGTGTGTTTTGTTTTTCCCCTGCTGTTCCCCCAGCTGGCATTTCAGCTGAACGTAGCTAAAATCAGACCAGCTCCTGCCTCCAGATTTCCTGACAACTTTAGCATCTTCCTTCCCAAGAAGGAGGGAGGCTGGCAAGGCAAAAATCCTCTATTTTGGTTATCTATAAATATCTTCTCAAATAGTTTACATTGTTCCCACTTAGTCTGGAAGCAATTTAAGAAGCACAACCCTTTCCCAGGAATGTGTGTATAGTGATTATGAAACATTCCATTTGGAGATTAGAAGAATTTTTTTTAATAGTAGTTTGTTTTAAAGGGTAGAATTGAGAGCAAAATAAAACTATGAAATCATTCCTCTTTAGAGATCACTCAGAAGCATCAATCTACTCCATTCTGTGTGAAGGTGGCATGAACGTGCAAAGTAGCAGCTTTAAAATTAGCTGTAATGAAATAGTATTTTTGTAGCTATTTCCCTGTGCTTGCTGAACTTTTCAGCTACATTTGACAGTTGCAAATCGGACAGTATTTTTCTGGGCATGTATAGAGTAGGTTGCACCTGTAGAAAATGTTCTAATGAAATAAAATTGCCTTGGTTCTCTCTGCCTGCCCCACGTAACTCTTGCATTTAGAGAAGAAATTTGCAGAAATTTAATGATGCCTGTGGGATTGTTGACACTAAGTGAAGAAGCCTAAACTATGGGGCTGTGTGAAGCCTGGTAGATGCATCAAACAGTGCTAGAGAAGGATCATTCTTACGTTGCTTAGTTTAAGTATCCAGAAAAATGTGAAACATGCCCAAAATGCTGTACTTAAATGCAATATTGTACTTGGTTGCTATGAAGTAAACTTCCTGTTAGCCCAGGTTGTCATCTTGCTCCTAGTTTAAGGATCCAGTGTTTTTATTTAACCTCTTTCTTCTGAAAGAGAAGCTCCTGCTGCAGTCACTGGCTGTTGCTCCTCTTTACAAGGTTGAACTTGGTTGTTGTACATCAGCTCAGTTAACTGGTTGACAACTCTTCATAATGGATTTTAAACAACACTGTAACTCTGTTATCCTCTCACAAATACCTGTTTGGTACTGCTTGAGGCTGCAGGATTGTGACTCCAGTCAGTACTCTACATCTTTTGTAGCTGACCCTTGTCTGTAGAATGCAAATAACTTCTTAAAAGCTTTTTTTAAGGTCTGTTAATTTTCTGCATTCAAATACTTACAGGGCTTCATGCTAGAAGAACTTATGAGAAAAGGAGTCAAGGCTATGCAATGCTAGTCTGTGATGGAAAATACAGTTTTGCCTTAACCATAATTTGAAATGTGGCTATAAAAAAGTTAAATAATATAATAATAATACCCATTAAGTATTGGCATTTTCTGCTAAGAAAGCAGCTGAGATATGGGAGGAAAATAAGGAAGTCATTTAAAAAAAATAGTGAAATTGGTAGCAGGTTTATCAAATGACTCAACTGAAATGCCAGAGCACTGTACTTGTTTTTTGTCTAATTATGAAGCATCTTTTACAGTAAATCAAATCTTCTGGGTTGTGTTGAGGTTAATTCAGTATTTATTGAAGGCACTGGATAAGGTATCAACTTATCACATGATACTAAGCTATAATATAGCTTTTTTTTTTTTTTTTCTCTCCTCTCTCTCCTCTCTGCAGGGTATTCCAGAGAAACCACACAATGACTAAATCTTTGGAGAAGAAGCCATGGTGCCAGTGTGAAAACAACATTAAGAAGATATGTTTCTGTTTTAAACTGAAGATTATTTAGAAAAAAAATAATCTCTTTATGGGCTCACTGCACAAATGACTTGTGAAAAAAAAATATTAATCCACTCTTAGAATAGCCAAGTGAAATTAACTGCTTATCTTGAAATCTTACCCTGATTTACTGCATAAGCATTGTCGATATGGCTGTTCTCTGAAAGAATTTAACACCAAGTTGCATACAGCTATTCAGGCTAAGTGGCAGTTTTCCAAGTATTAGACTCCAATGTAAGTTATTGAAGCAGCTGCCATATTTTAAAGCCTTGAACCTAAAATTTAATTACAAGCTCTTGTATCAGTGCCCAAAGGAAGTAGATTGATGGTGCTTAACAATGATGAAGTATAGTTTAATAGGAATAGTATTTATCCAAATCTTTTAAAAATAGGGTTATTTAAAAATAAGAGTGATCAAAATAGATTAAAGGCATTGCATTAATGCTTTAAAAAGTCTTATGAAGGAATCATGCCCTTACTTGTAATGCTGCATTGAGTTTGTCTTTGGTGGGAGACGGGGTTGGAGGGGGGATTTTTTTTTAATTTATTTTTAATTCACTGAGTTTGAATTTTCAAAATTACTTTAGTACAGTAGGTGAATACTTGACAATCTTCCTCTAAAGTGAACTTAAACCATCAGGAAACTCTTGACTTGAAACTTCTTTGCTTCTGAAGCTTGCAGTAAGATTTGAGAGGATCAAATTTGGTCCCCAACTCAATAAGAAACTTAAGTATATGTGAATATTTCTGCTTTGTTAGCCCTCTGCTTCAGGATCTTACCAAGATGGGTCATCAGGTGTATTAAATGTCTGGTGTCTTGGGGGTGGGAGAAGGCAACAAGATACTGCAGATGCTCACAGGTATTGAGGATGTGCCTCCAACTCCTTAAGTCAAAAAGATTTGCAAATTCCTCCTGAAGGTGTTCTCTGATCTTGCTTCTGTTTGAGTCAGGGTTTTGATCGTAAACAGAGATAGACTTTATTTTTTTTATTTTTGGGGGGTATGTGAATGATAGAAATAGTGAACAGCTTGTTCACTCATCTTCTGGAAGAGATCACTATTTGTTTTTTCACAACCCTATTGAAATTGCAATCTGTGATTGCCTTGTAAAAAGAAGAGTGCTTATGTCACTACATTAAACATTTGGTGTTTCTTAATACTTAGTTATGGTGAGCACAATTCACTTGATAGCTTAGATCACCACAGACCTAAGTAGCAAGTATTAGGTCTTAAAATTGAAGTGCAATGTACAGTAAATCTGAGCCTTATATTCTCTTCAATATTTGTTGTTTCTTATGAGAGATGAAAGAGAAAAGGGTTCTGAGTTCATTTCAATGCTGCATGGAATCAAATGGAGCAATAATTTATTTAACTAGGAAAGTTAGTTTTGTTGTATCTTTCATTGAACCCAAATTTTTAGAAATACTCCGATTTTTGTGGTTATGGTGTACTTGTAAACTTTTATGGATATGCCTTTGTATTATGCATTTTTTCTTCATTTCCAATCTTACATGGTTTCAGATATAGTTAGAGACATCTGTTTAAAACCTGACCCATCAAATGAAGATATTAAGACAAGGTAGTAGTATTCTGCCTATACTTACTCTTTGGATGGAATGCAATAACTGCTGATACATATGTTTGTGTATATATTGTTTAGCACAAAATCTAAATTAAAAAAAGACCCCGATTCTATTCTCTTTTTGGTGTAAATTAAGAGTAGTCGAAATGGTATAAGATCCTTCCTCAGTGTTTAAAACATGATCACGTTTTGCAGGACTACATGAAGAGATTAGGTCCTCAGATCAGGACGGGATCTCAGCCGGTGTGAGAACTATGCTACTTGGTGAGGAAAGAGTTTTGTAACCATCCTAAAAGCAGTTGCAAAGCCTTATAACACCAGATGGAAGTAAGGATAACAGTAATCTCTACATATGTCTGATTGATAGGTATTAAAAAATTTCTTTGTAAAGACTGAAACTGAATCTGTATGTATTGCAAATAATACAGCCAAAAATGTAAGTCAGAAGTTCATTTTTTGCCAATACTTGTAAGTATATGAACCAAAGTGATATAAGTTTGGAAGAGGTGGGAGGGGAGTAAAGAAAATTTGCACTATTCTGAATTTGAACACTTTAAATTCTCATTCTTACTGGTAAGTTTTCAGCAGTGTGTTTGGTTTTACACATTTTTTACTATTAAAGTTTTAAGACCAAGTAATATTTGCCTTGGATTCTCTGTATTCGCATTATGCAGGAATCTTTCTTGAAAAGGACAGTTGTTATGGTTGCATAACTAATATTCAGTCATGCATACTTAGCAGTTAAAAAAAAAAAAAGTCTAAACTGAACTTGGAGAGATTAGCTTTAGAAGGGATTTCCAGCTTAAATTGTAGAGTTCAAGAAAAATAGCCTTAGTGTTTTGCCAAGAGCATGAGTAAGTGTAGTTGCTGTTACATGACTCAAGTTTTGTGCAGAATGCTATTCTCTTCTCTTCCACGATGTGGAAATTCATAATTGGGAACAAAATAAGCGGGAGGCAGTGGAAACATAGAGCTTCCTACTGCACCTTGTTTATTTGCAGTTATTTGGATACTGAAGTATCTGGAAGTGTTCAGACACTTCTAAGGCCTGTACCCTCTATTTAGGAAGAATGTCTGGCAAATTCAGCCAAAAAAACAGTTTCAGTTTTACTGCATTTTAAATAATTATTTCAGACCTCTCCTAGAGACTTCTATGTCTATAGTAGAAACAACAGAATAGCCTTGATTGACCCTCATCTGTTTGGTGCAGCCTGTTGGCTTAGTTCAAGAAACCTCCTTTGATACTGTCTGAACAGTTCCTGTCCAAGTGTGACCCAGGTCCTTGGGGCGCTTTGCTTTCCCTCAAGGACTTCCCAGATTTTATCAAATCTGTTAGACAGATTTGATTTTGCAGCAATACCAAAAAGGTTTGAGGATACAGCCCGGAGAACTAGGACCTCTTACTGATAGTCTCATTCTGTGACATTGACATGTGTACAAAGTTTCTAAAGGAGCCAGGGGAAAGGAAAAAAGTCACTTTGTGGAAAGTGATCCGACCTGTGAATGAATTTGCAGGAACTGTGCAGTAGGTCCTACACCCTTTGGCTTTAAACGTGGGGATTTGCAGGTGCTAAATTAGCCACAGGAGGGCCTATAAACTGTTCTCTGAATGCAGCAGGAACATATTGAGATGAATAATGAAATTAAGTCTCAGTTGCCTTTCATCAGAGTAGCTCCAAAATTCATGAGAACAAAGCACTCTGCCTTGGGCTAAGTGAGCAAAATAGACCTCCAGGTGAGAGATCAGTAAGGGCCCGAATGTGAAAGGTGGCTGATCCCAAGTGCTTCCAGCTAAAATGCCAGCAAAGTTTCCTTAAGAGGTATTTTCTGTGGATAATGGAAGTGTGTGGATTTGCTGTTAATGAATATAGTGTTTGTCCCATACCTACTCCTTGCCTTCTCCCTGTGTGTTTATCCTTATTTTGGTGCCCAGTGACAGTTTCCTGTGGTCTTCATGGGTTACACATGGGAACTGATTAGATGGAGGTGAAGAATGTGGTTTTTATTGCATATCTCAATGCTAAGAAAGTCTGTGGGTTGTAATGCTGCTACAGGTCTGATCCTTTATCTTTCAGAAACAAAATCCAAAGGATGTAGAATGCTTTGCATATGTAATCAATGCAGTTATGTTGGCATTACTGTCCAAAAGTCGCAAAGGGTCAGAGCTCACACAAGTTCTATTTAGTCTGTTTTTCTTTTTTCTGCAAATAATTCTCTTACAGTAAATCATGTCTGCTTGATAGATAGTTTCAGGATGCTCTTATCTCGTTCCTGAGGTATCAGACTAGAAATTACACTGCCTTGCTGTGTTTCCTCTAGTAATTAAAATGCCAGATAGCCTTTCAGCAGAGGGATGAGGCGCAGCTGCCTCATCATCACCTGGCGCAGGAGCCGGTCGTGGAGCTCCCGCTCCGGGGAGACCACAGGGATCAGCCTCGGCTCTCGCTTCTCCCAGGAAGCTGCCTGACAAGAGCTCATCTCTTACCCTGCAGAGTGCGAAGATTTTGGTGTGATTGGCCAACATCCCCTGGAAATGCTTTGATTTTCTAAGGCAGAACGTATGAAAGCTGGAAGCTGTGCAAAGCAATTTTCCTGACACTGTATTTGCTGATCTTAGCTCTTGAAATGGGGCTGAATGAGGTTTAGCACTTCAGCAGGTGTCATCACAATGCAAAAGTGAAAGATAAAGTATTTCGGAGGTCAGATTTATCTACTAGCCCTGAATATTCTTAGTCCTGATAATAAAATTTTGAAGGCTAGCAAGCTCTCTTTGAAAATGTTTATCCTTGATGTGGTAAAGTATTCAGACATTGTACTCACTAAATCCTCATCCCAGAAACTGTATATGTACATGGGCCGTACAGCATGTCCACATCCATGTGAAGCCAGCAGGGCTGGAGATACGCTGAACTTCCCACAGCTCCAGTGGGCGTTGAGTAAGAGTGAAGGAGAGCAGGAAAAGAGCCACATAATAACAAGCAGAGTTATCAGCTGCAAGGGAAGATGATAATGGTATCTAACACATTACCGGTCCTGATGATTTTACTCAGATCTGTATCAATTCTTTTCACTCAAAGAGAGCACTTGTTGGTTTGACCAGGGCAGATCCTGAGGGCCATCCTTGAGTTTTACTTCTTTACTCAAAGAGCTTGCGGAGCTGCTAGGGGGAGACACCTATCACTGTGTCAATGGGTCTGCTGAGCGTAGACTCGAAGAGAAAACATGGAAAATAGGGATGGCCTTGGTGGGACTCAGTTGCTAACACAGGCACCTATCTAACCTTGGACAGTGCAGGGTGCTCGAGGCAGCTTGATGGGGCTGATAAGTATGACCCAGGAGACCCAGAGCCTCCAGGAGGGCAGCTGGAAGCCACCAGGGTGTGTGGGACATCCTACACGGCACTAGGCACGAGCTCTTCTCACCTTTAGGCAACTGAGTCCTGCTCTCACTGTCCACTAGTATCTGAGCCAAAGATGTTGAGTTTGAGCTGAGAAGTATCAGGGTTTCAAATACTGGAAGCAGACAATGAAGCCAGTTATACTGCGCAAGAAGAGTAAAGCCAGTGCTCAGCATGTGGCCCAGCATCTCCTCTATGGGGCAGTGCGTGTAGTTGGGAAGGCGTATTTCTTTCCTGAGCATTATTAAAGCGCACATAAAGCGCAGCATCATCCCACTCGCAGCTCAGTGACCCCACAGGGAGCAAATTCCTGGGAGGTGCAAGCCGGGTGACGGAGGTTTGAGTGCCGCGGTATGAGGCTGATCAAAGGTGCAGTCCTCCACAAGAGCCATCAAACGAGTCTCTCCCATCAGAGCTGCAGAGGGACTTAGGGAAAGACCAGCTGCATTTGCCTGCCTTCTCCTTGGGCATGACCCACCTGCTTAATTGAAGGCAGGTCCAAATGAGCCATCTGTTGACCTGGTTGAGGAATCAGGGCCTCCTATTAATTTAAGGATATTTTTACATATTATTAAAGATCTAGAAGGAAGGAGAAATGGATAAAAAATGAAGGTAAGAAGCTTTGCCTTAGAGGCACAGGTAATATCTGTAACAGATGCTGCACCCTATGCCTAAGCTAATTGTTAAATGAGTCACCCTGGCAAAAGGAGCATTAATAAAGGGAAGCGAAGACTGAACATCTGGAAAATAATATGAAAGGAAAGAATTTTCATATTTTGGAACTCCTTGCTGGGTGGGAACTGCTTGGGGAGACAGCTCTAATTGCTTGTCTGAAAGAATGAGAAGCGAACCTATTCCCAGCCTGGCATCGGCGCCGTCATTGCGTATTCCGTGCCGCGCTCCCTGCCCGACGCCACGGCCACCCGGCGGGGGCCCGGATCTGCGAAGCCCAAGACGCTCCTCGCCTTCTGCGCGTCAGCTGGGCGGTGATGTAGGCCTGCAGCGCCAACAGCGCGCGCTGCCCTTCTCCAGGCTCCGCTCCAAGCTCCGGAGAAATCGGTCGGAGCAGCTGTGTGCTAGACGAGATGTCAAAAACGGAGTATTTTGGGGCGCACTCTGCCTCGGTGTTGACGTGTTTAACAGGCTGCAGTCTGGTAGACCTCCTGCCTGTCTGGGTCATTCTCCCCGGGAATGATCGTGAGGCAGGAGGAGGGAACGTAAGATATTTCGCTACTTGCTCCGGCGGTTCCCATGCTGTACGTTGCCCTTGGGCATTTATGGCTCTTTGCAGAGAAGAGGAGGCACAGGAGGGAAGATACAGAAGGGAACAGAGCTAAAGACGTGGTCAAGTGTCTGCCCCTCCAGAAAATAGCACGGTCAGCGTAGAGAAAAGCCCTCTCTCCCAGGATCCCTCTCTGGTGGCCCCATGCCAGGGTTGTAGTACGCACCTGGATAACGAGGTCTACCGTGCTGTGATCGTGTGTGGTCATCAGACATCAGACCTTGCAGGTCACTCTTCCCAAAGAGGCCCTTTACTTCACCACGTCTGCCCCACTGCCTTGCTCGGGGATGTAAAACACAGGCCGTCAGCTAGCAGCAAAACACGAAGTCCCTCAGAGCCCTGGTTTGAAAGGGGACGTCAGGGACAAGTCGGACCTCTCTGAGTTTTGAACCTCACCTACGAAAGGAAGTTTTTGCAGTGTTGTATTTCCGTTTGTGTTTGCCAAGCTAAAACCCAAACCTGAGCACCAGCAGGGCTGGTGCACGTGCAGGGAACGCTCCAGCATCACCCGGCACGCCAGCACATCCCAGGGTCGTAGCTCATGAGCAGAACTGGGCAGGGCGTTGCAAGGAGCTCAGGAAAGTCATCCCTTTCCTCGTCCTTCTCCCCATCCGCAGCACCCGGGGCCAGGCAAAGGCTCAGATGGCGGCCGAGAGGGACACGTGAGGCAGGGACCGGGAACCAGGGGCCGGAAGGCCGGGACCTGGAGGAAGGGAATGCAGAGGAAGGGCAGCTCTGGGGAGCGCTGTGTGAGAGGCGTCCTGGGCACGCGCGGAGCCATGGCCATGACCAACAGGACACATGCTCCCCTACATCCATGCACTACTCTTAAAACGTAATTATGAAATTTTAAAAAACAACTTGACGTGATAATTATAGCAGTTCCTGGAGGAGCCTCGTAATTGAATTCGAGGGTGTCTCGCTCTCCTTGCAGGCGCGAGCGGGAGAGCGGCTCCGCTTCCCGCACAGCCTTCCCGGAGCCCGGCAAAGCTCCGGAGACGCCCAACAATTCAATTATTGTTTCCCTCTGGAAAGCAGATCGTTTTAGATACGCGGCCAGCTCTAATTGCAAAGGAGAGGGGGAAATTTCTCGTGTCCAAAATTATTTGACTCATTACAAAGAACTGACTTTCCATGAGGCCAGAGGAGCTGAAGCTGGTGGAACACAGGGAGGGAAAGAGGGAGATGGGAGGGAGAAGAGGACGGAAGAGCAGCTCCTCATGGACCTGCTGCTGAAGGAGGCCCCTGCTGAACCCCCCAGCACCCCACGTGTGTCCCCCATCCCCCTGGAAAGCTGCTGGTGACGCAGAGGACAGCCGGGCTGCAGACCCGGTGCCCGCAGAGGCAGGTTTTGTCCTTGGCCGAGGCAGCACGCAAAGGATGGGAGGGATCTCCCGGGCGCTGGGACTTGGCACAAGTGATGCCGGGGCTGGGGGTGGTGGGACCATCCCCTGCTCCCCTCGGCAATAAAAACCCAAGGTCTTTTGCTAAAAGGCTTCATTACATTTTTTTTTCCTTTTTTTTTTTTCCAGATTATTTTTAAATGCTCTTTTGTGAGGAAAGATGATTTTACATAGGGGAGGTCCCTTTTCCAATTACCATTAATTAACTCATCTCTAATAGATTTTTTTCCAGCTCTCCATTTCCTGCTGGCCGGGCTCGCGGGTGCTTTGGCCCTTGCCAAGCCAGGCAAAACCCACGGGGAGGCCACTCCGCGCCGGGAACTCGGCTCTGGATGGGAGCATCCAGCTCCTCCGGCCATGGGACCTCTGTTCCCCAGCCACCCCAGACGAAATTACCCCTGTGGGGGCAACTCTGTGGGGGTGGAAGAGCAGGAAACCCCTGTGGCAAGTCCTCATAGGGGTTGTGCACGGGCTATGCCGGTGCCAGTGGAGAAGGGTGGGCTTGAACCGGCAACCTCGTGCCTTGTTGGGTCCCTCCTCGCTGGGGACAGCAACTGATAGCTTCTTCACCCATTTTGCTACACCTTTTCCAGCCTTGTCCTATGAGACAGCACTCAAAAATGTATTTATATATCTATTTATAGATAAAATATGTAAATATACATATTTTATATATGCATATATATGTATATTTTAATCATTATATTAATCTCTATATAGGCTCTGCAGGGGGAACACGTGCTCCAGGTGCTCCTGCTGAGCTCCTGGGGTCACCCATCCCCTCCGCCCCCAAATCCCCTTCTCCCCTTCACCCCAGCCCAGAGCATCGGAAGCCAAATGAATTTCAAGCAGGCACCGATGGCTAATTGGAATCCCAGCAACTTGTTAGATAATTGTGTTAGGAGCTGGCGAAAACAAGGGACCCCTTGTATAATCAGCAGTTATAACAGGCGTTTTATGTTGAATTATATCTAACAGGCAAAACAAACAAACAAACAAAAAAATGATAAATTAAATAAATAAAACAAACGCGCTTTCGGGCTGCTCTCGCGCTTGGGGAAAGGGGCACAGCTCGGGGCAGCCCCGCGGCGCGGCGCGGCAAGGGCGGCGGAGCGGGGCCCGGCGGCGCGCGG
>JAUBNY010000546.1:703843-713881 GCA_032275445.1 Crypturellus soui | reverse complement strand
AAGGAAGGAAGGAAGGAAGGAAGGAAGGAAGGAAGGAAGGAAGGAAGGAAGGAAGGAAGGAAGGAAGAAGAGGAAGAATACGTATCTACAGTTGCCTCCCTACAGGACAGCAGAGAAGGTGGCGGCTCCGTGCTCCCTTCGCCGCCGGGCGGAACGCGGCGCTGCGCGGGGCGCAGGCTGTGCCGGGCCGCGCAAAGTGCCGCGCAGACCGCGCAGCGTTAGAAGCCGCGCTGCCTGCGCGACAGCCCAGCTCGTGTGCAGCCTTCCCCTCTTTTTCCTTCCTTCCTTCTTTTTTTTTCTTTTTTTTTTCTTTTTTTCTTTTTTTTTCCCTCCTCCACACACTTTCTTTCCTTTTTTTTTCCCCTTTTTTTCCCCCCTCCTCCTCATATTTTCCCACCGCGGCCCCGCCCGCACCTACCTGCTCCCGCGGTGCGGGACTGAGCAGCGCTGCTTTTCCCCTTGAGCTCTCGGGCGCTGCTTGGACGCCCTCGGTGCCCCCAGGCTGCCCCTGCTCCGAAATTTACCAAGGGGGAGAAAAACAAAAAAACACCCCCCCAGCCCCCTTAGCATTTCTGCCCGGCTACTGCCGCTGCTCGGGGATGCCTATGCACAAAACCACCCCGCATGCTGCCAGGCTACGGCAGCCAGCGGGGACCGTGCCTTAAATCCGGCCACCCGGCAGTGAAACCCCAGATTTAACGGTGGCGACCACATTCCTCCTGGTCTGCGAGCTGAGACTGAGACTATGCAAAAGAGGATAGAAATGCCAAATAAGCCGGCGCTGCATCCCCATCCTAGCAACCAGCTCCTTAAATTTGCCCTTTTTTTTTTTTCTTCTCACCATAACCTCCTTTGGAGGAATTGGGCAGGACCTTTCAGAGTACCTTTATTTTTAAGAATATATATATATATATATACCCCCACACACACGCGTATACAAACGCACACAAATAGAATATACATGTACTTATTCAGTATTAAAACCAGCTTCTCTCCGCGGGTGCCTTGTCCTTTGCTTGGGCCTGGGGGAAAGAGGCGGTGGAAGCGGGAGGCGCCCGCATCCTCCCCGGGCCGCTCCGTGCCCCCCGGTGCCGCCCGGTCCCCCTGTCGCCTTGTCCTTGCAGCGAGGGGACGCCAGGGGGCAAGAGGCGTTCACAGAGGCTGCTGCCTCCATCCTGCTGCACTTTCCATGTTTCACACGGGCAAAAGTCGGATTTCTCCGAAATATGTAGCTGTATATTCACTAGGCTCTATGCATCTCAAATCTGCCCTGCTCCCTGTCCCCAAAATCTTCGCTAAATGTGTCCCCTGGGCACAGCAGCACCAGCACAGCCAGACGGGAACGCTCCTAAGAGCATCGCCAAGAGCAGCACGACTTATTGAACCAGCCACGAGTCCCCCTTATCCTGCTGATATTTGGACCCTGTCCTACTGCCTCTGCTCTACCGAAACACAAGGAAATGCCACATTTTGTCACCCAGGCCCCGCTGACACCAGAGCAGTGTGGCCAGACGGGACGCTGCGATGGCCACGTTGGGTCCCTGCACCACCCGAGGGGAACTTTGTGGCAGACAAAAACACAGACAATTTCCTGACTGCTGCTTTCCTCCCCTGGTTATTTATTTTGGTAATGGTACATTAAATAAATGAAATATTCGGCTAAGGGAGCTTCTCAGCAGATCTCCAGATTCTTGCGGGATCTCCTATTATTTTATTTTATTTTATTTTATTTTATTTTATTTTATTTTATTTTATTTTATTTTATTTTATTTTATTTTATTTTATTGCTTAAATAGTCTGTGGGTAGGGCTTGTGTGCCCGGTTCACTTGGCCCTTAGGAATTATGCAGACAATGATTATGAATGACCCGCACCACGCACATATATGTGCCATTTTCCGGAGAGGTTAGCCGTGAAGGTGAAATGTCACTTATTCTTTCCTCTTTTCAGACCTTCTCCTTCCCGCTGCAGACGCCCGAGCATCACAGGGGGCAGCTAATGCCAGGGATTTGGGGGAGGAGACACAAAGCTGTGACGATAACGAGCTGGCAGAACACCAGGCTCACCCCACGATGCTCCTGCCTGGCATCTCAGCCCTCTTTTATCTCGCTGTGTCACACAGATCCCTGCGCTGGGCATCATTTCTCTTGGAAATGCCATGAACTTGGTGTTTTAATTCAAACCAACACATTTATTTTTTCCCTTTTTTTTCTTTTTTTTTTTTTTGTTTAGCTGCAAGACAATGGAGATTGTAGAAAGGGTTGAGCCTTTCTGCGTGTTCAGGGAGCGTTAAAGCTTTATGGAACAAACTGGCGCTGTCGGACGCCGGGCAGACAAAAGCTACCGTCCATCTTCCTCGGCGGAGGAGAGGGGACGCGGGGACGGGCAGCACAACCCTTCCACGTAGCACCCCTCTCCCAAGGCCTTTTCCTCCCTCCACCACAACCGGAGAGGTTCAGCCTCCTCTGAATGATTCCCGCTCCTTGCGGGAACACAGGGAGGGCCTGGAAAGCCCCTGATGGTTGCTGGTTCCTGTTGCTCCAACCCCGTGTCCTGCTTTATTGGCGCTCGCGAAGATGGCCCTTTCCCTCTAGGAATATCTTCCTCTAGGAATGGTCCTAGAGGCTTTGAATCCCCCCTTGAGTTTCTCTGTGGAGAGCAGAGCTACTAGATATTTTCCTAAGGTCCACTCTGATCATTTCCCAATTCCCCTATTCTACTTTTACTTTATTTTACTTTATTTTATGCAGCAGGTAACTGGACTGTCGTGTTCTTCTAGTGCCACGAGCCACCTTTGTGGTTGGGAACACTGGGCAGGGATCGATGGAGGAAATGGCTAGAAATGGTCAAAGATCTCAGAGTTTTCTGGGAAACATCACAGGAAGGGGTGCAAGTGGCAGGTTAAGGGATCTGGAAATAGGAGTATCAGGATGTAGTCACCCATTCTGCCATCTCTGCTGAGCCCAGAGCAAGGGCAGGGTTCACTTTTGCTGCCACCCATGTCACTCCTGGCACTGCAATGGGCTCATGTGAGCAAAATGGGGAAGGTCCCCTCTGCCCTGAGTGGCACTTTGTGTTTTTCTGGAGACATCTGCAGCATTTCTCCCGTTTGCCTGGCTCTTGTGGCCCGATGGTGGTGGTCTCCAGAGAGGGTCACCCATGGTCACAGCTTGCCCTGGTCAGCCCTTGCTCCCGATGGGCTCCCACGTCCGAGCCTCGGGCACAGTTTGGTGGTGGTGGCCGTGCCGGCAGTACTTGCATCGCTGGTAGGGGAAGCTGGTGCCCAGCTGGTCCATTGAGGAAGATCTGTGAGCTTGAGGAGACCTCAAGCAGACGTTCGGAAAATAGAGCAGTGAAGTTCGCAGAGTTGCTCTGCTATCAGATTTCCAGTGAAGAGCAGGGAAAGCCTGGGCTGGACTCCCACCAAGAAAAGCTTTCCTCTTCTCTCTGCTTCCACAGGCAATTAGTAGCATATTTGGGTACAACTACCAGAGAACAGAATCTGTTTGCAAACCCAGGAGAAACACCTTCAACGTGAAGGGTGTCATTTGGGGTGTTATTTCGTTACATGCACAAATGCTGAAACGCTAAGCTGTGCTTCTGCACTTGACTGCATGGGAAGTGTCCCATTGCTTTCTCCAGGCTACTCCCAGTGCTTCGGAGCAAAATACTCAGCTGCAGCAGCAGCTTGGAGAACTTGTGGTGCACAAAATGCTCTCACCTCTAGGCGCTTCTTTGGGAACGTGGCCACTGCGATGACACGGCTGCGTGACCGGGAGAGAACGTGGCTGGTCATGTCCTTGCAAAGCCAAACATCTCTGTGCTGAACCAGGACCATGAATTGGTGCCAGCCACTCTTGCCCCTTCTCCACGTCTCCTTCCTGCAAATGCTTTGGCAATCGAGGTTTAACCACAGAATTGCTCTCAGAAAATGTATTTTGATTGCGCGGATATTCTAGTTGGTCTGAGGCACCGCTCAGCGTGGCAAGGGCCAAATCCCAGCGCATCTCAGGAGCTCTGAGAAGACCCATGGGCCCCTCGCCAGCCTGGTGAAGCTCCCTCCAAGGTACCAGCATCATCCCAGCCTACACCAGCCTAAGGGAGAGGGGAATCAGGCTAGCCATGGAACTAGGACAAAAGAAAATTATATCTCAGATCTGCACCCAGCCAGTGAATCTTGCAGTAGCCTAATTTTTCTAAGAAAAATGCCTTGAGCAAGGCTTGTGTGGCCCAGAAAAAAGGAAGAAGTTTTATTTTCCTCTATCCTGCTTGCTTGAAACCTTCTCCTTCTAAACCAAGCTGAATCACCGGCAGCTCCCAAGCCTCATCCCGGCACCACCTGAAGGAGGAGGGAGCAGAGCTGCGGGCGCAGCGGGAGGGCCCCGCCGCCAGGAGCAGCTCCGGGTACGGATGCACGGAGCCGAGCTCTTGGAGCGCGCGGCGCCGGCTTGAGCCAGGGAGCACAGAAATTAATTGAGTAACCTCAAATTACAAATCAATTTCAGGAAATCCCAGCCTAGCGGCGGTCGAGCCGCAGCTCGGGCTCACCTCGCTGAGCAGCCGGCTCTAATTAGCCCCTGGCGTGGGCTCGCTCCAAGGAGCTCCGCGTGTTTCCCGCACGTATCGGGTGCGCTCTGTCCTGCTTCCCACCAGCTCAGCCCCGAGGCAAGCCTGGGTGCCACAAGCCGTGGCCATTTAGACGTTGCCTGCGATGGCTTGAGGCTGAAGGAGGTGAAATTGCACATTTCTCTGCTCAGGCACCCCTGCGCTTCCTCGCTACCTTGGGCTCCTTCCTGACCTCATTCATGCCAGTGCAAGCCTAGAATAGCTTCACGTTAGCCACAGGGTCTATAACAAATTGCAAAGAGACCAAAACCTGTCTTGGAAAATTTGAGTGTTTTCCTCCATTCTCACGCACAACCAAGTCATCAGGACAGGATTTCACCCATTAAGCAGAACTGGTCCCAAATCACAGATGGAACAAGAGGCAACTACAACTGCGCTCTTATAGCAGCACTGCTTTGGTGGTGCAGAATTTAGTCAGATTGGGTGAGGATTGAACTTTTTCTTTTGTGGGAAGACCAACTGCAGATAAATCATGTGGATTTACACACATAGCAGCAAGGCATATATATTTATTAGAAGTGGATAAAAGACTGCACCGAAAAGTCTCTTCCAGCTTTTTTTTTTTGAAAGATGTGACCTTGTTCTTTCCTTGGGCTGTTAAACAGTAGGGATGTGTGGCATTTCCCTTGCAGATAAGGTGATTTTTCCTTTGGGAGAGCCTCGAAGACTCTTTGGGTATCGTATTATGTTAGACATATTTTGCATTCCTTTGCCCTGCTATGAAGGAACCTGTTTTTCTTATTCACACTTCTGCAAAATGCCTTTTTTTCCCCAGGTACCAAACAACATATTTGATCAAACATAGGGGACTAGGTTCTTGGATAATGCAAATAAGGGAAGTCTGCAAAGCTATGCTGATTTATACCACAAGAGAGCCCAATGTTTTTCTCCACCGTGAGTTTCTGAATTTTCTGTAATATTTATCGCATACCCCATTCTTCCTTCTCTAACCCAATACCTTTCTCCTACTGGGAGATATTTTCTGATCACTGTGTTTTATTCTCTTACCAATAGCTGGTAATGGCGTAAAACCTGCATCCTGTCACACCGTAGCAGTGCTTTCTGTTTATTTCATTTCAGTGATGCCTCTTGGGCTTCCTCTCTCAAATCATGCGACCCTGGGAGGTGGGATTCACCCCACTTTGTTGTCTCCGGTGCCACCGATGGCGACCCCAGCAGCACCGCGGAGTTCATACCCCTGCAAAGGCCACCGAGGATGACTTCAAGTTATTCACTTGCTGGATAATTTACTCCTCTGTAAACCTGGGCCTGAGACGGGAGCCTCAAGCAAGCACCCTTAAATCACTGTTTTAACCCTGGAACACTGTTTTAACCTTAGATACCCACTATGCTGAAACTCTCTGCGCTCTCTCTGCGCTTAGGCATTACCCCGCTGACCCTCTTTGAGTTGAGCTATGGGAGAAGGGCCCAGCCTTCCTGAAAGCCACATATTGAGGAGAAAATGCAAAAATAAATGATGGCTTTCCAATGTAAACAAGCAGGAATCAGCCCGGGCCATGGGAGTCTTGTGCAAGACGCTCCACTACATTAGCCCGGTGCCTGAGATGTGCTCAGCAAGAGGCATGCTTTGAAAGGAGGAAAGACTGGATCCGGATGTTATTACTTGTGGAAATAAGAGCAATGGTGAGAGGATTTTACCTGTTTAGAAAGAAAAAGACCCTGACATTTCTGTATATATTGCAATGTCTTTCCAAGAAGTTGTGTTGCTGGGTGGTCTGACTTGCCTCCCCCGTTATGACTCCATCAGGAGCAGAGGAATTGCTGAGGAATGGGTCGTTTTTTAAGATAATTTATTTTTTCAAATAATTTTCAAGTGAGGTTTTGTTAAGTTGGGTAATAATTATACAGTGATAGTACTACTACCTAAGGCTTAGATTATTACAAGAGCCTGAGGCAATTCTTAAAGTTTTATAACAGGCACAGAAATCAATGTGCGATATTGAAAGTGATTCTGGAAGGTGTATTCTGAGAGGAATTTTTTAATATAAAATCTAATGATCAGGAATGATCTTTTTATTCTTAATTTTACTTCTAGCGGTGACTTGGGGAAAGATATAGCATCATCAGGGAAAAGTATTACAAATCTAATGCCAGAACTTCTGATTTGTGATCCAACATAGTAATTTGAGCCAAAACAAATCAGTACATTTAAGTCAATGTTCCCTTGGTTATAGTTATTTTACAATTTTCTTCTCCAGGAGATCAGTAAGTAAAAAGCAGCAGTGGATGCTGACCTTGGCGAAGCTACATTACCAACCCCTTGAGCATGAGGCCTTCCAAAAGAAAGTCCATCTGTCCTTGGACTTGACGATTATTTTGTATCCATCAAAAAAATCCCGTTGTACAGCGGGGGGATACAAATCTAGGATCCCTCTTTCTAGAGCAATATCCTCAGGGGCAGCTGGACAGAGAACTGCCACCTCCATGGTAGTGTTCGTATTAGGATTACAGCCAGATTCAGACATTAAATCTCCCTAGAACATTAGGTTGCATAAGATAACCTACATTCAAAAAATATACTGGACCAACCCTGCAGCCCCACGGTGTTTCAACAGAATAATTCCAAGTGAGAGCAGGGCACGGCCTCTCCACCTTATCTACCTCCCATCTCCATCTGCAGCAAAATCCCAAATGATAATCTCTCCTAGTGGATTTTGTTTAAGATCACTGCAGATAAGTAAAATAAAATAAAATAAAACAAAATAAAATAAAATAAAATAAAATAAGAGATTCTTCTGATTTAACGGCTTTTAAAGCAGTTTGTTTATCAAATACATGGCTTTTTTTTTTCTTTTGATATGAAATGCTGCCGTACCCACCCATCCATTCATCCATCCATATCACAGAGCACTTATCCGTGATAGACAGAGCTCTGCCATGACTTTTCATGGCAAGATAATCCACAGGGCTCCTAGAGAAGCTGGGATCAGGCTGTTGACTCTCCAGTGTAGACCTTGAGCCTCCTTAACTCACCTTTTCCCTGCACCAGCTCCTTCCCGCTGCGCACGAGCGCATCCTCACAGCTCTGTCCATCCCATCAGATTATTTTTATGTTACTGGTCACAAAAGTGTGAATATTGAAGCAGCAGCGTGGGCTTCAGTGCAATCATTCTGGATTTCTCCGAGCGCAGAGCAAAGCCTCTGGATCGGCAGGTAGAGCATGCAGCAACACATCGTTCACTGGGGAGACGGAGTCCGCTGGGGTATTGGCAGCGAGTGATGGAAACATATCCCTCACTTTGTCCTGGGAAGGGTTAGACTCGGGTGCGCTCTTAGTGACAGCAGAAAGAGGGTGATTTCCAGGCAGAAAAAGAGGGGTGATATCAGTTTTGCCCTTGCTGTGAGTTGGGACACGGGCAGGTAGTCCCAGCGCGTGCAGGAGCCGTCGGGAGCAGCGGGGCGCACGGATCTGTAGATCAGCACTTTGGGAAGGTGGCAGAAAACTGGCGCATCAAAAGTTTAGCCCGGAGGCTGCTGTCAGTTTGCTTGAGCAAATAACTTCATGCGGTGTCGGGAGATCGGCGGGATCATCACGGCAGGAGGCGAACGTAAGGAGAAGGGAAACTCGTGCAAGGCAGCGCTACCTCCCACCCCCCGGCCTCCGAGAGCAAGTCTCTGGGTGAGGAAGAGGAAGGGGAGAGAGGAAGGGCTGCTTCAGAAGCCCACGCAGTGCATCTCCATCGGTGCCGCAGGTCAGTCCTCCTCCGAGCTGCCCGGGTTTGCTCAGCCCTGAAGTGTGGTGTGGGCTTTAGGGCATTTAAATAAATTGAGGATGGCTGAGAAAATGGAGTAGATGGTGCCGTGATGGTGCCTGGTGCATTATCATCAAGATAATTCTTGCTGTAGGAGATGTTCACGTTGCACATTGGCTGTGGTGAGGATGTGGACAGTCACTGGTGTCTCCCTGCAGAGCTGCAAATTTGCAATTTCCTCTGAAAATCCTGTGAGAGAGGGACAAAAAAAAAACCACAGTCTGGACAGGGAACGTTTCCTGAAGGACCATCTGGTTGTGAGCACATCAGCTTTTGCTCTGTGCCCTGGGAAAACAGGGCCCCAGGTCCATGTCTGGTCACATCAGGGCAGGGCTGTCCTGTTAGCAGCCTGATCTGCACGGGAATCACTAGGCTCGTGGCTGAGCTGGTGAATGGGACGAGAGCAGGGCGAGCTACGTTTAATTAAGCCTAATGAGCTCATGTCCTCGGGGTCAGGCTCCACATTCCTGGCCAAAGGGTGAGCTGCAGCACAGCCCGTGCCGGGCACCTCTCACCCGAGCGGTGCTTTGCATCCCCTCCTTGGCCAAGGCAGCTCATACGGGGCACCCACCTGCCCCTCTGCCCACCTGCCTTCACACACAGATGCGCATGCATACTTTTTGCAATGCTGCAGAAAATCAGGACATAAAGAAAGACTGACAAAAGGTATTGGAAAAGCTGGAGCAGAGCCCTGGGTGTCTGCTAAGGGAACCTTAGCTGCAAGCACCCGGCTCCTAGACACGAGAAATTGCATTTAAATGCTTCATCCTCTTGCTCAATAACTCACTAAACCGAGGCCAAGAGTTTTAAACCGACTCCTTTAAAGTGAACTTTATTGCAATTCAGACAGACACCTTTCTTTTCCAGGTCACAGGTTTAATAAACACAGGGGGCTTAGGCTTGAGCTCCTCACGGATCCCCAGTAAGCACTTTATGACAGATTTGCTACATTTTTCTTTTTTTGTTGAGGCAGAGCAGAAATCCCAGTAGTTGGAGCTGATAGTTTTATCACAGCTTTTTCTTCAGGGTTTTACTTGTAACCTCTCGGCTCCTCACCTGGGAAGGCAGGGACGAAGCAAGGCTGAACTGGAGAGGGCAGCTGGAAGGTGAGTTTTCAGGAATATTGTGTTCACGAGGCTCTGTGTATATGATTTGGGGTAAAAGTGAAATCTCAGCTTAAGAAAAAAGTATATATATTGCATTATCCATGTTTGCACTAGTTTCAGCCTTTTGCTGCTTGGGAGTGAAGAGCGTAGCTCTGATTGATAGATAGGAAACAGGGAACAACCAGGAGCAGCTGGCACCGATGCCGACACATCGTCTGGATACTCTACATGGTGCTGGCGGAGGGAGACCTGCTCCGGGCCTGCAGGGCTGCCGTGATTTAGCACAAGCTGGGGAAGGAGGAGGATGCTGCCTCGACACAGCCCGACCTCCCACCACAGAGCAGGGGGAAGCAGGAGAAGGCGCTGGCAGCGTGGGGCTGCTTCCACTCGTCCTGGGCTGGCGAGGAGGCCAAGCCTCCCCCGTGTCCAAGCGCACGCAGCCGCTCGCGGAGCCCGCAGGAGCCCGGGACGGCTCTGCGCGGCGCGGGCGCCCGCTCTCGCCGCCGCACGCGGCCGGGCCGGCGGCGCGGGGCC
>JAUBNY010000546.1:669248-680600 GCA_032275445.1 Crypturellus soui | reverse complement strand
CATGATTTTCTTTGCTCTCAGGGATTTGACAGGCTTTGTTCCACACTATTTTTAATATTTAGAACATCGGACGGATATTTTAAATATCAATTCTCTTGTTTGGAGAAGTAGCCCTTACATACGCAGCACACCCTGCTCTAATAGAAGTCTGCAGGCTAAAGGCACTGTGTATTTTATAAGATGTTCTTAGTCTGGACTTTTGGGGGTCATATTTTACAAGTACTGCTCACTAAATTTTATTAACACTCCTAGGAGGAGGCAGCATTGTTATCCTCAGTGTATGGCAGGTAAACTGTGCGATATTTGTGCGCAATTGCATTTCCACTCCGGGACTCCAAGGGCACCTCTCCAACCTTGTGAAAGCCCAATACAGGGATGTGATATATACTTGAAATCTGCTTTCCATTGCCACCACCGGCTCCTCTGCAACCATTAACCATCACACTCACAGACAGCAGGTCCTGCTGCGATGGGCTCCGCTGCTCTGCAGCGCCTGGATGACAGTGGGACTGACCACAGAGAAAAATGACCAAGTATTTTTGCTATAAACCCTTGGTGTTTTATTTTTTTTTTAAAACTCATATGGGGTTTTTCAAACTACCGTTTCCTGAGCTGCTGGTGCATCCAGGCTGCGTGTGTGCTTTGACGTTGCTTGTTTGAATGATCAGCGACTCGTGGCAGCATAAAGTTCTTAAGACCAAGTAAGTGTTAAGAACCCCAAAGCCCTCTCGGAGCACTTTTTAGCCTTTCTAACTGAAACCCTGAAACCCACAGTGTGTGACATGGGTATGTGGGTGAAGGGATGCATTTAAGCTCTTAGAGAATCATTAAAAATACAAAACGAGGGGGAAGAACCTGCCCTCCTGAATGTGCGTGCTCTTCTCTGAACCCCAAACTGGCCGACTGGGTCCGAGTTTGAACTGATTTGAAGCCCACCTTCAACACGCTCACGACAGCGGTGCTTTTTCTTCCTCAGAAGCCCACATATCTGCTGCTAATCGTAGCCCCAATTACTCCCTCTCCTCCCGCCGGGGAGCAGCCGGGCAAAGAGGCCGCCCTACAAGTAGGACCTTCCCCGCGCAGGGTCCCCTCCGTGCTGGGGTCTGCAGGGTGCACGTGCTCCCTTCCAGCAGCTTCATCACCTTCCTCAGCGGGCAGGATTCGTCTCACATGAAGGACAACTGTCACCGTGTTAAATAGTTGCGTTAATCATCGTCCATCTGGCCATAGCTGCCCGCGCTTCGGCATTCGGAAAGACGAGCGTGGCCTGATCAAAAAGACGGGTTTTATAATCTCATCCCACTAAGTTTTGCATGCAGTAATATATCCCAGGGAGACTATTAGATAAATAGGTTCTTAAAATCCTATCTCAGATCTTGCTCAAACATGAGAGTTTTGTAATCATAAATGCTAAAAATATCGTTCACATATAAGGGCGCTAATTGCGGCCAGGATTAAGGTTTGCCTGAAATTGCTACAGCCCAGGAAAATCACGGTTAGAGCAGGAATCCCCTGACAAACAGCTCACACAGGGGTACCTTACTCCTCCTATAATTATAGTTACACCTGGTGATGCTTCCCGAGGAGGAAGGAGACAAGGGCTGCGGCGGGATGGACAGGGGTCCCATAGCTGCGGAGGCTGGAGCTGGAGCATCTCCCTGGCAGCATCTGCCCATCACCTGCGCGTCAGGGCAGGACGCTGGGGGCTTCCTCCTGCTGCAGTGCTGCTTCCTACGGCATCAGGGATTCTTCCCTAGATATTCTCCACTAGATTCCCCATGTTCTTATAATATGGGCAACCATCAAAGCCATAATTCTTAATAAGCACTGCTTCTGTTTGTCTGCTTCTATGCAATACTCTAGAAATAACTAATCGTTTATGGAGTTTCAGACAAAGTGGAGTCAGCATTACGGGGCAATAGAGATACGTGACACGATGGAGCGATATCCTATGCAATGTCCTATGTCCTATGTCCTAAGCTATGCCGAGACTAACAGCGAATTGAAAATGCTGCCGTAATAAGGGTGCATAAACCACCCCGCTATTTGCAAAGCTCTTACTTGCCTTTTACCAACCATATTTCTAAGATTCACAAGAGCTGATACAGTGCGACTGTGACACACAGACCTCTGCGACAGCAATTGCAAAATGCAACCTGAAAATATCAGTCTGCAAAACTCCTGAAGTATTAAAGTCCCTTTGGTATTTGCTTTCCTAAATTAAGTACGTACATATATAATTAAAAGGGAGGAAGAAAGCCTGTATTAGAAAAAAAGATGGACCATTTTAAAGATACTTATCATCTGTGATGAAAGAAGAAAAACATATTTTGAGTTTTGTCCATGCACAATAGACTTAAAGTGGGCAATGTGAGGAGGAACTCTCCAAACAAGATTAACGGGAAGAAAAGCCAAAAGATCCCAACAGAATCAAAACCTTTCTAGAAGATTCGCTGATGGTTTTCCACTCATGATCTCTGTGGGATACACATACACATTTCAATATGTACAGAGAAGGAAAGTGCCTTACAGTGCTATAGCTCAGACCCTGCACCAAGACAGCAGCAGTGGGAAGCTGTTTCTGTAACCACAGAAGAGGAAAAGGCTAAGCAAGGCTGTTTGTTTATTTATTTATTTATTTATTATTTTATTTTTTTAAGTATCAGCTATGACATACTGAGGGCCCTGTACAATCTTTATAGAAGTGAGTGCAGTGCCTTCCTCCACACTGGCCTCACAAGCTCTTACTGCTTTTGCAAAAGGCCTTTGGAGCACTTTCCCAAATGCTGTATTCTAGCTAAATATCTCTAAGCCATAAAGCCATTTTTAAAACACCTTCAAATTACTGAAACCCACTCCCACAAATACTGATGTTCGTGGCTGAAAAAGAAAACAGTAATAGATATGCTTTGCTGTAAATTTTGTAGATAAATATATCGGTTCACTCTAGTAACACAAAGCAGATGAACTGCACGAGTCTGATCCTTACTGCTGCCGCTAGATTGATTAATATTAACTTTATTTTAGTAACACAAGATTTTGAAGCATCTGTATTTTCAAAATTAAAATCAGTCAAATTAAAGGCTGTTATAAAAGCAAAATACCTTCAAGGACTGCTCCAAATTAATTTTAACTTGAAGTGAAGTAGGAAAATGTACTTGCAGGGTATTATTTTCATGACAAAGGCATGGGAGCAAGTTTGGAGAGAAATTGTGCAAAGGAAGCCAGGTGTCAACTCCAAAATAACACCATATAGTGATGGCATAAGTTTATCCACTTTTAGCAGGCTATGAATGCACAAAACACAATTTGTTGCCTCATGCTTTAAATTCACCACAGAAAGTCCTTCCCTTTACCTGAAAAAATCCCCCCCGCCAGGATTCTGTATGTTAATTCATTCTGCTGGTTCTTAGCACCTGACATTGGGTCTAACACTACACGTTTCGCTATGACTTTATTAAGGGATGAATTGCAAAGCCCGAAAGAATACTTATTATATTGTAATATGTATTTCAAAAGGGGATTATGGCTGTGGTGCTAAAACCTGGCTGATTTAAAAGCCAGTTTACTGAAACAAGAAGATTACCTGTGTTCACCTGTGTTGCACCAGGCAGGGATTTTCCACCCCTGTATCCACCGTGGCACAAACCTCGGTAGTATCACAAAGGGGAATCCTGCAGAATTTCCATACAGAAACATGCAGAGAAAGAGCCCAAAACTGAATAGACAACTAGGAGAAAAAAGAGAAAAAAGGGAAAAATCTCATATCCCTCCCTGCAATGTGTTAATGGGAGAGAAATATCAGGCACAAGACCTGGTGCTTCTGCTATCACGAGCGCTGGGGAAGCCGGATTTCAGGGGCTGTGTCCAGCTTTGGGTGTCACACATCAAAAAAAAGACAGGAAATAGTTCAGAGAAGAGGCAGAATGAGGGAGTTTTAGAAAACATGACCTGTGGGAAAAGGCCGACGAAACTGGGTTTGTTTAATTTAGAAAAGAGGGGCCCGATAATGGTTTTCCAAGATGTAAAAGGTTGTTGCAAAGAAAAACACGATTCGGTTGCTCTCCAGGTCCGCTGGGGGTAGAACGAGAAATAATCAGCTTAATTTGCAGAAAAAAAAAATGTAGGTTAGACATTAGCTAAAATGTCAAACTATAAAGAGAGTTAAGCACTGGGAGAAGTTCCCTTGGAGCATTACAAAAATCTGGTGCTGGCGGTTTTTAAGGACAGGCTGGCATGGGACAAGCAGGGACGTTTCAGAGCCGTCCCTTGTACCTGGATATGGATCGAAAGGGTTGGTTCAATTGCGGAATATCCCGTGAGGTCTTGTTTTGTGCTCCCAGGTGGAGTTTGGGGCAATATTGCTTGGCCTCTATAGGATTTTTTGTCCTAAGAGTAAAACAGACTTGCTTGGAAGGCAACTCGCTCAGAAAGGTGCTGGAGTTGGTGATGTGAAGGAGTCATGAGGAGCCATGGAGCCTCACTGATCCCACCACAGCCATAGTCACAGTAGTAGAGAGTTTGTACATGGATAATAGGAAAGGGGAGGAAAAGAATGCAAGAGAAGGGCCCTGAGGCTTGGTCCTTGATGGGGCTGCTGAAAACCTGCCCAAATTTCACATTGGTTTCAAACCGATGGAGTTAAAAGAAGGACGGAGCACATCGGTGGCCCACTTTTGGGTTGCTTGCCTTGAAAGTGTGGAAATGGGTGCCCTTTTCGTCCGTCTCTCTTCTGCTCCCAGGGAAAATCCCCAGTGAAATGCCACTCTGTGAAACGCTACTCCGTGAAATGCTACTCGGGGAAAAGCTGCTCCGAGAGGAGTCACTTCCACATGCAGGAAATGACAGGACTTTTAAACCGTGCCCCAAATCCAGGTGGATCTTAAAGCTACAGCACGAGTCTCCTCTCAAGTACCACCGCAATCCTATCTGCAGACCCGTAATAAGACTCGGTCTGATATCAGAGTTGTTCCCCAAGGTCCAAGCAGACACAGACACCCTGTCCATTGAACCAAACCCTTCCCTCACCCGGGAAAAACGAAGCACAAGTTGCCGAGCACTAAGTTATATCCACACAAACATATAGACACATATATGTGCCATCAAGGAGCGCTCTGGGTTTAGGTGACGCTGCAGCATCTCGTGCTGGGTCAGTTTAAGATGCAGAAAGGTTCCAGATCCCTTGCCAAGGCTACTGCTCATCTTCCAGTTATTTATCCACTATTCATACCTTTAAAATGTGCTTTTGGCTATTTCTGCCGACAAGGTGCTCCAAAGAACGAGTTAGGAGCTGAGGAAGCTTTTTGGAAGGATCATCTACATTTTGCTGACGGAACACGGTCATGCAGAGCGGCAGCCCCGTGTGCTGTCTAATCGCTCCTGGATGTTGCCAACGGTTGCAAAATTATCTGTACAGGATTTTCCCATAACCCCCTCCCCACCACAAAGCGTTGTTATCACAGTCTTTTCTTGCTACTTTTCCTTAGCAAATTCCTTCGTTAGAAATAAAGCTGGGGCATGAGTTCCCCTCAGGTCCCTCCCTGCCACATGGTTTTATCAGCTCGCGCAGCCACGTCCGCATGCCGGGGACCCCGTCAGCTCTCCCTGTCCTCCAGCGTCTCCGAGGCATCCCCGGCCTCCCCACATCCTCACCCGCCACGTACGCATCCTGCCAAAGGACAGGGAAAAGCACAAGGGCAGCGAAGCCCCAGATTTCCCACGGAGCCGGGATCGGAGCTCCTTTCCCGCTGCCCGTATGAGGTCTTCTTCATCCCGTGCCCACGTCTTCCTTGGCTCCCTGTACAGTCCTGCTGCCTCGCTGCTATTTTATTGCTCCTCTGAATATTTTTGAGCCTGTCACTATCTTGCGGGCAACGCGGTGCCCATAATTAAATACTGCAGGCGCCAGAGCCGTATGCAGACGGACTATTACCTTCTTGCTCTGTGATGTGATGTCTTCAGCCCCAAATCAAATTGGCCTTTTTTTTTTTTTTTTTTTGCTGCCATATCTCAAGGCAAACTCATGTCTAATTTACTCCACACTATCATCTCTAGATCTCTCGCAGCATTACTGCTTCTTGGGCTTTTATCACTGATTGAATATCTGGGGTTTAGATTATTTTTCCACAAATGTAGTAGCTTCTATTTTCTATGATGAATCTCATTTTATTCCCCACTCATTTTTTTTTTCTCCCAGCCCTTTTTAGATTCCTTTACATTACTTTGCTTTCCTCTTTGGGGTTTCTAAATCCACCCGGCTTAGTTTAGCTTGCAGATTATATTCCATAAACATCTGGCTTCTCCTTTCAGACCATTAAAATAGCTAATAAATCAGCTCCCAGGTCAGCAAAGCATTTAAGTGCAGGTTTCTCTCCTGTTGGAGCCAAGAGGACACAGGTACACGCATCCCTGTATCCCTTGATACAAGTATCCCTTGTATTTTAGGTGGAGCACATGGTTGAGGTGCTTTGCTACAGGGTCCTGGGCCCTGCACTGCGGGCAGTGGTGACAAGGGGACAACCGTGGCCACCGGCTCCCCAAGAACGTCCCCACGGAAGCTAATCCAGCTGAGCTAAAATGGCAGGGATAGCTATAGAAAAATAAAAGCAATAACACATCTGAACTATGTCCTGTGGGTAGCCTGACCAAAAATCGAAGGCACTCGATTTTTGGAAAACGGCACTCGGAATATAGGTGTATTATTCTGCGGTCCACATGGGGAGAACTTCCACAGTAGCTATTTCTTGGTCCGCACTTTTGGTCAAAT
This sequence comes from Crypturellus soui, assembly GCA_032275445.1. NCBI lineage: Eukaryota > Metazoa > Chordata > Aves > Tinamiformes > Tinamidae > Crypturellus > Crypturellus soui. Next base: position 673,834 of record JAUBNY010000546.1, on the reverse strand, counting down.
GGCTTATTTTGGTCATTTCTTTACAAAGACCAGGGCAACAGATGTCTCTCTTGCTTAACTCATTCCTTTTCATTAACTGGTAGAGCAGGTAAGCTGCTTCTACCGAAAAACAAATAGAAAGGCCAACTTTCCTCCGCCTTTGTTAACATTTCCTTTGTTAACATTTCCTTTAGTTTTTCATTAAGAAAAGAAAATGGAGGTGCTTCAGGAAATTTGTTAGTTAATTCCCTTAGCAGCAGTGAAATCCAGGTTAGTTTCTACCCGATCGCATCTGCAAGAACCATCCCGCATTTCCCTATTTATTGCACGTGTCCTTAAGAAATCCCAGGTCAGCTCCTGAGGACATACAAGCAAATGGATGTGCGGTGGGAGTACTCTCCAAAAGCAGGTTGGAAGCACCTGTGGATGAATATTTTTGGAAAGTAAACTGTGCTTATGGGCTTGCTTATGGCCCTGCTCGCTGGGGTCAGCTAGTACCGTGCAGGATACATGTGATTTTCCCTGCACAAGGATATCAAATCTGATAGAAAACATCAAGATTCTCTCAGAGAGCCATCACCGAAAAGTAGGGGAAAAATGGAATAAATATGATTCACTAGACTTTTTTTCTTCACTTTTTTCCCCTTGTTTTCCTATTTTTTTTCTGAGTTTCCTGACCTTCCTACAAAAATAGTCCTTGCTTCTTTCATCCTTCTGATTAGGGACGGAGTTAAAAAAAAAAAAAAGAAAAGTTCAGCAATCCAGCCATTTTTGATTCACCCTTAATTTAATCCCCTTCTAATTAATTAATGGGCCCACTCTCTCTCCAGAATGTCTTTTCCCTTTGATACAGATTTTAAAGTCCTTTTTAAGTTCTTGGGTTAGCTTTAAATTCTCCCCCCCGCACCACCTTACCCTTATTATTTCCCCTGTAATCCCTAACCGAATCTGAGTATGCCTGTTTGATTCCCTCCCTGCCCCCTCTCGCTTTCTAATTTTGAGCACAGCTTTTTTTTTTTTTTAATTAAAAAAAATTAAAGCCTCAGATCTTTGAGCAGTCCCTCATGAAGGCGCGTTGGCCGCTCCTTGCTCGCTCCGCTCTGCATTTGGAGAGGAGCAGTCGTCTCGCGCAGCTTAATTACGGCTCCTCGCCGGAGTCCCCCTGCTTCCCCTCGCGCCCGTGGCTTTGCAGGATTCCTCCTCCGCAGGCTGCCGACTCTCGTTAAATACAGTACGGCCTGGCTCCGCTGCCACGCGCGCTTTCCACCAGATTGCTCACGCTTTTGAATACTAAAAGATATACCTGCCCATGCATTTACTACTGGACGAGATTTTCTTTCTGCTGCCTCTGTGAGATCCCGGGGATTAAGAAATCTGCTTCGCAAAGGAGAAGAGGACGTTGCTCCTTTTGTTAGATGTAGCCCTGGCTCTTAAGTTGTTTTCTAGGAAACACAGTGAAAAGCTCGCAATGGAGCCAAAGGGCCAGGCCAACATTTTGGGCACATTTCATATAGAATTGGCTGGATTTACTCCAGGGCTGGATCCTAAGCAGGGGCAAATCCACCCTGCCCCGCACTCCCTGCCAGAGGAGCCGATTTCTGCCGGTGGAGGATGCGTCTCAACCTTCCCCAGGACACCTGGGAGAGATTCCAAAGCCCTTCTGATTTTGTTGATAATATTGGCAATCTTGGGTGATACTTTCCTTATAGTTCATATGTATATATATATATATATGTATATATACATATAAACCTGCAAATATTGAGAGCTCGAGTTTCTGGAATTGACTCTCTGTCCCCATGAATCCCCTTTAATCAGACCTGGAGGGTTCTGTTAACTCAAAGTCGAGGAAATTCCAGCACGGAGGCAACCCGTGCTGTGCTCAGGCTCCTGAACACCTCCTAACTCCTCGTGAATGCTGATTCACCAGAAATTTCAAACACAGTTTGGGGCGAGGGGGCTCCTCTCCCCCCTCCCCTCCTCTACAGCACATACACGTACTCCTACCGCTCACCAGCTTTTGTTCTCGCGTCCGCAAAATACCACAGTGCCAGCCATCCGTTTGCACTCGTCATTGCAAAACAGCGTTTTTTTTTTTTTTTGCCAGATTTCCCCCCATACTCGATGCCGCAGACTCTTGTTGCGTTGTCTCCCTGGCTCTGTCCCCTTACCCTTACACACACATCCTTCCCCCCGCTGCAGAGGTTTGGCGCCCGGGTTCCCTTGGAGGCGCCGTTCGCGTTGGCGGCCGGATTGCCCGCGCGGGCCAGGCGAGGTCCGGCCGCGCGGAGACCCCTCTGCTCCCGCGGTGACAATGGCGCGGGCCGCTCGCCGCCGAACGCTCCGCTGGGCTCCCTCTCGCCGCCACCGCCGCCGCCGCCTGCGGTCCCTCCGCCGGCTCCCAGCGCGTTGCCTGCTGCACCCTGGCGCAGGCACACACCAGCAACGCACTGCTTGGACTTACCCTGTGGTGAGACTCTTCCTCCGCGTTTTCAGCAGATTTTCTGCCATTCTGGCTTTTTTTTTTTTCCTTTTTTCTTTCTTTTTGTCTTGCTGTACTCTGCCAGGGTTGCGAGTTTTGTCGCAGGGAGCCGGTGTTGTGCAGCCTGCCCCAATATTGACTTCCAGTCCAGCTGGACTTTTATTTTATTTCATTCAGTGTTGGCACCATATGGCAACTATGGCAACTGAATATATAACCCTATTGAATTTCTGACTCTAGTCGGGGCTGTTAAAGGACTCCATGCTCCGATCTGGATAAAAACGTTATTCGTAGAGGACATGGTGGCAAAGAAGTTAAAATAACACCCGACTGCCTTTAGAGAGCCCATTTGCTCAAATGATAAGCACTCAAAAAACGCCCCACAAATGCTACATTTGGACAAATAGCTATTTTTGGAAAGGCTTTACATGGGGCAAACGTACAAGATGTGATATTTAAAGCACAAAAGGCTACTTTGAACTGATAATGAAATTATAGCATAGATAAAATCTCAGGGTGGTGAAGCCCCATCACGACATCGGTGTTTATTTTTGCTTACTTCACTTTGGTAGAAAAAGCTGGGCCCCGTCCCTCAGTTGAAAACACGTCTGGCACAGAAAGAGCAGAAAAACAGGTCTGAGGGAAACATTTAAAAGTATCCCCGTGACTGAGGGGCAAGGTGCCGGTCGGGGCAACTTCTTCATTTCGGCATTTCCAGACGATGCGACTGCAGCGCCCCACGCGCAGCCGCTCGCTCACCTGACAGCCTCGCTCCGCCACACGCCGCCGTCGCCTTCACGTTCAGGTTACTCATGTGCATAACTGCTGCCAAGGCCGGGCCCTGCGGCTATTGCTGCTCGTGGGAAAGATACTGAGGGGACTAATTTTTCTGATGATCAGTTTCAAACACTGCACCTGCAGAGCCTTTTTTCACTTGGATGGGGAGAGATTGATTTATCTATCTATCTTTCCATTTGTCTCATTATACATCTCCTGTAGCATCTCAGTCCCTCGCAAAATGATGATGAACTTATCTTCACCTTAGTCTGATGAGGTAGGTAGGGAAGTATTATCTCCTCTTTCCAGATGGGGAGATGGAGGTAGCAAACAGCAAAGCAATATGCCTGAGGTCACAGAAGAAGTTTGGCGGCAGGGCCAGGAAATGAGATGTCTGGACGCCCAGACGTGTGCCATAATCCCAGGGCCGTGGTAGCTACTCTATAGATCACCTCAAAAAGGATGAGTAAAATCCTGCAGTTTGTGTTCCCGGTCCTACATGCAGAAGGGCCAACCTGGCTGGGTTTTGGCATGGTTGGTTTTGGGCATGGCTGGTTTTGGGCAGTGCTGTCTGAGCAGACAGCTGAAAAACACATCCAGAGGCAGCGGAGTCGTACAAAGGAGCCGCTTCCCAGAGCTGCTCTTTAATAATAAGCGATGTCACCAGAGAAACTCGGATAAAAAGCAGCCGTCCTCCGAGATTCCCCCCATAACCACAGGGACGGGATGCTCCCCGGCGGCGTCTCCTCCTCGCAGCGGCAGAGCGGCACAGGAGCAGCTGAACACCGGGGGGTTCTCGGAGGCGGAACAGGGACCGGGAGCTATGGCTGTGGGGTGGGGACCCACGGCTGTCCCCAAGGGTCTCCTGTGCTGCATCCACGCCAAACTGGTGGTGTCCACCTTGGAGCTGCTCCGAGCAGGGCCAGGGCTTTGCAGCGATGCCATGGTGAGGGTGGCCGCTGTCAGAGAGGCTCTTTGGCAACATCTCAGGCAACCCAAAGGTTGGCGGAGCCGTCATTTTTGCAGACATCGGTACAAACCCAAGCACAAATTGAATTCCCTTCTCCAAGGGAAGACTTGGCTACAGGACTTCCTCCTCCCTGCAGGAGAAGGCTGGTCAATTTACGACCCACAGGGCTTTCCTGCGTCCGCATTTCCCACGGAAGAGCTTCCCGCGGTGCTCCGGGACGGTGCCTGAACGCTCGCGGGGCAGGTGGCCGCTGCTGGCCCGTCCCCGCTCGTGGCGGCCGAGCACAGGGGTGGCCTCCAGCAGGACCCGGCTGCTCCGACCTCCTGCGGCCGCGAGCGGCTCCAGAGGGCTAAAATTACCGGCGAGATGGGGCTGGCT
>JAUBNY010000546.1:626613-649409 GCA_032275445.1 Crypturellus soui | reverse complement strand
CTCCTATCCAGGTCACCCTTCCTCCATGAGGGAGTGTTGCAATCTCAATGCTACAGCAAGAAATGGTCCTAAATTTCCCGCTCCCTCCTCAAGCTACCTCCATGGTTGTAACTTCAGTCAGCTGCCGGAGAAAGCTACTTTTTGCAGCCGAATCTCTACACAGACAGGAAGCATCGAAAGCAGGAGTCTCGTTTTCAAATTCTGGGGAAAAATAAAAAGAATTCCAGGTCTATATCACAGGGGATGCCAAGCAGGTGGCTGGTGGTCCCTTGTCCCCTGCACACCATCTCCTGCCTGGGATGCGGGTGCTTTGGGAAAAGGCAGTCTCCAACCCGCGGGAAGGTGCTGCGGAGGCCTTGGGATGCTCCTCCGTGAATGCACAGGCTTCGCTTTGCTTCGGTGCTTCTGGAAAAGTTTTTGCTCATATTATGGCATCTATATATATATGTAAATACACATACATATTTATATGTTTGTGTGTGATTTGGCTCCTGCTAAATTCATGCATCGTGAATTTAGCATGGAATTTGGGGTGTATTCCTGCACTGCCTTAATGAAAAGTATTATAGACCTAGCAAACACACGCAGAAGATTAATAAAACCATACAGGCATAACTTGCCAACATTTAGATTCACTTATTTTTCCTTCCTGTTTAATAAAATATACTTTGCACGTGTGATGTCCAAATAAGTTTATCTTCCAGGCAAATCCCCCCATTTGTTTGGAATCAGCCTCTCACTCTCAGCAGAAACTGTTATTGCATTAGCACATTTCTTGTAAACCTGTGCACACAGCAGCTAGCAATATAATCTAATAATTTCTGCTGCTTGCTTATTGGGTTTTGCCTAGTGAGCTTTTCAGGAGAAATAAAAGCGACTTGAATTTAAACTCAGCATTTTTTGCTGCGATGAGCTCTGTCCGGCTGGACGGGGCTCTACACAGTTAAGAGTTCTCTTTCTAAAAGTGTTTTAATAGTAAGAGAGGAATAAGTATTTGGACAAGTGGTGGAAAACTAAAGCCTTTCTTTCTATACTGTGAAGATTTTGAATAGTACTTGTCAATAAAGCAACTCCTATTGTAATTGTACCGGAGACATGGGCCTCCACCCCGAAAAAGCTGTCTCAGAGATACTAACCTCATTAAAATATGAATGAAGAGGCAGCCATCATTGTAACAGGAGAAAACCATTTACTCTGCAACAAACTTTATCTGCTATCTTTTGTAAAAAATATAAATATGACGGCCCGCAGATTTTTCATTACATTTGGCAGGCGCGTTGACAAATGCACGATTTCAGTTTTCGGAATAAGTCACAAAATCTGCTCGTTAACTCCCTGCTCTTTCCAGTGAACAGTTCGAAATTGGGAGAACCTTCAAAGCATGTGAAATCCTTAAAAAAAAAAAAAAAAAGGGAGGGAAAAAAAAGGAGAAAAAAAAAGGATAGCCTTTGGGGATTTTTTCTTTTTTTTGAGAAACTTTAGTATTTTTTTTCCAGGGTATCTTATCCATTTTCCAAAGAAAACAAGAGAATTCACTCCCGACTCCTATGACAACACCTTAATAACAGTCAATTACAGGGTGCTCAAATGCCTGTTCATTACTATGTCTCTGTTAATCTAGCCCTAAATTTCTTGCTTGATAGATACCACAGCAAGCCAAGAGCACAATTGCATTACAGACTGCGGGAGAAATGCACGGCGCGTAACTGCAGGAAGGGGGCAGTTTCAAAATAACCGAGCTGCCAATCAAATATTTGTCAAAACAGTTATACGTATCTGGCAGTATTTTAAGAAAATATAGAGAGACTCAGAACGGGAAATATACAAAGCTTTACGTTTCGATAGCAATTGTTTCAAAGTCTTTTAAGTAAGTCTTTTCAGATGTTTCATGTAGTTTAATGACTAGCTTTTCATCCACAAAAGTGTCCAAATCATTTTTGATATTAGTTAAAAGTCAATATTTAGAAGTGAAAATTCAAACCTCCTTTGCTCTAGGCTAAAACAGGAGCAACATGAATGCTGAGCTCCTCTAAAGGCTGATGGGATATATAATTAGCTATTATGTTAATTGAATCCGCTGTGAGTTTGTTGTATGAGATTTCTTCATATAATATGCAAATCGCTTCTAAGGTTTAGTTTTATTAGACAATATAATTAGAAATCTTCTAAAGGAGTGAATTCTAATGAGGCATAATAAAGCTTTGTAAAATATCAGTTTGGCGTGCGAGGAGACCACCTGGGCTTAATCAATAAAGGGAACTTTACTGTGCAGCAGCGCATTTAAAAGAAAGTTTAAGAATTTACCTTTCGAGTCCCATTCATAAATATTTTTATTTTAGAAGGAGAGTTCAGTGAGGATGGAGGGGAAATTCTTGTAATCTGAGGGGAGGAAATAACTTTAAAAAAATAAACTATTTGAATTCTGCTTATTTAAAATAAAATAAAAATAAATTTAAAAAGCCTCCCAGCTGCAGGGCCCGTTGTGTGCATTTAGAGACACTTGAAGTGCAATGTTACATGAGCAAAGTTTGCCATTATTCTTACTACTAAATGCGTGATTCGAGCAGATGTACATACTTTAGCTTCTGTAGTGTAACTAATCAGCGTAACTTCACTTTTAGTAAGATAGCCCAACATGTTAATATGTGGAGTTAGGAGCCTTCATAAAAAGGCAGAAATTCACACCACGGTATTCCGGAGCCGGCCACAAATTCCACACTCGCATTCCTTTTTATTTAAGACCACCACCAAAGACAAAGCTTAAACTATTTTAGTTAATGCCAGAATGCCAAAAATGTGTAATCTCTTGTCTAATTTGGCTTGTTCGCACTTTAAACTGTGCCAGAATTGTACGATTCAGCACTTAACATTAATTGAAAATAATAATCACAGAATACTTTGTACTAATACAGGGCTCAAGGAAGTGCATGCTTCCCTCCCCGCAAAAATCTGCAATCTACTAAGGGAAAAAAACAGAAGCCCTCATTAAAACAGTGGATTTAACCAAACAAAAAGAAACATTATCACAGCAAGTGCACTGGCTGCTCCATTCGCAGAGACAGCCAGAAGACTTCCAACTACAGTCAAATAATTTCTCTGTCTAGAGAGACTGCGGCGACCTCGGAGATGTTTCGCTTCTTTGTTCTGCCCCACAATATTTCTCTTCGTAGAGAAGAAACTGTCTGGAATACCAGGAATTCTTCCACCAACAAAACCAAATTAAAAAAAAAAAAAGGCAATATGTTGTGCATAGGTTATAAAACTCTCATACCCACTTGTATAGCTGGTAAAAAGCATAGATTGTCCTGGCAGTTCATTAACACTTTGTGAATCCATTCACTTAAAACGGGCATCGGGAGTGCTTGTTCCCCTGAATAATCTGGAGATCCCGTTGCTGCAGGAGGGATGACGTTGCACACATCTGTCTTCAGCTGGGAAACCTCTTGGTTTATTTTCCCCAGTTCTGCGCTAAACCATCAGGGAGCTGTTTAAAATCTCTGCACTCCAAAATTTCTCCTGCACTTGAGGCAATTCAGCTAGTTTCTCCGTTAGCAATCAAAGCCAACCAACCCCTCAAAATGCAAACTTTATTCAAGCTCCAACTTTCAATTCTTCCTCAGATTTAAAGCAGCTTGTGAAGACAGCCCGGAGCAGCCTTCAGAAATCAGGACTGTGCCCTGGAGAATTAATGTCAGAAGAGGATGTTACCTGTTTGCCTTCCCTACTATATTCTTATCCCCTAAGGGAACAAAACCACATGGATTCTGCCTGATGGTAATTAAATCATTCTGTTAATTAGCAGCAAGGTGCTTTACCAACAAGCAAACAAAGGGCCAGATTCATCCCTTGCTCTGCAGGATTTAGGGTGTCCTGAAATGCACTTAGACACTGGCCAGGTATATTCAGGAAGCAGAAGAGGATGGGGAGGAACCCAAGGCCATGCAGACTCTTCTAAGTGAAGTGCTGCCTGCTGGAGACACCAGGCAATTTTAGGGATGGTTGACTACAAAGAGGAATTGTTTGCATCTGATTATCATGACGAAGGCTCTAGCAAATTAGAGAAAATATAAAAACACTAAGTTGGATTGTCCTGGCTTGGAGAAGATTTAAATGTTCGCTCACAGGGGTCACTTCTGGCAGATTCAACAGGTACCATCCTACGCCCTGAACTTCAACGGCCTGCACTGGTTGTCAATGTGATCCTTGGTGATGCCTGGGCTTGGGCCAACTTGAGCTCTCCCGCATGCTTTCCTGGGGGCGTTGGGGAGTTATTGGGGCCAAATCCAGTGGTCAGGCTGCAGGTGGACACTCCGGTTTGGGGTTATAAATTGGATGTTTGTATGTCCTTCCTTGCCAGGAGGCCTCGCAGTCCTAGGAGTGTTTCATTTACCAGCCTAATGTAGAGCTAGCGCTTGGTCTTCCAAGGGACTCACATCGCAGTTGAATGTGATGTAGTCTGGAGTCATTAGTTCCCAGCCAATGTAGTGAATCGCCTGGAGAGGGGAGGAACCACCAGTCTTGGTGCCACCAACTTCCTCTCCATGCCACCTCCATGCCACCAATGTCTTGTTCTCTGCAGGGATGACACCTTGGCACCTTTGCAATGGTCTTGCTAAATCTCTCTCTCCAACCTACATGCAGTTGAGTCAAATAGTTTGCCACTACTCGGTGCTCAAAATAAAACAGCCAATTCTCTTCATTGTTCTGTAAAAGTAGCAATTTTATAGAAACAACATGTCTATCTAGGGACAGACTGTGACTACAACATAGAAAAAGACTCTGATAAAAGGAAACCCCAACGGAAATTTTTAACGAGTATTATACATGACAATAGGTAAATTTTCCTAATTCACTGACATTTCTATCTTTCACAGCTTTCCTTCTTAGAAGCTCAGAATTTCTCAGACTCCTCTGTCCCCTTCTCCCAGCAATCCCTGCTCAGAAATACAGGTCTTCATCCTCCTCACACCTGGCTTACATGAATCAGGAGTGACTCTGTGAAAACTAAAAGTTGTCTACATTTGCCTGGTCTACTTTTAATTTGATCCTTTTTTGTTAGTTTGTTTTAACCAGTTTGGTCTGGCCAGTCTGGCCAGTTTTAACCCATATACCTGGCTGGGGACAGAAGACCCTCCTGACTGTGGTTGTCTGGCCCATCTCCAGACGCCTGCCCTGGTGGCAGGGCTGCAGAAGGGACCACGTCCCCACACACCCACTGCCCAGACTGGGAACCGAGCGTTTGCACTAGGGAGTGGTGGTGAAGGACATAGCATGGCCACCATCTCCAAATCACTCTCCTTCGTGCTGGTCAGCGTAGGATTCCCACCTTGGGATCCCCTCTCCTGCTTCCCAGGCCTGGGAGCAGCCCCTTGCAGGCCCTGTGGAGCTTATTAGAGCAAAGCCCATCCTCAGGCAGAGAAAAGGAGGCAGGTTTCAAAATGTTCAGCTACTCGGCTGCAGCCTCCTAAAAGAAACTCCACCTACACACCAAGCCTGCCAGGTCAGCGTTAATGTAGCCATTTGTTCCTGTCTGGGAAACAAGAGGGGAGCAGGAAGCTTTTTTTGAGGATAGCACTGATAACAAAGAAATGTAAAAGCAATGGCAAATTGTCCGCTTGAGATGCATTTGGAAACAGAGCACCATGTTTTTCCCCACGTGCTGTGAAGCACTTCAGCACATGGATCCTATGACTTCAGTGTGATATAGGCATATTTTGCATACTTTGTGTCTCACTGGAAGATGCTAAACAGAAGGTATCTAAATGCAGCCCTTGAGACCTCCAGACTTGCTAGGTACCTTCTTGCTTGACTTGAAAATGTTCTGTCCATTTGGCTTCAGCACACAACAGGAATGACTTGCTGTGAGCAGCTCAATAGACAGTGCTCACCTGGTCCTCACGGACCTGCAGTGGTTGTAGCAAGGGTGCTCTCCAACGAGGAGGGAATTCAGTTAGGAATTACTTCATTACTTCATTACTTCCCTCACTTCCAGGACCCATGAGCCTGACACAGACACAAAAAGGAGCCAAGTCCTTCAGTGGCAGCTATGGGGAACCATGATCGTGCTCTGCCTCCTTTCAAAGTCAGTACCCTCCCTTAAGTACAGATGCTTTTGAGATGTCTAATGGGTGTGTAGGTGCTCTATAGGAAGCCCATGTCCCTCATTTGGGATTTTTGACGCTGCTTACCCCAGGGAGATCGTGGTGGACCTTCTCTCAATTCAGGCCATATTGCCCTGTCTCAAGTGCAGAAGAGCCTCACTCTAATCCTAGCAGGAGAGTGCTCTGGGTGTGACAGGAGCAACAAGGACTCTGAATAAGGATGCCCAAGTCTAGTTTAGGGGTATCAGAATGACAGATCAAGATCAGATGTGACCTAAGTGAGGTACGTGTCCATATGGAGAAGGTCCATTGTGCCAAGCGGGATGCTCCCCTATTTTGTGACATTTCCCATGGCGCTGCACAGCCTCAGTCTGTATCTGCTGAGTCTCCTTCGCGTGCTCAGACACAGCAAAGGGCCTTCACTGCTCTTCTCAGCTGCTCTCTGAGCTGGGGCAGCTTTAACTCACCAATCTGGGAACATCTAAGGGACCTGAACCATCCCTGGGACACCAAATGGGAACATTAAAGCCTCTGCATCCCTCTTCCCTCCCCAGGGTACCTGCACGAGCACCGCGCAGCTCGGCACCGTGATCCGTGCACAGCTGGATGCAAGTGATCCGGGTACGGCCTGTCACTCAGCCTGAAGTAAAACAACTGTTATAGTGACAGCTCCTGCACATAGCATCTTTGCAAAAGGTATTCTAGGAATGCTTAAGTTTCAGCATTTTTTGCCTTTTCGTCCTCAAAATAAAAAGAAAAGAAACATTAAAGCTCATCTCCAATGTATCTCTCCCTGCATACCCACCTAAGGTAAGACAGAAGAAATTACATGTTACATAGGAGCAATATACACCAAGCTTCCCCATGCGAAAGTTGGCTCTGAGTAACTTAGCTGTGGTGAAAAGAGACCCCTTTGACAAATAAACACTACAAACTCATTCTACACAGACTTATCAGCTATCACTTAACAGAGACAAAGAGGATTATCACCACAGCTGTCAGGAAAGACGGCCTCTTTGCAGCATTTACAGGTACCAGAGGTCAGCTTCTTTCAACAGCCTTTGGGGACTGTGCCCATTTCTCCGAGGAATTAACTCACATTCTGAAGAGAACTAAGAGCTGATTTTAGTTAAACACTGGAAAATGTTTATATGTGTGGGAGAATTAACAGTGAAAACTACTTTATGATTTTATCTTCAGGAAATTGTTTGCCACTAAGGCGTCCCTTCTGTACTGTTAATAGGACAGAGCTCAAGTTCAGCTGCTTTTCAGTTCAGTGCGTGGTGGTGCTCAATACAATTGAATTTTACATTAAAGAAAAACTTCTGGAGTGGTCAATATTTTCTGTGGGCTGGGGAATGTTTTTAGGGATAGTATTTCCAAGTATTCAAATTATATGCCTATTTTTACAACCCATCTACATAAAAAATAATTTTGATTACTCCATAGATACTTTACTAGATTACTATAACTATTAATATGTATTCTTATATCAAGAGCACGTACAGATCTATAAACACCAAAGTATTTTTTCAAAGAAAATACAAATTAATGGGATCACTAAAAGATGGTATAAAACCAGGCTGCGTTTCAAAGTTAGTCACAACCTTTACAAGTACCTGCACTAGCCAAATATGCAGAAAACTGTGTTGAAATCCAGGCATCCTAAGCCTGAATATTGGTCCTCCCTGAGTCACAAACCAACAGCAAAAGCTGACGTGTGATATCTAAGGGATGATTAGAGAAGCACTATCCCACCTACCTCTGCTGAAGGAGGACTCCAACACTGAAGGGAGTCACAAATAATTAAGTGTTTCAAAACACAATGGATATGACATGCTTTCAAAATAGCATCTATAGAATCACTTCCACTAGGACGAGGAGCTCTCGGGAGGGAAAGCCTTTTCACTCACTTTGGTTGATTACCTGCATAAAAGGGTTTAATTTCTCCGGTGCGTTTCTTTCCAAAGTGCCACCTCTTCCTTCGGAAGCCTTTGCGGTGGTAACGCTGGGAACTTGCAGCACTAGCATTGGGAACATAAGGCAACATTCCCCAGGCAGAGTTGTGGGGATATTGCTGTTGACTGAAACTCAGTTTTAACAAGAAAATGTAAAGAAATTATTAAAAAAAAAATAACTGCAAGTACCCACTGAAAACATCTTGGCCTAGGGAAAATGTTTAAATGACTTCCTCCAAACTTGGCTTAATATATTAAAAAGCCACAGATAATTAAAGCCTTGCAAATACTTAAAAAAATAATCTGGTGTTATAAAGCCACTTACAATCAGACATTCAAAACAATCAAACTTACAATCAGATCATGCAAATTAATCTGGTACACATCTTTAACATCTACAGTGTGCACTTATCAACTTTTAGTGATCAATGGTTAGAAAAACTTTAACATTGACCCTGACACTGCTTGGCAATTTGGGAGCCATATCCCATTGACGTCAATTGTAATCTTATTTTTATTTGATGGCAGCCATATCAGGTCATTGGATACTTCTGTATTTATTACCTTAATACGCTTTTAATTCTTCAGCAGTGTATATTTGTATCTGAACTTCCCAAGATTTTAATGATAATGAATAATTACAACCCATTAGGAAAATACTCATTGTCCTTAAATTCTATAAATACATAATCAACTCCGATTCTTTTATTTTTTTTTGATAGATTCTTTGTTTAGGATTTTCTCTGCCCACTTCCAGACAGCGGCTCTTGCCTTGCGGGTGCTCTTGGCCACTTGCAGTGCCCTCTTTTGGAAATCCCAGATTTACACGCCCACGGTTTCCCGCTCCTCCGAGCACCGCAGCAGCCCTTGTCCTTGCAGAACCGGGTCATCTGTCGAGTGCATGTGTGTATATGCTCTAACAAAATGCATATATGCAGCACGTGTGCACGTCCCTCAGTCCAAGTACTTACTCCAAGCACGAATGCCTTCTCTTTCCTCGCCACCTTCATGTTCTGTCTTTAGGAAACTGCAAAAACACTGAGCAACTAAACAACTCGAAACTCTCTGACAAGGACGTGGATAAGAGCAAAAGAATAATAATTAATCATTAAAAATCCTATGTGAAAATGGCTTTATTCTCGAGTGGGAAGAAAGCTAATATACATGTGGGATATATGAAGAGCACCAAAAGCTCAAGAGATGCTGCAGTGAAATTTAGACCACAGCTAATTTCAGCTTCTCTGATCAAGTTTTTTTTTTTTTTTTCTTTTATCCTCTAGTTTACTTATTTTCAGGGCAAACTTTGTTTTCACCTATTTCAAATGCATTTTATCTTGCAATCGTCTGATCAGATTATTTAGATTAGATAAACCTTGGAGCAAGAGCTGATTTTCTGTTATGTTTTTATATTGGATGAGGCAGATTTGGTTGCTCTGTGATTAAGACTCTTGTTCCTACTGAGATATCAGCACTAAACAGTAATAACCTTTTAGTGCCTCCTCAGTGCATCTTGCTTCAGGAGACCTTCAGAATTAGAGAGGAACTAAAAAATATTGCTTTGCAACAAAATACAAAAATCCAGTTCTTGGGAAAGTTGGTGATTGGCTTCCATAACTTACACCACAAATCCTTGGAAGTGCCTGGGATGCAACGTGGGCCAGTAGGCAGCAGCTCCATGTTCTCTGTTCTGGTGTTGTCCTCGACCAAGCAGGTCACACAGGCATTTAGCTTCAAACTTCCCATCAAAATGTCCAGAAACAGCAGTTGTAGGCCCTGCTTCTCTACACTCTACTTGCTTCTCTTGCCAAGGCCTCGGCATTTGGATTATTTTGAGGGATTTGGGGAAGCAGGTTGCCAGAATATGCTAATCCTGTATTTCTATACCCCAATAACCTCACTATTGGGCTATTCCTTCAGCTTCTCCTCCTTGCCGCGAATGAGTGAGTGAAATGGGTGGCTCCCTGGGCAGCGATGAGGGCTGTTCACACCCTGGGGGATATTGGAAATGACACAAATTTCTAAGGAAAGTGTTAGAAGTGCAGCTTATCCTCGTTATGTCGCTGATCTGCCTTTGCTAAGAGCTGGATTTCCCCCTGGATTAATTAATTCTAATTATGACCTTCCATCATCTAGCCATAAATTGGGTTGGTGTGGACATAGGTGAGATTTCAAATGCAGGCTGCACATTAAATATATATACATACTATATATATCTGTATACATGCACACACAGTTCTCCATCGGGCTGCACAGCGGTTGCGCTAGGTGCTGTACGCGCACACACAACCAAGGGATGTTCGCGGCTCCGCTGAGTAGCAAAAGTCAACCAGCCTGACAGGTAGGAAGAAACTGGTATTTTATAAGTGAGTTGTATCTTAAATAGCAGCTGTTTGGGGTTTTTTTGTCCATATTTCTTTTTTCTTAGTTTGTTTTTCCAGTACAGCTCTCAATCCTCGCTGCTTCCAACCACAGTCAATATTAGTTTTGTTGCTGAGCTAATTTTCTGCTCTCGGCCGCGTGTAGTTTGGCCTCTCACACACTCTGGGATGTCACTGGTGTCTCGTCGGGACACAGCCGTGCCTTCGAGGCTGTCCTCGGGGCTCTTGTAGCACACCGCCAAAGGGACACGCAGCCTCCCCTTTCATTATGCTCGAAGATACGGATACAGATTGGACACTGACATATAAATTAATATTGAGGAAGCTGCTCTAAAAAAAAAAAAAATGCACTGGATAAGGCCTGAGGGCTGCCAAGCTGAGCAAATGATTGGAGATCTCCCGTCTGCGGCTCGCGCCGGTGAGCGCGGGCTGTGCGCGGCGTCCCCGCCTGATGAGGATGCTCGTCCTCCTCAGCTTCCCCACGAGGCTGGGAACACACGGCTGCTCCGGCCTCGCTCCTGCCTGTTCTTGGCAGTACAGAAAAGGTTATATCCTCCCTGCCAGAAGAGATCAGGGTCGCGGTATTGCCCAGGCACGTATTGACACCTCTTGGGTGACATTGCACTGCACTGCAAGACTGCCAGGCTGGGCCCAATATTCTCTCCTTTCCAGGCAAAGTTTGCAGAAGACTGCTCTTTGCACAATGTTTTGAACCAGAAGGTAAATAAGCCATAGGGAGAAATTATCCCCTCCTTCAATAAAGACAGAAATAAAGAAATAATTCCCCTTTTCCCATTACAGTGCAGCATGGGGACCCATGTGCTACAGTCTGGATTAAGACAACCAAAGCCCATGTGATCTCAGCTAGCGATGTGTCATATAGATGCTAAAAGAATCACATGGAACTCGGGAAGTGAAAAGCTGCCTCTTGGCCCCTTGAACATAACCAGATATTCACAGAAATGGTAGTGCTGGACACATAAAGAGCTCTTGACTCTGAGAACTACTCTGAAAATGCGTGCATCTAGTTTTGATAGTATTGAAAAGATTTGAACTGCAAAGCAGTGCATCTGGACTGCAAGACATTGCTAAATAGAATCAGAGAGAAATAAACACTAATTTTAAGCTTGTGAGGATGTTTATAACAGTATTTCCCCTTTTAGGATTTTTTTTTTGCAAGATCAGAATAATGGGCAAGTAAGGCTGAAACAACCAAATTATTTTATCTAAAAATGGGAAAGATGAAGGGGAACAGCTCCTCTTTAAAAGGAAGTTAAATCGTGTAACACTTGAGTTCCTCAACCCCTCTCACAATTCGTGTAACCCAAGCTCAAATTTTTGCATTATTATTTTCTGAGAAAAAAACAAAAACAAGAGAACAGAACTGTGTCTGGGAGCTGGGCACCGCAAAGCTAAAAAACCTCTTGCATCGGCAAATCTCATCGTGCAGCTGCCGACTTGCAAGCCCAGACACCTTTGGAGACATCTTCTTTGGGAAACTTTGCCCCGAAACAGTGTCTGCCCTGCAGCCCAGAGGTCTAACCGCAGTAGTGCAGTCCAGCCGCCTGCCACAGACACGCTAGTTTTATTGCTGTCGTCACCTCAACTGAAATGAGCTCAGGCGGTGCTACAAAAAGACCTCAGAGGTGCCTTAACCATGATGTTTCAGTGAATGTTTTAAAGTTTTGGCTGATCCTTGACATTTTTCTGTATTAAGACACAATAGTCACTAATGTATAAATAGAGCTTTTCTTGTCTGTAATGGGCTGGAATCCTAGAAGCCTGATAGCTCCTATGGGGATCTTTTTATAAACCGTAGAAGAATGGAGCTGGACTTAAGACTTTAAGCTTATATGTAAAAAAATGTTTAATTAAAGTTCTTCTGCCTCTATTTTTTTAGGGAACACATGCTGTTCATTTAACCCCTTCATGCTGGAGTCAACTGGAAACAAAAACACATTCCTTCCCTTTTTAATCTTCAATGATCGCTTATTCCAGGTATATTCCCTCATGCCTGTGAAATGCTCTGCTGAAAAATCTCCAGCTCACATGTCATTTGTTTCACTATCCAGGAGTGAAATCTCAGGGCTGACACTCCACAATGGGGACTTCTCTATTTCTATCCAAATACGATATTTTACCTATTTTTGGGTAGCCTATTTTGTCACCCACATTCACAACATACAACCTAGGTGTTTTCTGCTGCTATTTGAGCTACTTTGGCTGTTGCACAAGGCATTTTCCCAGTCTTTTGTAACAGGGTGATGCCTTTATTTGATTGTTAGGGCAAGATCTGCTCTGCCGGATATTTTGCTGCTGAAAGAACCGACGCAATTGAATGAGGCAGATGCGGCTTATAGGAAATAAGGACTTCATGCTAGAGAGATGACACCTCAAATTACATGCCATTTTAGACACCGGAAATGAAAATCCCAAAGAAGCTCAGGAGAAAAACAAAATTGCTCCGGTCTTCATTAATTTAGGGGGCTTGGGAAGCCAAAATGAGGAGTCCCAGAACCGAAAGCTGCAGGAGGACTGTGGCTACCTGGCAGCACTCACCCAACAGCTGCTGATGCTTATTTGTCCAGGAGGCGGGTGGTGAACGGAGGCTGAAAACCCCTGGGCGTGTTGGAAGGAAGACGGATAACGAGTCGGTGCCATCAGCGCCAGGAGTGCCAGGGGTCTCGCTGCAGGGAGGCTGCTCTGTGCTGCTCGGCGCTTGTCATCAGAGGCAGAGCAGAGCAGCCCATTTGGTTTCTCTGGATCAGGCAAACAGCCCTTTAGAGACACGCAGGCAACTTGAAGCGGGGAAAGGGAAAGAGATGGGCACAATTTGTCAAGGGAAGGTGGTGATTTATTTCTAAGACCAGAAGGAGTAAGATAAGATGAGCTGAACTGACAGACACAGGGCAGGGGGGAGCGATGATCTACTCGAGAGAGTCCGTGACTGTCCAAGCAGACTGGCCCTGGCCCAGGGCGGGCACAGAGTGATGAAAATCCTGATGCTGAGAAATGGGTGCACTCCCACAATCTGCCCCTGAATCAAGTCTACCATCACACAAAGAGTAATGATTTTTTTAAACTCCCCTCCTAACCCCTCCTCCCCTGTGTTTCCCAAAGTATTCCAGTGTCCTGCCAGATTCCAGCTCCAGTCCTAGAGTGCCCAAGTAGGAGGTTAAAATCTGAGGTTAGAAGGCTCAAGAAGGACTAAAGGGAAATCTGTGTCCCCAAAGGCTGCTTAGCTGAGTACAAGGTGTGTTGGACCTTTCAGAAACAGTGTTTAACCATGCCTCTTAGGGGGTCAATGCTTGGGGCAGGAGCAGAAGTTCTTTCAAAAGTCATGATGTTCATATCTCCTGAAATCCCTCCAAAAATTCTGTCAAGAAATCCTCAACATTGCTTCTCGCAACTCCACATGGTATCAGAGTTTGTTAGTCAAGGCACCGAGTTGCAGGTCCTTCCACTTCCTCCTTCCGCTTACGATGAGGACACAGAGTAGATGTTGTTGGACGTGAATGTCTGACAAGAATCAGGCTGGTGGGAGTGTCAAAGCAATCAAACAACTAAAGGTTGGCATGTGCTTACAGCTCTACAGCATGTCACGCAAGGAGCTGGTTTAAGCCCAAAGCTCTTCTGACATGCAGTGTCATGTCCTCTGTTGCTGCTGCTTGGCTGTTTGTGGCTGAGCTCGTCCAGGGTTCGGCAGAACCTTCTGTCAGCAGAACACCGGGGTCTCCTAAAGCCCACAGGCAAGATGCTGCTGTGACTAAGCACCCAGCACAGGGACCCAGGGAGGCGCATAGAGCCACCTGGGTCAGAGCTGTCCTCTCTAGAGATCTGTGAAGGCTTTTCCCAGCCTGAGTAACACAAGTCCATGATCCCCATCCTGGCCTCAATCTTGAAGCTCTTAGAGGCTGAGGAAAACCCAAGGTGGGTTAACTGCTAAATTTCCCAGACTTAACTCCAGACTAGACCAACATGTAAGTCAGAGAAGTAGCTATTTGAGGAGCGTTTATTGTGACACAGCATATCAAAGAGTGTAAATTCCAGTGCTCTGAGGTTAGAAAAAAAAGCTCAAATAAACCTGAAGCAGAAAACCTGAGCATCCCCGACAGAAGACTTTGGGGATGGGTAACAAAGAAAAGCAATCACTTTATGGTCTATATGATAAAACATCCCAATATTCTTGGAAAGTGTGGCTCTGCAAGATGGATAGCTCCTATCTCCAACAAAAGGCAAAGATGCACTAGTGAGTGGAAAGTAACTGGAAATGTTATCTGTTCATTAAGGAAAAACAGAAAAGAGAGACGTGTTCACTGACAGATGATAGATGCTGAAGTGTGTTCAGGAAAATGTTGGGATCAAGATTTCACGATTTTTGCTGCCAAAACCTAGTTAAGAGCTGTTTGTGGAAGACTCTAAGCAACCTAACCCATTGGCAAGTAAATGAGAGGCCTTTAATGCCTGTAAAGCTTCCCAGATTTGACTTTAGGGCTTTAAAGTGCCCAGGACTTCTGACAGATGAAAGCAGAATCACTTCATTTGCTGAATGCAAATGGAAACCTCGCAAAAAGGTAAATCCCACTGTAGGGTTAAAAATCCAGCTCAAGAGGCAGCTTGCAAAGTTCTGCTTTGGAAGACAGAGAGCGTGAATGTTGCATGCGGAGGCTGGAACGGCATTTTCAGTGCCAGGGAGCACATGATACTGCAGTGGACCACAAAGTAGGTGAGGTCTGTCTAGTTTCTCAATCACTGGAGCTTGATTCAGTCCTTGAGGGGAACTTGGGCCTGGAAATACAGAGAGCAGAGGCTCCAGGGTAGCCAGGAGAAGCAGCAAGGCTCACGCCAGGCAAGGCACCAAACTCCCTTTTTTGAGCACTGAAGTTCAGGCAACCCCTCATCTCTTCTGTTTAAAGGTTATAGCTAAATCCTGGTAGCATATGCTAGAAATAAGGTAGCAATATAAACGAACGAATAAAGAGATCCAAGCATGTTCTGCTATGGGTCTTGTCACATTGAGAGTCAACCAGGACTATTCTGGGTGAAGACTTTATTTTCATTGCAGCAACACCTTCCTCTCTGTACGCTTTGATCCTTGCTGCAGTGCAACAGAGTCCAGCGAGCAGCAGAACCAGGGCCCTGGAGCACTTGTGGAGAGGGAAGCTAATGCCCCTGGGATGATGATTTATAAACAGCTGTCCTTATGAGACATACACATTGCATAGGAATTGCAGGCTAAAGACCACAACAGCAAATGAGGAATTATAAAGCAGACTTGTGCCTGTGGATTAGGGAATTAATTGTATGCCACCTGCCCAATTCACTCTGGCATTATAGCAAATAAAGTTGTAGTATGAAACCTCAAGTAGCTGGGAGCTTTCAGTTCCAGCTTTACTTATAATGTCCAGTTTCATCATCTCATTGCGTATGTTTATTTTTGTGAACATGGTCCAATTTCCTTCGAAAACAAAGCAGTAATTCCACTGGTCTGAGTCAGGCCACAACCCATTTGTGAACTAGTATTTTCACATTTGGGAATACTGTTAATAATTGCCCAGAAAAGGAATATAACTTTTTGCCATTGTGAGAGAAGTTCTTTGCCTGGTCTAACCAGAATATAAACAAAATTGTCTCATTCTTGGGTAGGAGAATATAGTACTAACTGTATACAAGCCGAATATCTCTGCTTGCTTCAGATTTTTCAGTAAGTATCTAGTAAATAGGGGTACCCCATCATAAATGGAAGTTGCTGCGTAAAGTACAAATATAACTTTTTGAGTAAGAGGACGGAGGATTTGATAGCTCAGCCTTTCTAGAAAGGCTTCCAGCAGAGGATTAGGAGCTATGGATGGTATTTCCATAAGCCCTTGTTTTTGGCCTGACGATGACTCCCAGAGAAGCTGATGGTAAATCTGCCATTGTATCCAAGAGGAACAGACTTGAGACAGCGCTGAGCAAACTGAAGATCCCAGCCTTTGACTCAGTAGTGTAAATATTTTGCCTTTATAAGCAGAGATTAGTAAATTCAGGGACGTTATTCAAAATGCAATTTGGTAGCTGCTTCACTGAGCAGTATCCATACACACCGAGCATACTTATCTCCCGCAGTTTCAAAACGGCTTCGTGTTGTTAAGGAACAAGGGCGTAAATCACAAAAGCAATTGCATTCAGTGCCCAAGCTGGTAATCTTAGCACAAAGGGGACAGAATGGGTCACAGACATATTATTCCCTCTGCACCCTGTCTGGTGGCCCCCTTGGGAAGGATGCATGGCTCTACAGCTAGGTGCTATGGAAATGCAAGCTGCTCACATAAGTGCTTGATTCTGACCCCAAACTCCTAGTTTTCCAGTCTCATGTGGCCTATGTGACATGTTTAAAGAACGGAAAACAGCAACAAGAAAAAAGAGTGAATCCATGCTCATGTTCAGAGTCAGAAATATTGTTTTCTATTGAGTAAATTGAGTAAATATTGAGTAAATTTAAGTCACTCAGTAGAAAAGTCACTGGATAAAAACATACTGCAATAAAGACGGTCAAATCTCAAAACTGAGTGGAAACAGATTTCCTGCAGTTCTCTATTCAATGGACACCAGTATTTCATAGCACAAAGCAATGCATAATGTTGCTAAAGAGATGAGCATCATAAATCTTGAATTGTAGCTGTATTAAGTGCCAGGGTGGCCACAAAAAAAACTTAGATATGCACAGGAACTGTTCACTGGTACTCACAAAAGACTTCATGTGCTCCATCCTGAAGAATTTAAATTGGATTTGAGAGTGACATCAGGACTTCAGTCAGGAAGATGTACTCAGACTTTTCTGAAATGTTTTGTTTATTTGAGTAAAACAATTTACAGATCCACATTACTGGTCGCATGAGTATTCTGCCTGAACTGCAGGCAAATCTCCTGCCTTATTACTTGAGGTTGGAATCTGAAAATTAGCTGAAGGAGGCATACTTCTGGATTATAAAGAGTTTCTATCGCTTCTGTTTTGAGGGTTACACGGACTTTTCTGCATGTCCAAGAGAGTAACAAGCAGTCCATCTATCTCTGTCCTTTGGTTTGACTGACCCTTGTCTGAATGAGTTTCTGCAGCAGTAAACCCATGTTGAAAGGAAAGAAAGCCAAGGGTCCAGGGCAGAGATAACGGGCTTGAGAGAAATCATCAGAAAACTCATTTCAGAGAAAGGGAAAAGCTGTATCAGAGATTTTTCGTTGTCCTATTGCCTGTATAGTTCTGGGGAGCAGTGGAAAAGTGGACAGGCATTTACCTGAGGAACGGTACAAGCTTATGAGCGCTCATTTATTCTCACTCCTTTTGCAGTCTGAATACATGAAGAAGACACAGGGGGTGCTTTGCTGTTTCCAGATCTGATGAGATGCTCTGTGAGCTCACCAAAGTGCATTACATGAGAGGGGATAGCTCGATAGGACAGTTTCGTGCTGATGATGTAAATTGCTTTTATGTAAGTCCCAGTGATAGCTGCCCTTGCTGTGGTGCACACTGGCAGGGCACCTAAAAGAAGGGATTTTCCCTTGCTCAAAAACTGAGCCAAGAGGGCCCATCTCCTTCAGAAGTGTCTCAAGACCTCCCTGGTCACTGCTCCAGCAGCTGCAAGTGTCTTTGCACTACTCAGAGCCTAAATTCTTGGTCTGAACTGGGACTTGGGATAATAACTACAGCTGGCATCAACATCACAGGAATGTGGGTCTTCAAAAGATGTGATTCTCTAACAGCAGGAAATACATCTGTTGGCAGAGGTCATGAAGAGAAAGAGACGACAAGAATTACTGTACCGCTCTCATGTGAACACGAGATCAGCATCCACCACAGGTTGTAATGAGAACTAGATACCTGTTCCTACATTGACACTTGCTTTCCTGTACGGCCATCTCAATCTTCTGCTAACATTTTTCTGAGATGACACTTCATATCTGATAGTATTAATCTTCAGCTCTGAATCATTTCCTTGGCACCATATGTCTGTGTTTACGGTGATTCCAGGATTCTCCAGAAACCAGGATTTTGGTGCTTGCTTCAGGAGTTGAAGACTGATTAAAAAACACACTAAATGTCCAATGAATTTCCCCTTCCTTAAAACCTGTGTTAGTACTACCATGACCCAGAAAGAGAAACATTTGTCAGATCAAACAGCAGTGATCAGACTTTGGAGGAATGGGAAAAGCTGCAATCCAGATGCAGAATGGAAAAGTAGTCTGCAGGATGGCATAATGGGAATGTGAAAATAAGCCTCCTTTGGGAATACAGTCAAATGCAGAGCCCTGCTCTGCTGGCTCCTAATTGACACGGCTGCAAATAGGACAGAAGAAGGATTGTGCTGCCTTGACCTGAAGCAGCTGAAAAAGGATTTCATTCACACCCTCATATTTCCATGGATCACTTGAGCACAGGAATGGCAGAGCGGTTGTTGCATCACGCCAGAGAATAAACTTTCTGGATAACATCCAATGACATTGTTGTGAACAAATCTATACGTAGCTAATTCCCCCCAAACTGGGAAAAAAAAAACCTAAAAAAAAAAAAAAAACAAAATACCACATTGGGTCTGATGTAGGGCAGAGCCACAGAGCCTGGGGCCAAGGACTGTGTCTTCCTTCAGCGCCCTGCGTCTGACCTAGTTACCCATCAGCAAGAGGCACTTGAGACGTCTGTGGTTCAAGGGCTCTTGCCATGTCCATATGGTTTGTGCTCTTGCCAAGCTGATTTCTGGTTCCAGTGTCTGATTAATCTGAGCTTTTGCCCTACGACTTTCTGCCTCGGAAGGAACTCCCTTCGTGCGTGTGCACCGTGCACGTGCCCCAGTGCCCGTCAGAGGGCACCTCACCTCCTCCTGGCCGCCCTGCCCCGCTGCCTGCTGTGAGGCGAGGAGCTCGGAGCTGGGAGCTGCCCTTTCCCACATGCGAGCACTGGCGCTGGTGTTGTTCCTCGGGAGGGACAGAGTGAAACTGGGCCAAAAGAGTCTTCCAGAAATACTTCAAGTGCCTACTCTCTAATTTCAGAGACACTGAGGTTATTCTTTCTCCCCAACATATATGGACCCTCCCTGGAGCTCTCAGGGAAAACACTGAGATTCAAGAAGGGACTTAAGGTTTCCTCGATGGTTTTGGCATGCAGGGGAGAATCAGGAGGGGACAGAGAAGCTCAGACAGCTGGGGAAGAGACTGGGCTCCTCTTTCCACCTGCTCTCCATCCTTGAGCATCTCCTCCAAGCGAGAGAACCGAGCAAGAAACACAGCCCCGGGGACCATGTACCATCTTGGGCTACTTTCATCTCACTGCAATGACAGTCAAGGGACTGTTTGCCTCAAGAGCTGGCTTGTCTTGTTTTCTACCCAGAAAAAGTGAAGCCTGTCCACTCCTCACACAGAGAAATGTGGCCACAGGTCTTGATATGAGCTGATAGCAACCCACAGGGAAAGCTCCTGTTGCAACGGAAACCTCATTGGACAAATCTGACACGAAGATACGAACTGCCTAAATTCCATGTCTTCGAAAAGTGTGAGCGCTGCACTAGCTCTAAGGCAGCAAGGAAAGCAAGCATGATATAAGCATCCCTGAGCAAAATTCTTTCACTGAAATATGTTTAGTTGAAATATGTTTAAACTTGCTCTCTTTTAATGATTGCAGTATCTCTCTCACTGACTCCACCACAGCCACAGTTTGTAGGTGCAGACCACGCTACTGAAACGTGTGATTGACTTCAAAGGACTGAGCAAGCCCATGTGCAATCAGCTGCGGTGAATGAGCCTGAATCCGTCTCGACAAGGCTTTTCTCACTGGCTTGGGTTGGTGAGTAGGCAAGATTTCTATTCGTGTTGCTTTTTCATACGATAAATCCCCTCTAACTGCTTTTTTTTTTTTTTTTAATATAACCTCCTCTGACATTTAAGGCTTGTCTATACTGGGGATTTAATTCAAATTATTTGAGGATGTGAATTTAGAGAGGAATAATTATTCTTGATTAACTCCCCATGTGGACATTCCTGTTCCAAAATAAAAGTGCTTTATTTCAAATGGGTTTAATTGACTTCAAGAAAACCTGCAGGTTGTTTTTCTCTAAAAATATGGGAAAGGAAGGATGAAAAATGATAACATTTTTTTTTCCTCTTCAATTTGTTGAAAATACAAGGACTTTAGAACATTACGGAAGTTTTAACTGAAAATTGCAGTATAATTTGCACCTCTGATAAACTGCATGCTGTTAAAATTACTGTTCCATGAAAATAATTACTCAGCAGCCAGCATAATTAGACAACCAACACAAAATCAGAGGCAGAAGTGCAGTATGAGGATCTGACTGGAAGGGCTGTTTGCAGGAGGCTGCTCCAATGTATATTTTATTCTGTCCACACACTTCCATGCAGCTTGGTTTGTTGGAATTAGAACTGATTATGAAATGTACCAGCCTAACAAAAGCTTCATTGAGAAAAAAAAAAAAAATCTTAGCTTTAAGATTAAATTCCATTCAAAGAGGACAAATCTCAGAATAATCAATACTCTACGGGGACAGTTAGAGATTCGGGTGTCAAAAAATGTCAAGTACACCCAACCACAAAGCACTGGTGCTGCTATTCCGAATGGTGCCCATGGTACCCAGAAATGGGTTCAGCATCCAGGACAGCTTGAACTGCCAAAGAGCTCGCTCATGCACAGCTTCTCCTTCTGCCTATCAGGATGCTGGAGAACCCATTGGAGTCCCTGTTCAGAACAGGAATGGGCATTTCCTCACCCAGGAGCAGATATGGAGATGAGAAGCTTCAGTACGGAGCTTCCAGTTCTGTAGGAGCCTGCAGAACTGGACTCATGGGAAAAAGAACAGAATACAGGCTTTCCTTAGCTTCCTTTCTTTGTTTCATCCCAATGTGGAATGGAAAATTATTGAGTCTTTTTTCTTTCTTTTCTGGGACAAGAAAGCATTTCACATGCAATTCTAATTTGCAATGAAGCAGGGAGAGCCTCGTGAGCATCCAGCTGTCCATGGATCAAAGCTCTGATTTCGAAAACACATAGGAACATTACTGATCACAAGAATACAGCAGTTTATGGGACGGCTCATGTGCATAAACATATGCAGTGCTTTGCAGACACAGAAACTAAAATGGAAATTGCTGTAATCACATTGAGAAAAGTGGGAAGTTTCCAGGAAAAAAAAAAAGCTTTTTCTTTTTTTTTTCAATACTTTTGAGAATGGCTTCTACTGTCCCCCTCTTTTTTTGCCACACTGGAAACCAAATCTATAGATAGAAGACAATTATGACACTCTTTTAAAACTACTCTACACATTACATAGTGAAAGTTCATCTGAGAAGCGAAATCTTTTATCCACATCTAGTTCTAAGTACCTTATGAATTCCTGCTCACTTAGATCAAGTCAAA
Source organism: Crypturellus soui (assembly GCA_032275445.1). Lineage (NCBI taxonomy): Eukaryota > Metazoa > Chordata > Aves > Tinamiformes > Tinamidae > Crypturellus > Crypturellus soui. Next base: position 627,571 of record JAUBNY010000546.1, on the reverse strand, counting down.
CCTTTTCCTTCCTTTTGAAGGGCAATATCCTGATAAAAAATACATTTTGTCAATTCCCCAACCCATTGAACCAAAACAGATCACGGACAAAAAGCTCTGCACATGTCCCACCATCCTGGCCGTCTTCTCCAGGTCCAGGAGTGGGAGTAACTGCAGCCTGTTTCCCGCCTGCGTGACCGCTGCTCTGGATAGCAAGAGCAAGAGCTGGATCCAGCCCATCTGCAGGGGGAACATAGGACGTGGCACAGACACACAGCTGAGCTCAAGAGCAGGGAAAAGATCTCAGGTCCCACCCTTCAGATACGACTGTAGTAACTTTGAGGGCTTTCAGCAGAAAATAAGCTCTTTGGGGCCTGAGACATTTCGAAATTAGGACTTTAGGATGTTTTTGAAAATTTTAGTCAAGGTGAATTTATACTAAAGTCTAAATCCATGGTTAATTACAATGAAATAGAAATTGTTCTGGAGAGATTAGGGATGAGCTTTTGAAATAGTCCTCTGAATTTTAAGTAGCCAGTTCTCATTGAAAGTCACTAGATTTGGGCATGTAACTCCCTTTTACTCATTTTTGAAGAGGGTCTAAAACTAATTCTGTTAACAAGCAGGCCAATATTTCTTCCCTGGGAAAGCAGTCTTCTTCTCATATCCCAAAATTAAGATAACAGAGGACTGCATTTTTTGTTTTATTCTCAAAGGCTAATACTGAAACAATATAGAAATCATTGTGAAAAATAAACTACAGCACTTTAGATACTTAGTTTTCAAATCAGTTGACAGGCATAGCAAAGAAATGTTTTTAATTCTTAAGAAATACATGTAATAAAATACTGTTCAAATAATGTTTAAGTGATGTGATGAAAGATGGGATCATGAACCCTCTGTTATGTTAACAATTAGCAGCAGAGGACATGGATTTTGTTTAAGAAATGTGTACTGCTAATATTAAGGTCAACATACG
>JAUBNY010000546.1:614479-626513 GCA_032275445.1 Crypturellus soui | reverse complement strand
TTATGTTAACAATTAGCAGCAGAGGACATGGATTTTGTTTAAGAAATGTGTACTGCTAATATTAAGGTCAACATACGAGTAAACAAGGCAGTGTGTGCTAGAGTCAGACTTTGTTAATGTTCACTTAGTTATCTGTAAAGATTTTTTTTTTAACTTAAAGCAGGACCTAACACAGTTATCTCCCGTGTGCCTGTGGGTATGTAAGTGTGCACGTCATACACCTTCCCCTATCTCAGGCATCGTGTGCACTGAATGACTTTCTTGCTTTGAACTCGCACACATTCATTTCATCCCATGGTGCCTTCCTCTCACTTTCTCTTTTTTATTCATCTTACTTGACCACCTCTCCTGTTGACCATGGTGTTGACCATGCATAGTGTTGACCAGCTGACATCAGGCGAAGTTCCTACTGCAAATAGTGATAAACATATTGGAGTGTCACTTGAGTCAGACTGCTTGGACAGCAAATAGTAAAATATTTGCTAAGCTACTGAGCTCACCAAAAATTTCCAAAGGTTTTTCTATTCATATGTTATCCCATATGTCTTGCTTTTCCAAACTGCAAAATGCAAAGAGGAGGACAGAGCTCTGCACCTACAAGCTGCCAGTGTGAGGGCTCAGCCCAGCAAAACGCTGACCACTCTCAACTCGCAGCTTGGGCAATGGAAGCTGGAGGGATCCAGCACCCACGAGAAGCCCGAAGAAGGCGATGGTCTCTATTCAGACACCCAGTGCCAAGTCTGCTTAGAGAAGAGTATGTCTCTAAGTAGAATGCGTATTCTCTCTCCTGTTCTCTCTTTTTCTCTCACTGTCTTAATAATGTGTGTAGCTCTGATTTATTTTTATCAAGATTAACAATGGAACAATACTGCTTCAAATATTAAAAAGGCAAAGAAATGTAGGTACTGAAAAGGAAGGAAAATACCTCAATTTCAAGCCTAAAGATTACTTTGGGTCCCAGAGGAAGCAGAAGCAATTTAGTGGCTGATACCCTTAGCAAGAAAAAAGGTTGTAAGATTAAGACCAACTGCTGTTTGGATAAGTGGTTGGTAATTGCACATATCAGCAATTATGTGCTGTCATATCATTTTTCTGCTACCTTACTCCTCTCTCACGTCCCGTCAGGGTTTGCTTGGAATGACCCTACATCTATGGTCCTCTTTGGATTCACCTTCTTAATGTCGTACGACAGTGCCTTGAACGCTCTAAGTTCAAAGAAAAGAGAAGTCATTATTGTGCGAGGTGCCTGGTGGAGGTGCTCCTCTTCGCAGCTGTAGCTAGAGGCTACCACTGTAATGACAAGGATTCCAGAAGGAGAAATAAAGAAAGGCCTCCTTAACCTGCAGAAAACTCTTTGTCTTCCAGCCACACAGGGGAAAAGGGACGTGGCAGTGGGGAGAGGTGGCAATGGGCTAACATTATCTGCGCGTTTGCCTCTTGCTTCAGCGAGGTGCCTGCACAAAGACCTCGTCAAGAAGGCAAGATTATGGGAAGGACCTTGTGCTGTGGCTGTGCCTCTAAAAGCAGAAAGCGGAGTATATGCTCTTATAAGTCCTGCCCGAACCGGAGCCATCCTGGGGGCAACAGTGATCCAGATTTCAAGCGTCTCCTGCAGATGTGACCTGCAGCTGAGCACTTGCAGCGCTCGTCAGAGGCTCTGCATTGCCTGCGAAGACAAATGCCACCTCTTCCATTACAAACATCTTGCCTCTCTCAGAAGTAACTGATTTCCTGATAAAACTTTGAAAGATTTCAAAGTCTCCTCCAGCTGAACTCGTCTGCTTATTGCCTGAGGGGAGCCTCTGGCTTCTGCGGTATTGGGTGCTCCTACGGAACAGGAAATATTCAGCTTGCTAATCAAATTCAGGTAGGTGCCGCAACTCTTTCCATCTGCAAAATGCTCGTATTATACATAGGCCAAATCTGGCTTTCGGGTCTCCCAGTATTGACCCAATGTGAAGATTCTGAGGTCAGTGACTTCACGCAGATGTAAAGGAGGGCAGAGATTTGCACAGTGTCTTAATGAGCCAATGCCATCCCTGAAAGGGCTTTAGAGATGCTAACCACTGATCTTAGAGGTCAACCTTTGTGGCAATAGCCTCTGAGAGAAGACAAGGAGACCTCTGGCTCAGGCTTCCCAGTGCCACCGTTGTAGCCAGGTACCACATGACAGCACACGGAAGAGCTAATACCCTTCAAAAAGGCACAGGGAAAATTCATCAGCACAAATAAAGATGTGAGGTCTTGGGTTTATAAAGCCTGTACTTTCTTGCCAAGAAATGGTGTGGAAGGTAGAAATTAATTTAAAAGGTTGAGAGGGGACCAGCAAGTCGATAAGTGAATAATCCACCCTAGATAGGAAATGAAAGCATAAGCAGGAGTCTCCACATACTGACGAGTTAGCACAGGTTGCGCTCTGGAAAGGATCCTAAAATAACAGAGATTCCTGGAGACAGAATAAACACATCTCTCAGTTGTCATCCCAAGCAGGGGATAATTGCCTAGATGTCTGATTGACTCACTGCTAGAACTAAATATGTAGTTCCCTGACATGCTGTCACCTACTTCTCCGTAAATTTGAGATTCTTTAGTAAAGCACACCAGGAATCAAAGCAAATGTCCGCAAGAAAAGATGCATCTCGACCTTGAACTTTAATCATTGACAAAAGGCTGAAAATACACTTAAAGGGAGTGAAGTTGCTGCATTCCTAAGAAAGACATTTAATCCTGGAATCCCCCGGGGGCTGAGCACATATGACACAAACCTCCACAGCAGCGAATACCCAGTTGCAACCCCAGCCTGAGCGCTGGGCTGAATTAGTGCTGAGTTTTCCCAGCTTCCCCATGAGATCATGACCTAGAGCCACATGGGTCCAATATCCTTAAGTTCGTGTTGAACCCCCATCTTCAGTTGCAGGACAGCACAGCTTCTCCTTCAGTAACTCTCTTCCCAGTTTACACTACCGGAAAGAACAAAGGGAGAAAGGGTCCTGAGTGAGTCTTAGTTCTAATTTGGTTCTCTTTTTTTGGGACCCCGAGTAGGGTCTTTGGTACCTTCTCAAAGCATCTTGAAAGGCTTTAAATTAGTAACTCTTACTGAGTATTGAGTAGTCCTCTCCTCTGCTCACGCTTTGCCTGTTTCTCACCTCAGAATCTCAACTACAGATATGTCAAACTTATTCACGTAAATGTAAGAGAAGTTACGTGGAGGCCTTTACGCAAAAATGTTAATACAAATTTTCGGTAAGTCTTGGAAGTTCTAGAGGGCTGGAAGTTTTCCAACATTACCTCAGTTTTCAAAAGCAAAAGAATGACCTGACTGCAGTCTAGTTTGGCCTAGATCCCAGGAAGAATGACGTACCAATCCAGAAGTCAATTAATAAATACGTATAAAAGGTAATTCATACCGAGTTGATGAAGGTAACTGCTTATTAACTTGATATCATATTTTGATGTGTAATGGACTTACATAAACTAATTTATTTTGCTCTGTGGGGCAGCTTAATTACAGAGCTAGAATCAAAATTATCAGGACATATTAGATGAGACAAAAATCATTTAAACAAGGCTTTAAAATGTAACTACACAAGAAAATCATCATTAGATTAATATACATAATTTCTGTTTGTAGGCCCTATTTATCTACTATTTTGAAAAAGAAAAACAAAAACAAAGAATATGATCATGATCATGAGTGGTAGATTTCAAAGGAGACACAGACTCTTCAAGTAAAACTAATAGTGAGAAGGGTGGATCACTGATACAGTGTGATCTGAGCACCCAGAGAGCAGATTATTGCCAACAATTACAATTAAAACCAAAGTAATTCCTCAGCAAACAAGGAGGGTAGGACAAGCTTCCATGGTGGGGGATTCAACGCAGGGAAAAGGGATGATGACTTGAGGGCAAAGGCAGAGCAGCTGAAGCTGGCTGAAAGTGAGTGGTTGCTTTGACACAAGGCTCAAAAAAAAATAACTCAAAACTTGGAAAAAATGCAATGGACAGATTGGAGTAAAGAGGTTATCCCAGTGTGGATGTGCTATGGTGCCACAGAACTGCCTACAGTATATGGGTAAGACTGGGCTTTGGAAAAGTACAGAATCACAGAATCTTCTTTGTGGAGAAGCTCCACAAAGAGAGAGGTCAGAAAAGCCACACTATGGTGCCAGAAAGCAGGAGCTCAAGTGGTTCAGTCTTCCAAAAAAGTTCTGAGGTGACTTACTAAGTCTCTAAGTATGCAAGTATGAAATGAAAGTTTGATAAGAAAGAATTTACAGGCTGAATGTGCCTCCCCAAATGCAGTGGAGTGCTACAGAGCCAAGTTCCCTCTTGTCCTCTTGCCTTCTGCTCCAGTGACTGGTGGGACGCTTTCTTTGGGAGGAGAAGAATAATTCCTTCCACACTGTGAGTTTTTGGTGGAGGCAGCCTTTGAAACCAAGCAGTGCAAAACACCAAACGGAGGCTAGTGAGCTAAACACAATGCTATTTCTCTCTCTCTCTCTCAGAATTCATCTTGAAGTATAAAAATTTTGAGGTCAGAGGGGGCTTAAGAGACTGGCTTACAAACCTGCCCCATTCCCCTCTCCTCTCCTCACTTCAACCTACACAGAAAAAAGCATCTTTTAACAGAAGCTTCAACTGAGCTGTCACTTTGTGAACACAACAAATATATATATGAAGTAATTGTGCCTAGTATCTATTCAGGATAAAAGTTTGAGATGTCAGAGTTTTACCTGAGAAAAGCAGGCATTCATGCACAAGAGAATAACTTCAAGCCTATCAAGCTATCTGTTGAACTCCAAGCTCTAGGTAGATAGAGAAATCAAGCAGAAGTTAAAGGAGGGAAAGGAATGCAAAATGATTTCTGCAGGCAGAAAAGAGCGGGATGCCCCTACAAGTAATATGTTTTGGAGAGAGAGGGGGAATTGCACACTCCATGTCCCCTGCTCTCGCTTGCACAACCTTGGGAGAGAGGTGATACACTCAGCTGAGACAGTTGAAACATGCGTGTGCCTCAAGGGATTCAGATGGCACACACGTGTCTCCCTCCATCAGCTCCTTTCTACCCACTATGACCTAGTTATCTTTCTCTTTTCTGTTTTTTTTTTTTTTCTGTGGGAAGAATATTACAACAAAACAGGGAAAACTGGGAAAGGAAGGTGTTCGGAACAGAAAGGAAGAATCCAGTCCAAAGAGAAGAGCAGATGCTCAGTTGGTGCTACCTGGTATTGCACTGGCTTGATTTAAACCAGATCAGGATCTAGGCCAAGTTTTAGAGGCCTCTGGGTTCAATTTCATGCCAGCGATGATCAGAAATAAGTCCAGTGATTTAAAACCAATGTAAATGAGATCTAGCTTGGGCTCGCTGCACAGTGAATTCCCTTTTTCTCCAAAATTATATTTGTCACCAAGAACCTTCATTCCCAGAGACTGGACAGCCAGAAGGCTCTCTCCATTCATTTACATATTCAAACTCAACAGATGACGAAGGAGAAAGCAATTACTGGAGATAGGAGTAGTAGTTTTTAAGCTATGTTTATTAATTTTCTTTTTGCCCAGTAAAGCCTGCTCTGAACAGAATACTGATTGGGTCAGATACTTCCCAAAGTGGTTTTCTTCACCACCATATACCGGCATATCTCACATTAACTTAAGTGAATTAACACAGGCAAAACAAATGAGGAAATGCGATGGAGATGTGTGGTAACATCCTGTGCTCCTTTTACAAGCAGCAGCCAGTCTACATCCCTCCAGGTCACAAGATCTGCGCAGCACCGACCGGCGCCAGACCCCCTTGAAGCCAAACTCAAGCGGAGGATGGATCCCACCTGCCCCGGGGCAAAGTGGACATTCTCCATCTGCCACAGCTCCGGGGCTCTGGACGCCGCATCCTGGCCCCGGGAACACCTGCACTGTTTGGGCTGAAGGGGCCACGTGCAGCTCTTGACCGCGGGGGCAGCAGCCCCAGCTGCGGAGTCGGCCCCTGCGAGCTTGGTTGCTGCTGGACTGGGCCGGAATGCTCCCTCTCACCCCAGGCTCTCGGTGCAGCAGATGGATCCTAGAGCTGATATCCTAAACTTCCATTTTTCATTTGGATACATATTTTTTCTCACTCTCAGATTGTTTCATATTAACTGTATTCAACTACAGGGAGCATCGGAAAATATTATCTTAACTTGAGAATAGATTTGCTCTCAAGTGACATCTTCCAATACTACTGATTTATACCCTTTTCCTGCATTGATCTGTTGGGAGCTTTCATCAGCTATATCTGACATAAACACTGTATTATTCTGTATTGTTTTATACCCTAGAAATCCACTCAAATCCCTTTGCTACTCAAATTAAAGCAAGATGCATTAGAGTGTCCTGATTTCTTTCTATTCTTGCATTTGCATTTTTGTATTATGCTCTAGATTACTCATGTATATTTTGGTATAACCCCCTCCCAGCTCCTTTAAAAACCTTCTCTTTAATCTTTGTTCTACCTTGAAGCATACCAAATCCCTGCCCAAAAGACACAGGGAGGCATTTGGTCTCCTCATTGGCTGAATTTCCGTAGAGGTTATTTAAAGAAAATGTCATATTGTTCAGAATCCCAAGCCTTTTTTTCCAAGGACATCGCTTGGATATCTGCAATGTGCCTCTGGCCTGTGCTGTTCTACATAGAGCTTGTCTGAGATTCGCTTGCGATACCCCAGCGCCCGACTGCAGCGGAGGGACTTGCCTCCTCCTTCTGCTTTATCTCTGTGCCCAACAGGTTTTAGCCGTGTGGCTAAAACCACATGCTGCGATGCCTGAGCATCTCAATAGTTCAACCACTGAGTTCATTTGCCTGCAAGCGGCGTTTTGGTGGCAGAAATAGAATAGCAGCTGTAGGTTGTGTCTTTGCTATAAAAATGGGCTCATTTCATTACTGCCATTTACTCGGAACATTTTCTGAGCAGCAGGGTGACCCATCATTACGTTTCTTATGAAACATAATCCCGTAAAACCTGGGGTTAGGTAGACAGGGGACTATTATATTATTATACTAGGTATACGGGGGGTATTTCGGGCTGCATTAATTCCCAGATTTATCCTGTGGACGCACTCCATGCAGGTACAATGTTTGCCCCAGTTGCATATTGATTTGGTTGTCCTGGAAATGTGTTTAGTCCATCAGAGCCATGAGTTCAGTACAGCTACATGGCATAAATGAAAGGGAAGAATTTGCCTGTAAAGGGGAGCCTCAAACTTCTCTCTGACTGTGTATATTGGAGGAAATGGTTCAGAATTGCTCCATTTTAAAAGCAATCAGGATAATCTGGCATACTCTTCATTTGAGATTTTCCTGACTAATTACTTCTCCCTGCAGAACAAGGGCTAAAGTCAAGTCAACTTTAGGGATGGTGTTCAGGCGAAAACACTGATGTAATTTAGGAAGCACTAAGTCATCCCAAAGGCAGGAGGGAAGAGAGAAGACCCAGCCTTTCTTCCAGGTTGAGACCAGCATGTTCAGAAGTATCCTCACTATTGTGCATTTTTATTTTTGAATATCCACCACAAGATATCTGGGATCGGCCCACACCACCAAGCGAGACTCCGCTGCAAGGACCACAGTGACTCACCACAGTGCATTTGGGTCTGATGTGTCTTTGGGCCTGATGTAAGTAAAAAAATGAAGCATCAGACAAAATACTTGGGAGCAAAAATCCCATTTGTAAAACACAAAGCCGAATGATGACTGTTTGTAGGAAAAAGGCTATGGGCTGAAGCCATAGGGGGACTGCTCTTGCCGCTTCCGTATGAGTCGCATGAGCACGGGAAGCCTCTTTCTCCACATGTATTTAGGCAATGCCCTTGTGCAGAGTCAGCTAATCAGCTCAGTGTAACTTTAATTACAGCCACGCTCTCCTCCGAGGGAGCATCCAACCTCAATGACGTGCCCAAGAGGAGAGCGTCTCTGGAGACCTCCCACAAAATGCCCTTCGCTCTCCGGGTCACTTAGCAAGAGATGCTATCGCTGCAAAGAACTAACAGACTCTTATAACCTGCCCAAGCAGAAGAGCCCTATCTCTGCTAACATCCACTGGCAGAGGAGCGAAAAGGGCAGACAAAAAGACGGGGGCAACAAAAACAGTTCTTCTGTGATGATCAGAGCAAGCAAAATACACTGAAAATGCATTAAAAACAATTCCTCACTAGTTCCAAAAATTCCCTCCCACTCATCCAGTGATATAACGGGTGATCGTTCAAATTATTTATGTTTTTAAGGTACGAAGACTTGCTTTAATTTCCCTCAGCTCTGCCTCTACTAATATTAATCTACTTATCTTCTAAAAAGATCATCTAAACTACACTTCTGCAGGGAATGTGATCTTTGGCCATGTAGGGCTCTGCAATTATCCAGTTCTGAATGAACTTGTTGTTAAAACATTTTTTAAGTCTAATGAAAACATTAGATCAATTCCTAGCAGTGATAGTTGTCATTAAATCAATAGCGTGTGTAAGTCCATTACACTGATATTTGACACAAGCTGTTGAAGGTCTGTTAGCAACGAAACCAGACTGAAGGGTGTCCTCTGCTAAGCATATTTCATACAAGATAAAAATCTGTTAAGTCTATAGTAACTGGAACTTTCCTTCTTTAAATTAAATAAACAGATAGCTGAAAAGTGACTGTGACTTGCACTAGGACCACCAGGATTACCCGGATTTTGGAGCCAGTTCTTTTATCACACCTTTATCACAGCTGTGCTCCCACGTGGGTTAGACAAGCGTTTTGCTTATTTATCTGCATGGCTCGCGTAGGGCAGACCGAGATTTCCCCGTGAGATTCAGCTAAGCAGCCAGGAGCCGCTCCTCTCTCTCCCGAAAGCAACGTCAGCTCTGACATTGATTTCAGCAAGACCCTGGGAAAGGAAAGATCTCACCAAAGAGGGCAGGAATCTCTGCAGATGCCCCTTCAAGGGCCGAGAAACCAAATGAGCTGCACATCCCCATGCAGAAGCAGCCTGTGTATTGCTAATTTTTTGGAAATGTATTTATATTATATATGGCAGCAGTTATTTAAAGACCTCTGGCTGTGATTTTTCAAAATATTTTACCAGTGGACTGCAAGCACAGTATCTACTCCATCCAAGGGTTCTTCTGAAATAGTATCTTTACCAATCCAATCCTGTAAGAGTTTGATCTCTGGTGTATGTAATATATTATGGGACTTTTACGGCAAGAGAGATGATAGAAAACTTGAGAGAATAGCTAGTCAACAGAGAGACTGGAGTTCAGAGGAGAGTCATTCAGCATGAAGCTTCTTACGACCTAAAAAGTCAAAAATTTTCGGTAGTAGCATGAAGCATTTGCTCACAAGCAGAGGAGCTGTGACAGCAAGTGTAAAGGAAAATAATGGTCATTGGCATTCGGTGGCTATTGGGAAGATGTTAAAAATTTACTGGAAGGTGGTCAGAGGATTAGTGAAACTGTCAACTATTTTTAAGTCCAAAGAAACTGCATTTTCCCCCTCAAAAAAAATCAAGCAATTGACAGGGAAAAAAAAAGTCACCTGAGGCATGCTCTAAGACTTTGGCTTCTGTAACACTCGTGGCATAAAATCCCAGATAGTGAGAGGAGAGGAGGAAGAACCCACTGGGAAAGGGTCCCTCACTGCTCTATGCTATGGCTCCCACTAATGGCAACAAGGATAAGCTTGTCCTGTCCAAATGGAGAGAGAACCGAAGATACTTCATGAAATGCTCTTCACCCCATTTTTAGTACATGTTTTTTTTGTCAGGTCTAAAAATACAATTACCACCCGGATTATCCTGAATAGCTTCCACAGTCAGAATGTCAGATTTTAATGGAAAAGAAGAATCACATTAGTCTCCTTGAATGGGTTTTATCTCACCTTCAGACACCTGCAATGTGAGCTTGGACAGTTAACCTACATCCTTACCACAGCCAGGGGAGCTGGGAGCCTGATTCCTGTTCATGGTTTGCCCCATTTCAGGCCACACTCAGGGTTTGTTACAGAGAGAGGAAGTCTAAAAATCCCATGTGAGAAGTGTCAACAGAGGAAGCAGAAGGACAAATACATTTATCTCACATTCCTATTCTGAGCCTTACTTTGATTATCGCAACCACTCCATAGTTTTGCATTGCTAACACAGTGGAGATATCTTGCCACAGAGATATCTCGCTGTAATCAGACATAGAGAGCAGGTTAGGGTTGTCCTTGGATCCCACTTCTAAACCTTCAGTACATTTTAAAAGGTCTCTAACTCAAGGAATAAACATGAAAGGATTACAGCTAATCAGATAAGGACGTCTTTATTTAGCTGTTACATCAAAAATTAAGCCTGAGGTATGTTCTTAAGAGATAGAGTCTTCAATTTAATTCAAAGATTTTTTAAAAAGATGTTTTTTTCCTATCAATTAAATCATGTTAATAATTTTTTGACATTGAATTTTGGGATATCATCCAGGGTTTCTCTCCTTCACTGCCTATCTTGGATTCACGCAGACCATGTCACAGTCAAAAGGCTTCTAGGCTCCACCTAGAGCTGTGTTTCGGCTTCTCCGTAAGTTACAGCTTACATACGGCCCAATTTACAGGGCAACTACCGCAATGCTTGCCTCTCACAATGCGGATGCCTACGGAGGAGACTGGTGTCTACCGAAGTCAAACTGTCTTGTTTGTGTCAAATTTGGAAGCTGCACCGGGAAAGCAGCGGGACGTGTGAGGAGGAGAATGGAGGTCGGGTGAAGGCAGCTGAATGGTGTCCTGGGGAACTGGCCTCTCTCCCCGTCCCCACCGAGGATTTTCTGTGCCTTCCTGCCAAGCCACCCGGACCAGACGTCGAAGGCTTTGTCCCCACCACGGTGCAGCTTTCAGTTTTCTGAATGCACAAACGGAGGCGCCGAGAGCTGAGCCGCAAAAGTGCCGAGCACTCGTCACTGCCAAGGAAAACAAGGGCACTGTCCTTCCAGCGCAGCGAGCGCTCGGGAACGGGAAGTGCTCCGCAAAATCAGGTCATCACGCATGCAAATTGGGTCATCAAAATTAGTGGATCTTTTTGACATTAATCTCACTAGGCTTCTCCCTGGGAAAACAGGGAAATCCCATACCCTACAGGAGAGTTGTGAACTAAATTAATTTAATGTTTGTTTCCCCACCAGCTCCCACTCCATCCGACACTGATGCCATCCACACGGCTTGAACTTCTCCCGGCTACTGGGACTCTGCCTGCGATGGCCGAGGACGAGGCTGAGACAGTGTGATTCCTGTCCAATCCCTATGGAGCATCAGCACTGCCCGGCAACTGCGGAAAGGATGTCCCCGCTCTGTCCCTGGTGACACCCTTGGTGCTGCTGGATGCCTGCGGCTGGAGAGCTGCTGAGCGCACACACACATCTCAGCCAAGCACTCTAATTTCCAGCTCCTGAATCCTCAAATATGGTCATAGTGAGGGATTTCGCACTGGTTTAGCCACCCGGGAGGCCAGGATGAGCACCATGCTGCAGGCTGGGTGGGCGCTCGCAGGGCACGTTACGTGGTTGCTTGCAAGGAAGGTTGGGTATTGACTCACAGGCAGATTGGGTGGCCCCTTGCAGGCAGGTTGTGTGGTCACTCGTGGGACAGGCTGGGTGGTTGCTCATGGGCAGGTTGGGTGGTCGCTCACAGGGCAGGTTGGGTGGTTGCTCAGAGGGCAGGCTGGGTGGTTGCTCACAGGGCAGGTTGGGTGGTCGCTCACAGGGCGGGTTGGGTGGTTGCTCATGGGCAGGTTGGGTGGTTGCTTGTGGGGCAGGTTGGGTGGTCACTCAGAGGGCAGGTTGGGTGGTTGCTCACAGGGCAGGCTGGGTGGTTGCTCATGGGCAGGTTGGGTGGCTGCTCACGGAGCCGTTGTGTTTGCATCACCCAAGGCTTTGCCAAGGGACTCGGGGAAGGCGGTACGGCTGCGTCTGAAGCCCCAGTGCTTGCCGGGGAGGACTTATTTCAATATGTTGTTGAAGCTACGCGATGTCAGGTTACGTGTCTCAGGGGGCCACGTGTTTC
>JAUBNY010000546.1:506346-614379 GCA_032275445.1 Crypturellus soui | reverse complement strand
GCCGGGGAGGACTTATTTCAATATGTTGTTGAAGCTACGCGATGTCAGGTTACGTGTCTCAGGGGGCCACGTGTTTCTTGTAGTTTGTTATGCCATCTGTTAAGAAACGCAGCCGCTCATCGCTCCGCTACAAGACCACAGATGGGGAGTCTCTCCCCTGGCGTGCAGGACTGTCAATATCTGCCAAAGCTGCGTGATTTGGTGCCAGGTGGAAGCCTCCCCACGACGGCACGTAAGGAGGAAGGGTGTCGAGTGGGTGCGCTCAGAAATGCCAGCGCATGGGCGCGCTCTGTGAACGCCGGTTCGGATGCACCAGCAAATTTACTCCTTGAGCCCTGCTTTGCTCAGAGCTGCTCCCTGAACCCACAGCTCCACACACAGAGCTACAGAGCCCGGCAGCTGGCAGCCTTTGCCACCATTGCATGACCGGGGCTTAATCAACCAAATAAAAATTTTAATATAAAAGAAAAAAAAAAAGGAAGAAATGGAGCAAAAAACGCAGTGGGGGAAGGAGGGGAATAGAAGCAGAAAGCTTTGCAGTAGAGGGAAAAAAATGCTTTCAGGCCTGAAAATGAGCAAGTTTGGAGGGAAATAATAATTCTGCAAAAGAAGAAAAGGGGCAAAAATGCCTTGGAAATTCATAACCTCCTCAATTTATTAGGCAAATAATAGCAGCCTGGCAATCTGGCTACTCCTACATGTGGATCCTTGGGAAGCAGCGCTCCCCCAGGCTCCTCTCAAGGAGGACGAGGAATTAAGTAGAGGCACCGAGGAGCTGACATAGTTCAGCACTGCTGCTGGCAGATACGATCCAGTTTACGATGGAGGTTGGAAAAAAACACGCATGAAAGCAGATTCATAAGAAAGATACTCTAATGAAGACGTATAGAAGGGCTGTAATGCCGTGTAGCCTCTTGATAGCTAAGGCCCTGATCCTGCAAATGAAGCTAAGCGGTGAAGTTAATCAGATGCATAAGCGTTTGCAACATCAGTGTTTTTTCCCTCCCCAAATGAGCTAAATTCAAAAAGGCTCGCTTCAAATTACACAAAGATATTAGCAACATCGGTTCGTTATTAGAGGCAGTTTATTCATTCACGGTGTACAGTACGGAATAACATGCCTAGCATGGTTAGTGATGCATGAACCTGAAGGGGGAAAAAAATCCCTTTGCATTCCGTTCACAGCCAAGTTTCCAAACAATCCAGGCTGCTGCCTCAGCAGCCAAATGGGCAATTTTCCAAGCCGAAAAGTCAGCAACAACCCAAAGTGTTAATGTGGCTTTGTTCTCCGTTAATGCTGACGAGATGTCTTAGGAATAATTCACCTTCCTCCGCATGCCAAGCTTTCTCCCGGTAGGCTCTTTTGCCAGGAGAGTGAAACCATGATGGTGCATTGCCCTGGGCCCGGGGTGAAGAGCTCAGCAAGCTTGCCAGGGTCACCCATAAAACGGCTGCTTCTCAAAGCTATAAAGGTTCTAGTGGTGCTGATGTGACTAAAGAGCCGCATGCGCCTGGGGGAAGAGATAGCTGGGCTTGACCGTAGCTCATCTCCTGCCTCCCAGGTATGCTCCTAGCTGGGACACTGTGCAAACGTGCATTAGCAGCAATCGCACCGGCATCGCACTCAGGAACAAATCTGAGCACCCGTTTGCAGCGCACAGTGCGACGCGGCTCCTTGCAAACCCAGAGGGCAAGGCCTGCTTGCAAGGCGGACACCTGAAAGATGGAGCTAAAACTCCCTCTTTGGGATGTCTGGTTTGTCGGCAAAGAAACTCTGACCATGTTTGCACATCGGTTAGTTCAACCCTAATGGTTTCACACGCCAGCAGATCTTCACAAAGGACAACAAAGCATCTGAGCTGCATCCGATACGGAAGCGGGAGAGATACAGGGTCGGGGGTACTAAGGACCACTTTCCCCTCAGCAAACACAGATGATGCTGGGATGGAGTACAAGGCTCTCATTTTATTTTCTACCATTTTTAAAGAGGAATAAGTGGAAAATTTTAAATACTTTTCTCAAATTCTATTTTTTCTCAATATATACACTTTCCGGTTTATTGGCTCTTATAAGACCCACTGCACATCCAAGCATTCTAGCCCCTTTCCTGATTAACAGGAAAGCTGTTAACAGCTGCTGTGCTGATGGTGCACCCAAAGCCCAGGAAGGTTTAAGCACATCCAGAGGTTTCTGGCAACTTAACAGTCACCTGTGGTCATTCACGCCATAAGTTTTGCTGCAGGAGCATTTAATCTTGCCTTCAAACTGTGGCTCCATGTCAGCTAAGAAGCAAGACAGCAACAGTGAAACAGCATTAAAGGCAAAGCTGTCATTTCTAGTTCCCTGAATACAAATCCCTGGATAATATTTTGGGGAAATATTGCTGTTCTTGTTCCCATTTTATATTTGTCTCTGGCTGTCTCTTCTTGGTCATTCCTGGAAGCAGACATTGTGCTAGATGGGCTTTTGGTCTGACCCAGAACACATCTCCTTAAACGTGTACATGGTCAAGACCTGACGTGTCAAGATTCCCGCCTTTTGGAAGAATTCCAGAGGGAAAAAACAAAGTAAAAGAAACTCTGGTTAATCTTGTAATTTTTAAAATGTTCTCCATTGTTCTTTATGTTATTTTGGAGGAAATGGAAAGGTATTGCAGAGGAAACGTAGGTGGAAAAACGAAACCAAAATCCCTAGTATCTCATATTGTTTTCCATGCGGCAAAAGGAGGTGAAGGGAACACTGACCTTCCCTTAGGGAGTGAAAAAATAAATGGTAAAAGTTGCTAGAAAAAAAAAAAAAGACAATCAATTTCAAATCTGTAAGAGAAAATCAACTTCATTAAAAAATTGCCACAGAGGCTCCCTTCTGCTAAATTCAGCAAGGCATTTTCTGAAAAAAAAGGTGAGGTTGGCCCAGCTCCCCAGCGCAAGGGTGGGAAGCGCAAGGATTTCAGGAAACCGGGAGCAGCAGCAGGAGGGCAGAGCCCCCTGCCCGGTCCGGGCTCCGCGCAGGTACCGGAGGAGCCCGACGGAGCCGGGGTTACCAGGGGGAACCGCGCGGCACGGGCTGACCACGCTGGAGACTTCCTCCTTTCGGGATTTCCGGGAATGCAGCAAAGCTTATTGTGATGATAATTCTCTTCCTGGGATGATGTGTCCTTTCACCTCTGAGCTGAGCCCGGCTGGGTGCAGGACGGGTCCTCCTCCCCCTCCGGGCCTGGCTGCAAATCCTGCTTCAAGGCACCAGGAAAAGGCGAGTTTCGCTAATCCCCAGCGCGCTGCATCACAGGAGCTTCACAGGCTCATTCAAAGCCGGGAATGGGCACAAGTGAAGCCAGGATTTCAGGGCCCTGAAGAGGTGAGGGCTGCAGCTCGCAGCGCCTTCCACGCTGGCGGCTTTATGCTTTACCAACTAAAATGCACTTGTAAAATGTCAGTTATTTTGTCTCATCTCACAGGCAGGCAACAGAGCTTCATTGAGTCCTCCACTGAGTCTGTCATTTCTGTCTGAGTTAGGAAATATTTGTAAGTAAAAATTCTATTCTTGATTTAAACCACTCTGCTCATGCATAAGACACTACATTTTATAGGCACACATCTATGCACATATTCCTTTTAAAAATGTGAGAATTTGCAGACTCTCTATCAGGAATTACTTGAGAGCTTCCGATAAATTAGGTTGTTTCTAAATTGTTTTATGTTGCTGTGATTTTTCTTTACAGTCAACTGAAATATATGCATGCAATGTGTACTTAGAGCTCGCTTCTGATCTTACCCATTAAATAACTGCCTTCTTGGAGTGAGGTTATAGTTCCCATTTGTTAATGACCGCGGGTTGATCTGACGGCTTTGTTTGGCAGTAGCTGTCAGCAGGGTGCCCGTGACCAACACACTCCCCTTTTCTCAAGAGCCAAAGGCAGAACTGCTTCCTAACTTGCAGGTTAAAGCATTTCTTCACTAAAATAAAGCTTAGTCTAGCAAAATGTATTCTGTCGGAATAAAATCTATGGGTGCTGACTTCTAGAGATCCTTGAGTTTATGCAACAAGGCTGATATCTGTTACTTTTGATCCTGGGGCTCACATTACCCATGTTTATACTGCTCTGTTAGCTTATTTGTGAGCTCTACTCATTTACACCCACATAACAGACCCTCAGAGCACCCTCAGAGCAGCTGCAGAGATGTCCAGACCGTGCTTTGGGTACCCTTGAGTCATCCCGGGAATTCTTGCGCACCCATCTACAACCACCCGCCTACACCGTCCTCCCAGCTCCCCCTCCCTGGGCTCACGTGCACGGCCCTGCGGCCGCAGCGCTCCACGCACGCACCCTCGCTCATGCCCAGCCGTGGCTGCCTTGCACCGTGGCAGGTCACAGCGAGCTGCAGCTCTGCAGGGCGAGGGACAGAGCAAGGGGCTCCCAGCAACTCCCCGTGCTGCTGCAAGAGGGTCTCTGCAGGAGAAACCAGCTGACCTATCACTCTGCAGGGCACAGCTGGAGTGGACAGGGCACCAGGCTCCAGCAGACGTGGCTAAGATGTCCCTCTCCTTCAGACCACTGGGGAATGCCAAGTCCAGAATGGAAGAGGCCTTCCCCATGAGACAAGTCTAGGCATCAGCTTGGTACCAGGAGCAGAGATTGAACCATCCCCAGAAGCGACAGTGCAAAGTGCAGGAACGGAGCTGGATGAACCACTCTAGCACTAAACACTAGCATTAGATAGTGCTAATTGCTGGCAGCTTCACTTATGCCATCTTTACCATGTGCCCACAGGTCTATTGCCAGTTTGCGAAGCTGGGACATCACACACTTTGATTTTGAAAATCAGGAACAAGCCACTTGGTCTCTCCAAGCCCATATTTCCTTCCCCATCCTCTCTGTTTCACCTTGTTAGACCTCCTTTTGGTTGGGACAGGAGGCGCCTTGCCCTGGGCTTGTGCAGAACCTCATGCAGAGGCACCAAGCCCTCAGCCCTCTCTTAACTGACACGGGCCTGTTATAAACACCAAAGTCAGCATGCTGGACGGCAGGACCAGCCCGAACACCATCCCCGCTCTGAAATGCACTTTGTCCTCGTCAAAAATGAGAGTTGTCTTTATTTTCGCATTTAATCCAACCCTGGAGAGCAGGATGCAGCCCAGAGCTTCCGCCTCACTGCTGTGCTGCTCAGGTTTGCTCCTTGTGTGATTTATCCATCGGACACAAAAAGGGTCTGTCACATAGTAACGTTTTTTATTTAAGCAGACAACAAAATGCTTTGTTTTTCTGAACGGGTAAAAATTATGCTTGTTCCACACCATCAAAAGACATTTTACCTACGTTGCAGTTATTTCAATGAAATTTCAAGATGTTTTAATTCTGAGGTTCGTAAGTGCTCTTCTTTTGGAATATTTTTTCTAAACCTAGTTGCTTTGTCTAACGACATCAATGAACTAATGTGTGACCCAAAGATAATGACTATATTTTTACATCAGTAACAACTTCAAAGGAGCATATTCATTGCAGACTATAAAACTGCCCTAAAATATCCACAGATATTCTCTACATCAGGAAACATATACATATTCATTGGCACTTTTTTATTTATCTTCAAAACACTACAATAATTTGGTTCTGAAAGACCAAATTGAACAGAAGTCTTTGTATTCAGGCAGGATTCAACGGCTTCTGAGGAAATGATTAATACTACTGCAGTTGCACTGAGTAGACAGGATTATTAATTAAGACATATTGGTTTGCTCTGGTGCTCTCTATCCTCAGCTGAAGATCTGTCAAGTTATTGTAGTTTGTACAAAAGTTTTGTCTGAATACCAATTCTCATTTTTCTAAAATGAAAACTCACTTGAGTCTTTACATTTTTAAAGATTTCAGGGTCATATTCACTGAAAATAAAGGTGAACGTCCACATATAATATATATACTATATTATTTTATGTGGAATATATATAATACTGTATATAATACTATGCATTCCATATATACCCTGAACAGACTCAATCCAAAAATATATTTAGGAGAGAACTAAATGTAAGTTACTGTCCCTCCAATAGATAATCACAAAATTTATTTCCAGGATTTTCAGTCTGGGAGCAATTTTCCACAGTCCTGTGTTCTGTGCAACAAGAGTCTTCCAAGGAGCCTTGGGCTGGACTTGCTGCAGAAATGAAATGTAGCCTCCAAAAGCAGGGAAGAACGATTCCATAGTGCTGCACTAGGCTGAGATTTAGGAGACAGGAATCTCGCTCCGCCGTAAGTCCAACTTCCCGTACGAGCTTGGATAATTCCTGTGTGAATGTCTACGCTGCAGCGCAGTTTTGTGTAGAGACACCCAGATGAGTCCGGGAAGCAGCATCCACATGACAAACTGGTGTATTTGGAGCCTCATGTTACCGTGGCGGGGTTATTTCTGGGTCCTGAGCCAGCTCTGCGTGGTATCTTTACACTGATCGGCAGTGTAGCCCTGAGGGTATATCTACATGCAGCCACAAACCTGAGAAGACTGGAAAATTAGCCTATGCTGAATGCTAAACTGCTGCAACAGCTAAAGTAGCTCAAATATCTATATGCCATTAGTACTCCTGTATCATTTTATTCTTCATTTTAAAGTGGGGATGACAGTGCTGACAGGTGAGGTGAGGATAAGTACTCAGAAGGGTGTTGGGTAGGGGGGTTATAATATGGTCTGTATTAGACCCAAAACATATGATCCTATGTATGTAGTGCGAGAGGAGACTGTGCTGCGAATATCTGTGTTTAGATCAAAATTTCAATAGTTTCCACTATGGACAAGCCTAAGTGGCTTCAAATAATGTAATGATTAAAACAGAAGTGGTGCCTAATAGTTGGAAATTTCTGTTTTCCCAAAACAAAAATTCCAAAGAACTTCCAAAGAATGGGACTTCCCATTTGTGACATAGCAAATTTGATCCAGAATTAAATGAAAGACAGAAAATAACATAATTCTTCCACTTCTTGTACTACTTTGTCTAGTAGCTGCTCAGAGTGCAAATTGATTCAAAATCATCTTAAAGCTTTCACCACAGTGATGCTCTTATGAGACATTTATATTTCATTACACCTGGAGATTCTACCAAGGACTGGATCTGCATTTTCCTCAGTGTTTTAGACTGTCCTTACCTGAAAGGCTTGACGAGCAACGTACTCAAGAAACAGCCCTAAGGACCATAACGGAACAGAGGAAGAATTTCAGTAAGTGAAATGGGCAATCTCACGCCATGCTGCCTGCAAATAAAGCAGTTCTTGTTCTATATCCTAAAATAAGTGCAGCCACTTCAGGATCGCTAAGAGGTTTTCTTCCAAGACAAGCAAAGATCGGTAGTGACTCCAGTTGCATCCACAAAGTGGATCCTCCTGCTCTGGGTTAGGCAGTTGCCATCACCAAAGCACTCTCCACTGCCCAGGATATTTTACACTATCTAAATGCAAGGATTTTCTCTCTCTGAATTTTCTCCCACATCAGGGCACAACTGAGCCTTGGTCTCAGCACATATAATGAGATCTGGCCCCTCTTGCAGCACCAGGACCATTCCTTTGGCAGATAGATACGTATGAGAAGACACTGTTCTGGTTGATGGGGAAAAGCTGATTTAATTAATGTCCTTTGGACCTTGACTCTCTGATTAAGCACTGCTCTTTCACATTTATCCTGTGTCTACTTTTTTTCAACATAGTCTTTATCTGTGCTCCTTGGATCTCAATCTTGCTGTTTTTCCTTCACTGGAATTTCAGTTCTCACTTTTGTTACAGCTTTTTTTGTGGTCCCATTTGACTGAAGATTTGGCCTATCTTAGGGCAACCACTACTCTGTATAATATAGAGCATTGTAATAGACTCTCCTTGCTATAGTCAGCAAGGCTGCAGGCAGCACTAACACATACTTCTTCCTAGAACTGCAAATTGAAGTTGGCCTTTCTTAGATAACATTCCACCTGGAAATTGGACAGAAAAATATTTTGTCTGAAAAGGAAGCATCTTTTGTCTAAAAGAAAAAAAGAGAATCCTTTTGGATTTATTTTCCATTCTTGTCTCCAAGTTAGGAAGAACATACTGGTCTCAACGGCAAATATCAAAGCATTTCAGTGATATTCATATCTTCCCTCTGCCAAGTGGAAGTTCTTGTGTAAAGCCCAAATCTCTCTATTCAGCAAAGCCTGAGATATCATCAACAGCTTCTCTGTCAGAACTGTCTATAGTTTGAGTTCTGATGTGCTTAGCTGAAGTTCTGTCTTTTTCTTGCTGCAGATCTTGAAAATATATACACACTTTTTACTTCTCTTATATCGGAAAGTTTGTAGGCATTGTTTCCTTTCTTTAGCTTCTCCATAGAAACTCCTCATAAAAGGTGTCCTGCTGAGTTCACTCCTCAGCCTGGAAGTTCCCTCTGCAAAACCAGTTATCCACAAGGAAATGAAAGCTTGAGCCTGGACAGATGTCATAAAGCAATCCATGGAAAATCCCAAATCCCATGACTATACCCATCATGATGGGATCTTTAAACACCGTTTAGTGGGAGTAAGATTCGATCTTTGGCTTTGTGGAAAGTGCCCTTTCAGTTATTGCAGGAACAGCTGTTGAGTCACCCTGATGGACTGGTCATCGCTTGATTTCCTGCAGAACTGTTCTGCCTGCAGTAGGTGTTTTTTCCTCATTTTCTGCTTAAGACGGAAGGACCTTTCCCTCATTATTTTCTCACATTATACAAGGTGCTCTAACGGCTGTTGGAAGTGCAATTCTGTGTTAACAATACGGAATTTAGTAAATACGTCCATATTGACACTGAAGGAAAACCTGAGATTGCACAACTGTACTGTGTGTTTCTATCATACTGTAAGTACAGTTGCAAACATAATGAGATTTATTCATAGCATATTTACTCCACTGAAGTGGGCATAAATATGTAAATGCCTCCAGCTTAGACAGGGAATTGCCTACCACTGCTTTCAAGTCATGCAGCCCTCTTTGCACTCTAAATGCAGGCTGACAGCAGGAAAGGCAGAATTGCACTTCCAAGGAAAGCAATAGAGAAGGATCAAGCTTGCATATCATTACCTTACCCACGAATCCTAATGCACACTGACAGTGGACACACAGTTGTCGCTTTCACACTATTTTAATGGAAGAACTGCACAGAGAGCAAGAGAGCAAACATGTCTGGTCAGAGCAGCTCCACTGGAGTATGATAGGAAGGAGGAAACCCCCTTTTGATACGATCCAAACATGAAGCAAAATAATTTTGTGCTGCAATCACTGTAATCGAAGGGAGCTGACTTGGTTTGCTAGTTGTTAGGAAGGAACAGGGCAGCTGAGCGCCTGGCGCCAGCACTCAAGATACTCATACCCAGCACTGCAGATGTATGAAATACATGTTGGGAAAGTTATTCTGCTGACGCCAGGTGACACAGTACTATTGGCTTGTGTTGGTGGAGTACGAGCCATCAGAGACATGTTAAAAAGGGCATGAGAGGCCACATAGGGGTGAGACAGTAGAAAAATTGCTCTTGTGGCAATTACTGAAGGGTAGATAGAGCAAGAGAGAATATCCCCAGTTTCATGGTTGGGTCTAAGGTTTAAGTAAATACCTCAGTAATGGTCTTTAGCTATGCACACATTTTTATTCCCCCCTTTCCACTCACTTACTGCTTCTGTGCTAGATATGTTTTTAAAAAAGTGAATCAATAGGCAATAGAAGATGCCAGGTTGTCAACTGTGGACATGAAATCCTCTGACCATTGAGCAAACAGACCTTGCGCAGCTCAAGCTCCCGCTCCGCGTGCACCACTGGCCGTTTGCCTCCCGCTTAACCTGGGGGGTGTCCCTCGAGGTATGGGGCGCTTGGGCCTGGCAGGAATTCCTCCCGGCACTTCTAATTCAACACGATCCCTTCAGACCTTGCTTTAGTGCCCATGTCCAAGCATGAAGAATTCAAGCTGGAACAGGTGCAGAGCAGGATGATTTATACAGCCTGGGGAACAGGGACTCTTTCACAAGCAGAGCTGCCAACACTATCAATTTATGTGGTAGACAACTGCTTTGGGCAGCGACCTACTGGATTTCCAGCTCTCTGGCTGCTTAGGTGCTTGAATGCCTGGAAATTCAGGAGAATTTCACAGAGCTCGCGCAGAGCCGCTTGATGTGGAATGAGCGAGCAGTCGGGCACAACCCAGGTCCCTCACGTGGTGCCAAGTCTATTTGTGTTTGTCACTTGTGGATCTGCAAGAGGAAAAGCAAAGAAGGGGAACTGGGCTTATCCAGCGGTCTGTGCTCCTAGTGGGATGGGAAGGAAAAGGCTGGGAAGGAAGAAATGCCAGTGATGTTAAAATAGCACGTAAGAACAAACAAGTGTGGACTGGCCAGGAATACATTTGCACTCTCTGGATAGGAAGGATCCCACTGAAATCCCAGTCTAATGATGTTTCAATATAACCTTCCACTAAGTGTGAGTGGAGATAGCAATCTAACTACTTTTTAAAAGAGATTGAATTTTCACGCAAAGTTTGAATAAAAAATGGCTGCAATATTAGGGATTAAATCTGGTAAACCCAAAGAGCACATTCAATCTTATGTTCCTCTCTTATAAATCCTATTATCTCCTCTCCTGTCCTCTCAGCCTTTTTCTGTAATACCCTCTATACTCTTTACCTTGAGTATCATCATCAGTAGGATTCTGTGTTTTCCATTTCATGTTACTAAATTTGTATCATCATTAATTTGCTCTTTGTATCATCATACATTTTTATATGTTTTCTGCATTTATGTCTTAAAATCACAAAGGTAAACGATCAGAGATCTTCAAGCGGCATCATTTAGCTTAGCTGACAGTCTGATCTAATCACAGAAAGAATTGCCTTGAAATCATGGTGATCGCATCCCCATTTTCTTGCTCTGTGTAACCACCCCCTATCTCTTCTAAGTTTTACAACATAATCATAATTGTGACACTCTGAAATCAGCAACAAATGAAACTCATTTAGGGACCTGGCATCTTGAAGTCACTGGAAATCCCCCGTAAGTTTCTGCCTGAGCTGAGAGCTGGTACTTAGCAAATAAAAACTATGCGAATCCTATAAATTTCACCCAGTAAAAATCAGTGGCAACAACCTTTCTTGTTGTAAACTCTGCTATAAAATTCCACGAGAATCCTTAACACTAAGCTATGAAGCACCAAAAGAAAAGACAACAGCCTAGAACTTAAAAAATAAGGTCTTTTTTTTTCTTTTTAATTAACGACTTAAAAACAGAGGAAGGCACCTTATGTACCTTTTTCTTATCTTGAAGATAAAGACCTCTTGGGTAAGCTTGGTAAATCCTTATCTCCTAGATAAAGGGCCACTGTGATGGGCCTTATCGGTTAATTAAATCCTCGTACTATGTAATAGGGAGTCGATAATGTGTTACACGAACTGTGCCCGCGTTGGTCAGAGCGTCTCTGTGGGTGCCATGATGGGACACGGTCCATAAGCCACTCCAGGGCGCAAGGAACTGCAGGCAGGAGAGGAGCCCAGGACAGCGAGGATAGCTTGGCATAAAGAAATTTGCGGGACTGACTAGGTAAACTGAGGCCCCAGAAAGAAACAGATTTGATATGCAGAACTTTATCATTTCTCCTTGTAAGGAAATTAGTGAAATGTGAACGTGAATTTTGCCCCAAATAAAATTCTGATGCTGTGGATCAATGCGATGCTGAATAGAGATAACCAAAATTAACATTGAGAGATACTGTAAAATTGGTGGAAGAACCTCAGCTATTGGAAAAACACATGATGAGGTCTAAATCCTGACCATCCTTTTGCTCCTTAGGGCTCACATCAGTCAATGCCCGCACATATCCAGGTGAAAAGACAGGCTGGTCAATAATAGCTATAGCACCAAATAAAATACGAGGTCTCACTGAATACTAAACCGAATCCACAGCGTTCTCTTTTCCACACTGACAACATATTTGCATAAAGAAGTCTGATACTCACAGCGCTTCATTTCACTAATTGGCTTATTGGTAAAATGTTAGGGTGATCTATTCCTGAAGTTCCACTGGCAGCAACAATTTGGTACCTATGGATAATCCATGAAATCAGGTGCATCGCATCGCTAAATTGCTGACGGACTCCATTATCGCCTCAAACCACTTCCCATTAGGCCCCAAACTTGTTTCTTCCTCGCTCGCTACAGCAGGGGTAAAAATGGCTCGGTTCTGGCATCAAAGGTCTGTATGGCAGGAGTCTTTTCCTGGTAAAGGAGGAAAATTTCAGAGCTGAGATCTGCCAGTGCTTGTAGGCCTGCTCAGCTTTGTCAAAATATACTCTACAGGTGGGTTTTGTTTCCTTTCACTTTACCAAGGCCCCTCATGGTTAAAATTCACCATTTCGCCCACCTAAATGACGTAAACAGTGGATGTTCACACAGCTTAAATTAGGTGCATAGTTCTTAGACAACTAGAGCTGGGGAACACTGATCATTCCCTGATCAGGAATTACTGGGAAGCCCCTGAGCACGCAGGTGCAGCGGTCCTACAACACGGATGTCTGTCCATGAAGGATGGGACATATTTCTCGGGTGCTCAGGATGACAAAAGAGCTAGATATGGATCTTGCTTGTGTGAAGACAATGACTGCTTCAAAGGGTGTTATCTCTGCTTATTTATGCCAATGATAAGTTCAGAGTTATGGAGTTAGGATTGAGAAAACTCCCGTCTCTAAGTGACTTGAGTGGAGGACAAATTAGATCCTAGGGAGCCGTTTCATGGACTGCGGCATAAACAGTGCAAACTAAACCACCCTTCCATCCTCCCGGATCGTGAGGCCCAGACTGACCACTGCGATAGCTGACTACTACAGGGATAAGCTGCCTAAAACTACTCCAGATCACACCAGTCAGAGCCGGCGCTGTTAGTGCCAGCTTGTAAACCAAGCATCTCTGGACGCCCACATCCAGAGGCTCTGCTGCCTCTTCCTACATCTTTATCATGCTTCCATAAAGCTGAAATTCCCATAAAGAATGAAAATCTCTGCCGGGAAGCACTGATATCGAGGCCAGTCTAGGTACGCTCTGGGCTGCTAGAGTGCTGTGTAGAAGTTCTTGGATTTCACAGTTGGATACTTTGAACAAATCATGCTCCTTTCTAAGCAGAGTCCCTAAGGATTTTCCCATAAATGCACAGACCGAGTTCTCACATGCCTGGCAAAGCCCCTTCTGTATCCTTGCCAAGTTTTAAAGGGCAAAAAATCAACATCTGATCATTTAAGCCAGGAACCCAACATGATCCAAATTCATCCCCCGTGTAATTTTGGTAAAGCCAGCAGAGTTCCAGAGGAGAAGCTGTTGGCTTAGCAAAGGAAATTTCCTTGGCATTTGAGGAATACACAATTCCAATTAAAGCAGAGCTCGTTATTGCTACTATTATTTGCACTGCAGTAGTGCCCGTGGGCCTTTATCAGGACTGCTGATTTGGAGCTGCCAGGAACATGAGCTGTGATCTGGAAGTTCAGGTAAAACAGTTCTGGCTATTTTGTGCCTCTGCAGGTTGGGACTACGTTCAACTTCTCTTCCCCAACAAGGGTCACAAGAATCTGGGCCACAGAAGCTGCTTGTGATGCTTTGGGTTTTGCCTACAGTCACCATATGTCCTTCGGCTTTTTAGGGAGCGGAAGAGGCAAGGCTTGTCCAGGGGAAGAAAGTCCTTCCCCCAAATCGGCATTCGGGCAAGACCAACACCGCCTCATATTGGCTTGTCAGGAAACCACTCCTCAGGAAACAAGTCTAATATTTGCTTTCTCGGATACATTCATTATGGGCTACCTCTCACTTTGCCCTAAGAGGCAAGGGGAGAGGTACCCCCTAGGGCATTTACCCAGACATTTTTTTTTAAGTTATTCTTGAAAGGAGGGACCATGCTACGTTTGCCAGCTTCCCTCTGATTCCCCTGATGCCGCAATCAGCACACGGGCTTCCCGGTGAAACAAGGCAAAGGTTTATTCAGATTAGAGCAGATCAGATTAGATCAGACTTTTTTTCAGAAAAAAAAAACCCCACAAAATTACAGATAAAATGCTTAACATCTAATTAACATTAATATGAATGTTTAACACGTGGATTCCTCTGTCATTTCTTCTTTTATTCTAGAGTCCTAAAATATGTTGCAAACCCTGGGGTCCAGCAGTAACTAGAGACAACCCAAAGCTACAGCCTAACTCTCCTTCCTGTAGCCACAACAGGTCACTCCTCCTTCCTTCTGGGATCCCAGTGAATCAGCCAGGGGTGCGTCTTACCCAGGCGACTTGTGTCCTCTCAGGACACGGGGCTCCCTCCTCTCCCACCCCGGCAGCTGTTGGGGGGTCCTCGGTCACGTTGCTCTGAGGAAATTACAGGTGAAACGAGATGCAGACAAGGAGCCAGATAAGCGGCAACAAGTGGATAAACAACCAACAAGGCCGGAGGAGAAAACAGAATGAAAATTTGTGATAACAAAAGCTGATATACATGAACATTGCCCTCAGTTCTGGTTTGTCTGGAGGCTATAAATTACTTATTTTGTGTTTGGTTCAGAATTTATCACACTGAGATTTTTTCACGTACATTTTTTTTGTTTTGTTTTAATCCTCTAAACCCTCTTTTCATTTTAATTCCTTAGTTAGATACTTAATCATTTTTAAAGCCTTTCCTATTTTCCTTTACGCCTTTACCCTTCTGTGGAGGGACACATAATTCATCTCAGTGTATTTTTAACAGGTACCGTTGCCTCCAAAGATTGTTACCTTCGACAACAGGTCATAAATCTTACCCAGGGATACCTAAAAAAGACAGTGACTTTGCACACCTCATTGGTGCATTTTGAATCCAGAATTCCTTTTAACTGCTTAAAAGTGTTTGTAAAAAAATAATTAATAATTTAAGCAACATCAGAAGATTGAAAAGAAAACTGTCAGTTCCAAAATCAAGTTACTAATTTATTCTGGAGAAAAATGTTACAATCCAAAGCTAAAATAAATACAACTAAGAATGATTGTTGAAGCAGAAACAACTCACAGAAGTTACGCATCATGGAATGAGTGGTGGGGGGCTCTCCCACTATTTATGGGATAATTGGTTTATCGTCATTTTTACTTATCAGTTAAATTTTTGCTGACTTAGGCTTCGGCTATTGTGTTGTTGCTATTCTGCCCGATGCCCACAGGAACAACCGCAGGATGCACCCCTAGGGTCAATGTTTGGTGGACAACGGAGGCAGAGATTTAGGGAAGCAGACACCACAACCAGGGAGCACCACTAGTGATCGGCACCAAAACAGGCTCGGCATTTTTATGCAGAATATTCCAAATCCTCCTACTCGGGTGCGAAGGCTGAAATCTTGGTCCCCTTAAAGCCATCTTACCAACTCGTGTCACCCAGCACCTCCCGCTCCCTGTTTGAGTATCATTCCCAGTTCACTCATTACCTCCAGGCCAGACAGACAAAGCTAGATAAAAGAGATTGCTACCAAATTACCAGCAAAGGTAATTTGGACTGTTTGCTAACTACAGGCAAACACTTGCCTGCAAGTTTGCAGAACTACATACAGAGCAAAACTCAAGCTGTGCAGTTGTGACGGAAAGCTAAAATAAAGAGAGCAAAAGCCGTGCGGATATGGGTCTGCAGGGAGCTGGGAACAGAGTGACAGGAGAACATCTCCATTCTCCCAGTGAGGGTTTAATCAGAAAATATCAATAATTTAAATACTAACATTGTTAATTATTTCTGTGAGGACTTGTCTGCCTGGCAAAGTTTTGCCAGTTACTTGAGCTAGTCTTGTTATACTAATACAAGACTCTGGTATTTTTGTTTTAGCTTGGATTAGGTTTCTTCTCAAACTGGATAAAATAAAAAGCTTGTTTTAAAACAAGGCAGAGCTGAATATTGAATTTAACCTGCTCTGACTGTATGGAGCGCCCCAAGCCCCCACATTAACAAAACTCCCTCATTAAACACAAAATTAACGATGCTTTTTGGTGGATTAGTTTCTCTGGGTATCAGGGAGCTGAACGGATCTATGCCGTGGCTGGGAGACGACGACAACTTCCAGCACGAGCCTCTCCCTAAATTGGATTAAAGATAGGGAAAAAAAAGTAAAATAAAATTAATGCATAAAATAAAATAAATACATAATATAAAACCAAAGTGTAAAATAAATCCATAGTGTGAACCTAAAACTCATAAAATAAAAATACAAGCAAGTGAGGTGTGAGCAAAGGGGTCAAGTGGACTGTTTTAATTTAGGTTAACTAAGCATACGCAGCCAGACCTTAAAATCTCCAAGGCCACACATCAGTCTAATGTATCCCAGCTCCTCCTTTGGGACATTTTAATACTATCATTGATTTTCTTTGACCGCAGCGGGAGCTGGACACGGAGATGCCAGCCCGTCCGCCCCGTGCCCGGCGCCCTACGCTAGGGACCTCGCACCCCCTCAGGCCGCCATGTCGCGGCGCGGCCAGCGCACGCGCCCCCCCTTCCCGCCCACCGCCGGCACCGCCTCCACGCATGCGCACCCCCCGCACCCGCGCTCCGGCCCCTCCCCGCTGCAGCACATGCGCAATGTGGGGGGGGGGGCAGCTGCGCGCATGCGCACGAGGCGCCATAGCCGCCCGGCGCGCGGAGCGTCGCGGCTCCCGGTAACCAACCAGCGGCGGGGGGCGGGGCGCGGGGCGGGGCGGTCCTCCGGCGTCCCAGGGTGCAGCGCGCGGGCGGCGGCGGCCGCCATGTTGTGGTAGTTTGTTGTTCTCGGGGGCGCTGAGCACGGAGAGGCCGCGGCCCCGTCGGGAGCCCGCGCCC
This sequence comes from Crypturellus soui, assembly GCA_032275445.1. NCBI lineage: Eukaryota > Metazoa > Chordata > Aves > Tinamiformes > Tinamidae > Crypturellus > Crypturellus soui. The sequence goes on along the minus strand of JAUBNY010000546.1, from coordinate 597,560 downwards.
TGCCCGGCCCCCCCCTCCCCCGCTCCTCGACGGCCCCGAGGAAGACGCGGAGGCGCCACGGGGACTCCCCGCCGCCCGGGGCGGCGCGAGGAGCCATGGCGGCCGCCCTGGGAGGAGGAGCAGGTGGGTGCCGAGGCCTCCGCGCGCGGCCGCGCAGCAGCGCCTGAAACTGGCGAGACCCGCGTCAGTGCGGGGGCGGGGGAGGAAAGGAGGAGAGGGGCTCGATCCCGCGGTGTCGCTTAACCCTGTTGCCTTTGTCCCTGCGGAAGGCGGGGGTGATTTGGGGCAGTGGTTTCTCTAAGTGACTGTCACGGTGAATACTTTGTCCGTGCGATCACGCACCAGAGCGACTAGGCCGTTCGCCTTTGCTAGCTTAGTTGGTAACCAAGCACGTAAACGCAATTAGTATGAAGTTTATACTTCATATAAATATGAAGTATCGCAAATCGCAAAACCTGGGGGGGGGGGGGGGGGTTAGGGAAAGAAGGGAAGGGCAGCATTGTAAAATAGTAAATAATTGGTTATATGGAGCCTTGATTGAATGGTGCTAAAAATACCACGACAAATGAGGTACTTTACAAAAACATTTTTGCTAGGTACTCTAATTCACATAGGTTACATTTAAATATCATGAAAATATTTCCAGGTTTGTGTTTTATATCCAGAAGTTCCCTCTAGTATGAGGGCAGAACATTTTAAAGAAAGTGTCATTTTCTAAGCATTTTGATTCTGGGGCTTAAAACTTGGCTGCATCCTTTCCCATACAAACGTGCGCAGCAGACAATGTCCAGAACTAAGTGATGAAGTACAGTTTTCAGCGTAGTTTTATTATAAACACTGTTTAGCCTGACTGTGAATCAGAATCCCTTTGCAGTAAGTGGGCACAAGCAGTTGTTTGTTCAGTGTTAACAGTGTGTTCATCATTAAGCAGTGATTAATTATGATCATTGTCCCATATAAACAGCAGCCGTAGCTTTAATCTAAACGTTTTCTATTACAACACTTGCCTAAATGCAAGAGTCCAGGGGTGTCACACATGTTTTTATGTCAGTTTAGCTAGACAAGGAAAAGTCCTGGTTGAAATTGTTAAAAATATCTTCTAAATGCAAGGTTCCTAGCGGGATTTACACAAATGAAATATTTAACCCTTCTTGGAAATGAGTTGCTAGTAAAAGCCATTGATAGTAACAAAAAGAAGAGAAGAAGAAAAACAAACAAGGTTCCAAAAAACAAACAAAAAAGGCAACAAGGCCAGCGCCTTCTGATTTCTGTGACAGCTTAGATCCATGACAGCTTTGCTTGGTTAAGGTTTTAGTTCTTTAGTAAAGTTTTAGACTCGCCTCTTGAGTTCTTTAAGGGAAAAAAAAAAGCTTTAAAAGCTTTAAAATATGGAGATAATAGCAACCAAGCATTTTTTGTTCAAATAGAAAAGGCTGTTATTGATGATTGGTAAAGAAACACAGAAGTTCGTGGAAAAATAATGGGAATTTTAAGCTGACTTCATTGGAAGGTAACAGTTGACAAGGTGAGGCAGCTTTGACTTTGAAGGCACAGATTAAAGTTCATATTAGTTTATATGGGAACATTAAAGCTAATGTTCCCATATGAACTTTAATCTGTATCTTCAAAGCCAAAGCTGGGAGCAGTGTTTCTGTGACCAGATCTTTGTGCAGATGGAGCTTTTTAGGAATGGGGGTAAAGACTCTTTCAGTGAGAGGATTCCAAAGCATAAACTGGAAGGTTCCCAAGGGGTGGTCTCTGGGGTCTTTGGAAGTTGCCCATAAGTTTGTATTAATTCATAAGCTCCTTTGCCACACAGCCTGATGCAACTTGCTGTTTATTTTAGAATGGTTTTATTGAAATACGGGCAAGTGTGCTAGTGAGGATGAGGGTCTTAGAGAGCTAACTCGTTGGTCTATTAATACAGTTAGCGATTCTCAATTTCTTAAACCAACATGCTGAATCTCAAGTAAACTGGTTATAATGAAATGTCGTGTAGTTGCTGAGATTTCTCCTTGATGTTCAAAGTTTAATCTTGTTCTTGAGGAAGTAGATGCAAGGGGAGCTAAACAGAATGAGTATTAAAATGTAGCAAGGAGCATTTCTTGCTGTGGCTGTTGGGGATCTGCTGTACTGAACTGGCACTGCTGAAGCATGAACTTCAGTGAGCGAAGGCTGCTGTAGTTGTTATTCCTTCCTGATGAGCACAGTTCTGAACATCAGTAGTTCAGATGATCTTGAATGCAGATACCATTAGGGTGGGAATCATGAGCTTTTATGGATTGTCATGTGGGATGGGTGGAAGGAAGAGCTGGAGAGATTCCCACCTAGACATTTTTCCCATCTTCTTGCCCAAAGTCTTGTATTGAGAGTAGCTGAATGGGAGTGTCTCTACCCTTGAAGCTGTTTTGTCATTTCTCCAGTTTGAACTTAAGATTTCATCAGTTGAATTTCATTTTAAGTGACCTGAGAACTGCCTTACTATTAGGGAATATGGTGGTGTTGGGTGAAGGCACTTTCATTCAGTGATATCCTTACATTTTTATCTCTTTCTAATCTGCTTCTGTCCTTGTGGACAGGCTAGGTTTATTCTGAATCTGATACTAGATTAAAATTGAGTAAACATTCACTTCCCAAAGCACTCTGTATTTTGGCAGGAAGATAGCCTGGCTTCTCTGTGTTCCTCACCAGCATCATTTGTGGTTTGAACTCAGGAAGTAGTTGGGAGAAGAGATGAACCTCCCAAGTGTCATCCATGCAGAGCCTCCTTTTAGGACTGGTTAAGCTGCAAGATGTTCAAAGCGTTTTGTCTTACTGCTCATAAACTTGTTGGGAGGGGGAAAAAAGTCCAGGGAGGGGAAAAAAGTCCAGTGCTAGCCGGCAATGCAGGTACGTTGCCAGTCATGCTGCAGTTCAGAGGCACAGTGGAAATTCTCCAGTCTGCCTGAAGTGGATTTTGTCTTGTTTCAGATTACTACACATCAGCTTGCAGGAACTGGAAATAAACTTTTTTTGTTGTTTGTTTGTTTGTTTGTTTTTTAAATCCCTGAGGTGGATAAAGTTATGGCTGTGTTTTAGTCTCTGTGGGCATTGCAGCCTAATTTATTAGGCAGCCTGACACAACTGGTCACCTTTGCTTATAGTTACATCAGAGGGTGCCTGTATTGAAACTCCTGAATACCAAAGACCTGTAGAGTTTATAGTTCTTGAAATTCAAGTACGTGGTCGTGGACTATTGTATCAGCTATGGATTAGAGCCAAAAGGCATTACAGTTTATGGCAGGCAGGTTTGCTTTTAAGCAGGATGATGTAAAATCCATCTGTTTTTCTGCAAAGTTTTTGCTAGAAGTCATGTTCTTCTGAATATTCTCTCACTTCTGATCACCAGACTTAAATGCAACCTTAATATTAGCTAAATCTCTGAGTTTAGCTCTTGTGGAACATCTTGTCCAGAATTGAAAGGTTCATGATGGCAGTTACCCAACAACAGCAGCAAAAGCCTCTATGAGCAGTAAATGCCATCGGAGCTGACCTGCCTTCTGCTGTGGTGCCAGCCTCGCTTTTAAATACGGTTTGTGGTGGCAGTGAACGACACTGGAGTGTTGAAGTTTCTGAGCAGTGTCCAGAGTGATTTGGGAACCAAACTCATGTGGTTTTCATTTAAACCCTTGGACTTTGCTGTTCAGCAGCAGGCATCATTTTCCCCTTTGAAAACAAATGTACTTTCAAATTCAGAGCAGACTTTGGGAATGCCTTGGAGATTCTTTACCATTCCCACACGCCCTCGAAAAAATGAAAAAGGAGAAGAGAGGTTTCTTTCCAGCAGTGATCATGAGGAGACCCTCTTGGTTGCATATCAACATTTGTTCCATTTTTGCTTATGGTTAGTGGCCTGATTTGCATCATGACAAGACAAAAACATCCCATCTTCTATAGAAAATGGTCTGTATCTCTTTCTTTGAGAAAGCAAAACACTTTCCTATGGGACTAATCCAGAAGAAACCCATGAAATATGCTCTTGAAGGGACTCAGTTACTGAATTCTTAAGGATTGTGTGGGTAAGGGTTTACTGACACATAGGCACATAAAACCCATGTGATGTCTATCCCTGAACACATACGCTGTGCATTTATATCTGTGTACAGTGTACTTTCGCACTTTTTTGTGTATAATAAAGGAGTAGGAGTGAAGATGAGTCTTGTCATAAATAGAGAGCTTGGTTGGCTGTAATAAATGAGGCAAGATTTGTACTCTGCCTCGTAATGTGTTATGTTTAAATGACAGTTTCAGCTTCAGGAGTTCCCATTGTGCTTCGGCACTAGAAAAGCAAACAAAATTCCCAAGCCCCAACACTCCCCGCTAGCAGGAAAGTTTTCATTCGGCTGTCACTAATGGCACAGGTACATTTGCTGTCTTATGTTTCAGATTTGGCTGTTACTCTAGAAACCTGTTATACCTCCTCTGTATCCCACAATAAGTGATACAGAACTGCAGTTCAGAACAGAATAGGACTCTTTTTTTGTACACCCAGTTTTTGGAAATCCAGGGTATAATACCTTTTTTTTTTTTGTGAAACTTCGTGCAGTGAAATATGAGGACAAATATTCTGGGCAAATAAACTACTACATACAGATAAGGCTAGTAGGATTTTTTTTTTTTAATCTGGAAAATTGTGCTTGAAAAACTGTCAAGTTGTCATGTTGGATGTTTTAAAAGTGATTCTGGGGAATGGGATGGATCACCATAGAATTGGTTATGTTCAGTGTTAAAGTGAAGATAACTGGCATTTTTTTTTCATCTAGTAGTTGACTTTTCTGTTTTTTATCTCTTTTAACCTCCTTTTTCTGTTCAGCCCACAATCAGTGTGCTTAGTTACTTTGTTAAAAGACCTGTTGGGTTTTCAAGGAATGATGGTTTACTACCTACTGAAAAGGTCTTTGTTGCAGGAAATGACTTTTCTCCACTGTCTTGTGGATAAGAAGAAATGTTTAGTTAGTTTTTTTGAGACCTAAAAATAATAGTATGTCTGGTATTCATGGGGACAAAATGTTGGAATGAATTCAAAGACAACATCTAGAGCAGTTAAGGAGGTTTATGGGCCAGCTTGGAGCCCCTGTTACAGAAGGTTTTCTGGTGCATTTGTATGAAGATAATGCAGCCATCAAGTGTTTTTTTTTCCTAGTTGGGAAGTCTTGGGCAGCTCCTTGCAGGAAAAATACTCTGTCTTAGCAAGAGTTGCCATGTAAGGCTGCCTTTTTAGGTTGCAGTGGTACTGTTGTAAGGCGTAGCAAAGCTCTGCTCCACGGTTACGCCCCTGCTTCGCCCGCTACGCTTGGGAGGCTTTGGGGAGAGTGATTACTGTGGCACAGGTCTCCCATTTCATATAGCAAATAGCGAGGGAAGATTTTATTGAGACGGTACTAGAGGGTTGGAAGCTCCCATCAGTGCAACCAGGGAGGAAACGCAGCTTGTGCTCTGTGGATTTCTATCCTGGATGATCTGTTCTTGTAAAGCGGTGTTGGGGGGGAAAATCTAACAGTTCCTCGCATGTAACTGAGGAAACAACAACAAAAAAAGCTGTTGAGGAGCCTAAAGCTCTGCAGTGCTAGGCTGAGATAAGCAGAAAGTAAGTGAAAGCATTGTTAGTGTGTTTGGCAGTCCCTAGGGCTTGGCTCTGGCCCTGGGGAGACAGACTCGGCTAAGAAAACATCTCTGTGGGTGTGCGAGTGCCCTGATTTTTTCCTTAGCGTTGCAGAGAGCCAAGTTGTGGATCCCTCCTTTTGTTCCTCCTATGAGACTGATCTTTCCGACTTTCCAAATCAGTTGGTGGTTTTCAGAAGATGCTGTGGCAAGTGGTGTTCATTTCTGATGTTTTCCAGTATTATTAACTAGAACAGTAGTGGGGGAAATGACAATATCTGCAAGTTCAGAGATGATAAAGAAGCTGTGCTCGGTTGAGGTACTTCAAGACTGGAAATGGATGCTTGTGCCAGGGGTTCCCAGATGTGTAATTGGTGATGTCTCTTCCCGGAGAGCTGCACAGATCTAGTCTAAAAACATGTCAAGAATGGAGTCCCCCTTTTAATATCACTTCTTTGCTAGAAGTAGTAATAAGCTGAAGGACTTTTATGTCAGATAAGCTTATGTGTCTGGCCAGAGGAGTGCTGTGGATTATACTGAGGAATGATTCTTTGCATTGAAGGGAAGCGTCTGCAGATCAAGAGGTTTGTCACATAGCTTTCTGGGTTCTAGATTGTAAAGCTGGCTGAAGTGAAGGTGCATCTGTGTAAGAAATGTGTGCTGAATTCAGATTACTATAGAGCTAAGATCTTGTCTTCAAGCTGAACTGCTTTACAATCATACAACTCTCGGTAGTCATCATGAAATGCAAAATTACGTTTTTTTGCAGGTGCATCACTGTTTGCCTTGTGGTGCTTACAAGCTTGAGTTACCCTAGTATATATGAGAGCAGTCCTGATTTGGATTTGTTCAAAACCAGTCACATCACCTGAAACTATCTTGGTCAATGATTGTGCTGGATACTTGAATAGAGAACTGCAAGTTGCCAATTTGTTTCCATCATGTTAGCATAAATAAATTGGTTAAAATATAAATGTCTGGTATGTGGTCCCCTCTGATGAAGGGGAATTGCTACTACCAAATTGGTGCTACTACCGAAAAGTTGACAGATTTTACTTTTGTTGCACCACAATTGATAGTGAGCTCTTTTTATTTTCATACCTCTGTTTACCTGTAATTTCTGTTTTGAAACCTGGTTTAGTGATGTTGCCAAATCTAAATTTTCACTTTTGAATGCCTTCCCCCCTTTTGAATTTCTATCACTCACTAAAAACGTGCATTTCAATTAAATACAAATACAATCAGGAAGAAAAATATATGGAGTCCTCTTTGTAATACTCTAGCTGAAAAAATCAGTGGTGTCCTGTGCTTGACTTCCGTGCTTCTGTTCAGTCTGCTGCCCCCTTTCCTGCCTTGTGCAGGACTTGAGGTTACTCTGGTTTCAGTGGGAGTTAAAAGCTCTAGCTGCCTCTGTCCCATTGCCTCCCATAGTGCCAGATTGCCTGGGAACCCTTGTTGCTGGAATCATCTCTAGTGGCAAACTTTTCCAATGAATTTATTTTTTTTCCCCAGTGATTCTTTCTGTTTGCTTTACACCTGAACAGTGAGAAGATGGAAACTGTATTGCATGACTTTATTAGTATTTGCTTCAGTAATAACAAACATAGGTATTTATCTGCTTTTTTCCTTGTATAAATTGGAAAGTGAAAAAAGATATTTTAGCATCTGCTTAAAAAAAAAAAAACAAGCCTTTGCTTCAGAAGCCTTCTTCAATTTCAATGAGAATTATTTAATATAGTCTTCTTCTTTACAGATGATGACTTTGATCAGTTTGATAAGCCTGGTGCGGAAAGGTCTTGGAGAAGAAGAGCTGGGGATGACGACTGGGACAGGTAGGTAGAATTTTTTCATGTTCGTAGTCTGTAGGCTGAATTGCAAAGCTCTGTTTTCCAGTTGTGGCATTTTGTATTCTAACATTCAGGCTAGTGCACGTTTAGCTACTAATGAAGCTGTTGGTGGTTATATATATGTCAGCAGACACTAGATTGTGCCAGAAGTATATGCCTGCTTTGAGTAATATAGAGCTGTGAAAAGAGATCATTTAAAATTGGATAACTGTAAAGCATTTGCGGTATGTAATTAAGTTTTCAGTTGATGTCCTGATTTTTCCTGTAAATATTTACATCTTTGGTTTCAATAGCCTTGCTAGTGCCCAATTTAAGGCCTTTTTTAAAAATAGCTGTTTAAATTCTTATCCTCAGAATCCTCATTCAGTCTCTCCCTGGGGTCAGGAAGGGAGTGGGTTTCTACCGGAAAATATGACCGTTCCTGTAAAGATTTGGAATTGGGGATCAACTTAATTTGGGGAGGTAAATGAATGTATGTACTTTCCTGCTAAGATCCTGCAACTGGGATAGATTTGAATCAGGCTGCTGCCTGGATTAGTTTATTCTTTCTGCTTTTAGTTTTAGTAGGCCCAGATGCTTTTTCAAACCTTGCCTGTATGTAAAAATATACATGTGTTTATATATTATATTTTTATTTATATGTATTTATATATTTTCAAATGATATTTACTTGAACGTGGTAAACAAACCTCACTATATACCAGTTTTGTGCTGAACTGAGCCCCTTGGAATGAATCAGCTGTTACTCATTATCCTCATTCCGCAGGGATTAGTCTGCTCTGCTGGGCCTTCCTGCTGGGGCAGGCGAGGAGCTGTTGTCACTGCTGGAGATGCTGCCTAAGTCGCAACAGGCACTTCCCCTGTTGGGTCTGGGCTGCTCCGTGACCTGACTCAAGCGATCCGGTTTGCGAAGGCAATTAAAATGTCTCATTAAAGCTACGTCACTTAATTGCGCAGCTTGCCAAACCCGCGATGGTGCTGTCGTGCTTAACACAGTACAACCCAGATAGCCTGAAATCCTGAGTTTTCAGGCACACACTTGGTATTTGGATGTGATCGTAATCCAGAAGACCTAGATGAGTTCCAGACAGTTGTAACGCAAGAGGTAGTGAAGTGTCTGCTGCTGGAGTTGCAAAAAGTTATGAAGTGTTTCACTTAGCTGGGACTTGGGAGTGGACAAAGGCTTGCTTTGAGAGGAAAGACCTGTTATTTTTATTTATTGTTAGCTGCGTATAACTTAAGATAGTTGACCAAAAGTTGTCTTTTGTTCTTCCCGTAGTGAAATTGTAAGGGAAATAGCTCTAGGTGCAAAGTTGTAGGCTGCAGAGATTCATCTGGCTGGTTGGTTATTTGAGAAAGGATTTTTATAGCTGTAAATACTAGCGTATTTTTTATTTGCACATGTTTGGAGATGCTTGTTTTTATTCTCTCGAGATTGCTAAGCTGTCTTTGAAAGTTTAAGTTTTGCGGTGCAATTGAAAATACCTTGCATGGGTACATAATTGTCTTATTTATTTATTTATTTTTGCAACCAGTGGCCTCAGTGAGTAGATAATGCAGTTTGGTAAAGACTAAAAGCTGAATAAGCTCAGTAGATCTATTTTTATTATTCAGAGCAAAAGCTGAATAAGCTCAGTAGATCTGTTTTTATGATTTTTTTTTTTTTTTTACTCTTTCCTACTTTGTTTTGCAACCTAAATATTTATCTGATATACAATTTTAGGCATACATCATGGTCAGCCTCATCTTTTTCCCTACATTACTGGTTATCCAACTGCCATGCCCTGTAATTAAAATTGTTTTGATTCCCGGGATCACTTTCCTTCCTGCAGTGTGGGAGGCTGCTCATCACAGGCTGGAAGGAAGGGCCCTATTATTCTGCAATACCGATATTCTGGGCATTTTTTTCCCGTTAAGGTTTTTTTTTTAATTAATAGTAATAGTAGAGGTAAATATTTTTTAATTATTTACTTATTTTCATGGCTTTTCCGAAAAACGCTTGTCCTTGTTGGTGCTTAAGTTTAATGAGGCACACTCATGAAATTGGAGGCTATTTTGGTCATATTTTCATATATGGCAGCAATTTTTATTTAATTTTTTTTTACATTATCAGTGAAAATGTTGAACAGAATTGAATATGGTAACAGGGACAGTCTATGAAACCCTCTAGTTTCTACTAATAAAATGCATCTTAGTTTAATTCTTTGTTTATCTTCATTTGTCATGAGTTTCATTTATGTACTAGTGCTAATTTTTGAACTGTCATGTAATAAATTAAAGCTTTTAAAAGATCTGGAATGTGTATGCAATTCGGTTGCTCAAATAATCTCTTAAAGGAGCTTGAGTATCAAAGACATATTTTTGTAATGTATTGAAGAGCATTAACTCTGTTTAAATGACAAATTTTTTTTTTTGCCTTTTTTTTTTCTTCTTTTTTTCTTGTCTGAGGTTCTTGTCAGAATATCTCACCAGCTCAGTTTGCTTTTTGAATTCCAGTGCAACCCAAATACTTTCGCAGGTTTTGGGGATTTCTCTGGCAGTTTTATTAAAAGCAGTCAGCGGTGGGCCACAGTACTGGGAAATATTTTCAAATCTTTTGGTGTATTTATTTAATTACTGCCAGTCCGTCCTGTGTTGAAGAGATTAGTGACTCTTTCTTAGTTCTGGCTTAGCTCTGAGTTCTTGTGAAACCATTCCTGTTATGTAGAATCTTCTACCTCTGAAATAAAGGACTTCTATGCTAGCAGTTTCACTCTTTGGGATGTGTGATGTTTTGTGTGTCCTAGTTCTCTGTTTAATATTACAGTGAATGCAAAGCAATTACTATTTGTTAATGCTCAGTCATTCCTGGAACTGTTTGAGTTGGGTAAGTATGAACAAATACTGTGTCCTGATGATAACGACCTAGTCACTGCTGACTTGGAATATCTACTGCTACCTTCTAGAAGTGCTCGAGATATTTTTGTTTCCCCCAAGCATTATCTGTACATCAGTTATCTCTGAAAGAGATGTATCCATTTGCAGGCATAATACTTAGCATCAGTCTCTGTCTTGGAATTGGCCTCCCTATTCACAATTATTTTCTCTGTAGTCTTAAGGAATTCCAACATCAAGTTACTGCAATGGGAATTTATTTTATTTTTTATATATATATATATATGTATATATATATATATATGTAAGATTTTGAATTATTGTTCCTATTTCAAATCACTGTCATTTCATATTGGGATGTACATGTTCTGATGTATTTACCAGTACTAAGTATTCTCTCAAGAAGGCTTTCCTTTCAGTGAAGAAAGAATGGAATTAAACAGTTGTCCTAAAGCTTAGATAACTGGGAACGTACTTCTGTTGCTCCCCGTTTACAGGAGAGATGCAGTGTATTGGAAGGAATGTCGTGGGCAAGATATTTTTATGTTTCATGAATTCTTAACTGCTCTTGAAAGGGTGTTGAGCAGGTTTAACTTGTGCTTTCTTTCCTCCACAAAGGGGAGAGGTTTACAAGAGCTCTGGGCCCACATACCTACCAAGGCAGCCTCTGACTGCCACCTCCGCACAGCACAGCTTGGTTCAGCGTGGGCTGTGAGTGGCCTGTGGCCTCAGCCTTGCCCAGGGACGTGGCTACCTGACCTGCCCGGTCCTTGGGGAGGTGGGCGAGAGCTTTGTGGTCAATGTGCCCAACCTGTCTGGAGGAAGGCTCTAGAGCAGCCCTCTGCCTACCATCCTTCCGAGCCCTGCACGGCGGCCAGGTCCATGTGCTGCTTCCTGGCATGAAGGGAAAGGAAGGCCAGGAGTAAGGAAATGACTGTGCAACAGTAGTCATGCTGTAGGGCTTGAATTGCACTTAAGAGGCAAAACTTTTTGATTGCTACTATTTTCCTAAAGTCCAGGTCTTAAAATCTGCTTTTTTATTTTTTTCCCAGCGAACTTGATGACGACTTGCTCGGGGAGGATTTGCTAACTGGCAAAAAGGTGAGAGGGGCATGCTGAAGTGAGTTATTGTTCACTGAGCGGGTGGTGTCTGTCTGGTCCGCGGGAGTTGTTTGCCCTGACCTGCTCTGTATGGGGATGAGGTCGGCCAAGCCCGATGGCCCAGTTCAGGAGCCTCCCAGGTGCTCATGGGCAGCTGTGCTGAGCCCTGCTCTGCACCTGGACTCAGCTGCCTTTGGGAAGCACCTCCAAGCCTGGCTTTTTTAAAATGAAATTTCTAAGATTATATTTTCTAAGATAGGCTCTCTCTTCTTCTTGTAATGCCTTGTTACAAGAGGAGATGGTTTTCTGAGCTGTTTTCTGTGTAGTTTATATTGACTTCAGTATGAAAAAGAACCAACCAACCAAAAAAATTTGGCCGTTTCCTGGCCTATTCAAAGCTTCTCATCAAAATACCAGGAAAAAATAGGCAGAGGATTTCCTTTCCTGTGCGAAGGAAGGAATGTGTCAGGAACTGAGGTTAGGGAAACCCCTCATGATGCTACAAACCCCTCACTGAGATATCTATAGGCAAAGCTGAGCTGTGTGAGAGTGCTTAGTGCGGGCTGGATTTGCCTGGTAGCTGCAGGAGAAGGTAGGACTCTGGCATCAGTTCCTGTCTCCTAAATCAGATTATTTAAAAAGGGGTCTGTAAAATTTGGTCGTGGTAGGAGGTGGTTGGCTTGTGTTGGTGAGCCCTGGATCTGGTAAAAGTGGTTTTTAATTGAGGTGCATAATCACACAAATAATGTTTTTTTGTAATAGGTATATAAAATGATGAAAAATAAACACATGTCCTTATTTCATTAAAAAAAAAATATTAACAACAATAGCAGAATTTGTCTGATATGTTACATGTTCTTTTGTTTTTTTTTTCTATTATGAATTTAACCTTGCCAGGTTACAGGGCTTTTGCTAATATTTGTGGGTATGGACTCCTATGAATAATAAGAGTAATAATAGATTTCTCAACTTTTCCCAGAGCTATTAAGCCTAAATTTACTTCTACTTAATCTCATCCAAGTACTTTTAGATAAATCTGCCCTTGTGTAACCTTTCTGCCCTTATTGCTTTAGGGGACGAAAATAATGCTGCTGACAAAACTATGCAGTTATCTTTTCCTAGTGGGTAATTATTAAAAGGCGAGGGGGGGAAGTAAATATAAATGAAACAACTGAAGTTATGGTTGATAAATTAGGAGGAGTTTGTCAGTGTTTTTAATTTCATAATACCCTTCCTCCAGACACTTAGGAGATTCTACCCGCTAGAAACTACAGAAACCTGGTGTGTTTTCTTGACCTCCCTAATGCTTCAAGGTCCCAAGGCAGTTCAATAGCACCAGTGCTACCTTTCTCATATTCGAGTATTGCTTTAAGTCAACAGCTTTTGTTGTATCTGGGAGTGGGCCAATGACATGTTTGAAAACTAAGCATATTTGAACGTTGATAATTTCTGTGAGACTATCAGCTGTTTATTTTCACATTTGTTGAGTAGTACTTTCAGATGTTTAGCATATCTGTTACCATATAATTATGCAGTTTCATTGAAAATGTGGCCTAAGTCTAGAATTTAATCATCAGGAAAAGATTGCTCACTGTTCAAAGCTATCAGGAGTTCGGTGGTTAATATTTTGTGTCTTTGAATGTTCATGATTTACTTTTTTATTAAAATCTAGAATCAGTCAGACTTATCTGATGAAGAACTGAATGATGATCTTCTGCAAAGTGACAATGAAGAGGAACCAGATTTTGGGTATATTTTTCCTAAATGTTACTAATAATTTTCGGAGAGTATATTCAAAACTATTTTTCCTATTACTACTACTAAGTATTTCTCCTGTGTGGTTATTTTTCTAGGCTACTGGGGTTTTGTGTACATGAGACCAATCTGTTAAACTTTCTGTGCAAAACAGACCCAAAGCAGTTTCAAAACTGAAGTTTTTGGTATATACTTAAAACTGTTTTGCTTTTAACCTAGCCAACTACCTAATATTGTGCCTATATAATGTGTTCAGTAGCATTATTAACATTCCAGCAAAATGATTTTTTAATTTAATAAAATGAACATAACCAGAAGCTATAAAACTGCATATAAAGAAGAAATTACAGCATCTCCTGTAAAAAATCACTTATTAGTGATTTTAAGTGCTCTTGCTCTGTTCATGCTCCTTGTCATTGTAGACTTTCTTTGCCTCTGAAGTCCTTTTGCTTCTATCTTGGCTTAAAAAAGTTTATTTTGTCTTAAGTTGTGACTTAAGTATTTGCATGCAGTGCACAGCAGCACAGCTCTTCCAGAGTCTGTAGGGTTGCAATTTGGGAATTCTGTCCTGAGAGTGCTCTGGGGTGACAGAGATGCTGAATTCTTGCTGTTTTAAGTAGAAAGGAGAGTCTTGGCATTTTTAGGTTTCCCACTGGACTGAAGGGGGAAGGTGATTGTGGCACAGGAGCAATGCAATGCTGCTGCTTTTAATTAATTACCCTGTTTTTTTTTTATTTTTTGCCTGCCTTTCCTTGGCTTGTTACATGGTACTCCAAGAGAGAGTCCAAAGGGGGTTATTTTTGGTGCTCTGCGGCTTACTCTCCATCTTTGGCACAGATTTGGAAGTGGAGATGCCTTCCTGTGTTGGAGAGATGAGGGTGGGGTGAGATTCTAGGCAGGAATGAGGGCAGGACCATTTCCCTCAAAATGGGGAATCCCAAATGCAGTGCTTGCTGTGATGGTATTATTCCCTGGAAGAAGGGTTTTGTTAGACCTTGTATTTTTAGCAGATTTAATGTCAGGGAGCCAGCTCCTTGCTCCTCTCCCCTTCCATCTCTCCTGCCTCTCCCTCCCATTGAATCCATTTGTGCTGCACAGATTTAAGGATAATAATGCCGTTTAATATCTTGGTTTTCTTGTTAACTCATTTGATTGATCCAGCTGCCTAGATCTTGTGCCCATCCTCAAATTTTCCAGACTTTTATGAAAATAATGAATAATAGCTATGTAATGCAAATAAAATCTTTGTTTTCCTTATATACAAAGCCCTGCCTCTCCCCACCAAGCCTGTAGTCTCATAACTAGTCTGCAGTTGCCAATTCACTCTTCTATTTGATGATGATAGTGGCTGTCCTAAGCAACAAATCCTGAACTTTGCTTTTCCTGGAAATGATTCTTCTCAGTTTTTAAGCTCCTTTGCCTTTTTTCAAGGTCCGTGTTTGCTTGTTGTGTTACTAGTTTAGAGTAAGCCTTACACATTTAAGTAATAGTTCTCGACTATATACATTGTAGATTATTTTTAGTAAGATGATAAGTCTTAAAAGTGTAAGTTTCAATTGAAAGCAATCAAAAAGGATAATTATTAATGATTTTTACATATTTTTAGATACATATGTGTGTGTGTATGTGTGTATATATATATATATATATATAAGCTTTACTATCTTATTTTGAGAGGTTGGGAAAACAGATGCAGTTATAGTAATTTTGTGTAATTTTGTTAGTCTTGGAATTAAAACTGACTGCTTTGGTTACTAAGCAGGACTTCTGCCAGTGTGACCCATTAGACCATCTGGTTGGTTTGATTCCCTTGCTCAAACAGGCTGCAGCTGGTGATAAGCTGTAGTACAATGTGCATTACAAGCGCATGGCATGGAGTCAAATAGCACACGAGGTGTAATTTTGTCTACCATCTTAGAGAATATGTATCTGTTGGCTGCTTTGCTCAATCTTCCTAAGTACCCTTGATCATTGCACTTCAGTCTTTGAATCTTTTTCTCCTCTGCTGTAGTTCTCAAGGTGTCACCATTAGCCTCAACACCACCTCTGGCCTGCTTACATCCTACGAGCTCTCTGAGACCATGAACGATCAATCCATCGAACATGAATCTGAATATGACCAAGGGGAAGGGGAACTAGATTATGGCAAGTCAGAAGCACCTGAAGTTTATGCTTCAGAGTATGCAGAGGAGGGACATTATGAAGGCAACGATCCTGAACTGTCAGAAGACCAAATAGAATATGGCGAAGAGCCTGGAGAAGAAGATGAAGTGCTAGACCTTGAAATCAATGAACCTCTAGATGAATTTCCAGTGAGCTTCCTTCTATTGTATCTTCAAAGATAACATTGCTTCACGTGCATAGGGTTTTAGGCTGATTTGAAATCTGTTTACCTCCCTAGGGAGAAGGGAAAATTAGACCTATTATCACTGTCTGCCAGTTTCTTTATCTAGGCTGTGACAAAGTTTGTGTTGACAGCTTGTTTGGCGGTAGGTAATGCTCCTTTGTCATGCTGGAAGGCAGTTGAGAATCATGACCTTGAGGATTGTATCCTTAAGGAAGAAAACAGCTTTGTGTGGTGGAGATACACTGCCAATTGTTAGAAGTACTTAATGCAAAAGCTTTTATCCAGGCTTTAGACAAGATCTGATAAAGTCCTTCGAAGGTGAAAAGATTATTGACCTGCTAAAGACATCTTTAAGGTGCTAATATTCCAAAGTGATTGATGTCCTGCTGGTTCATCCTTTTTGTAACTGAGAACTGTCTAAACCTGAATAAAGAGATTGGAGGTTAGTTCAGAAAATGTCACATGCATAATTTGTTATAATTTAAGCAATGTATTAAAGAACATACACTGCCCTTAATTGCTAGCTAAGTGATTTAATTTCAGTTGGAACTGAATGTATTCAGTGAATTGTTTACTAAATAAGTTTGCTGATTTTAAAAAAGTTTTTACATTATCTGTTTGTTCAGTTATATAGAATCTAGCTTTTATATATAAGTAACTGCAGAATGTGTTAGAATATTTATATTTTTAAAGAGAATACTTGATGTTAATGTGTATGTTTTGTAGACACGTGTTTCCTTCAGTGAACAATGACTGTGGTCGTTGGTTCATTGAATTTGTAATCAAAGGATGCAGCTCTACAGAAATAAATGGGACCTTTATGATGGCATTGTTGGGAGTCTGGATGAAAGCTGTTTTGGTTTTATTTTCAACAAGAGTGAAATTAGTGTGACTAGTTAAAAGCCCTGATAATTACATCTTATATGATCTGTCACTTACAATTGACATTTCTGATAGATACAATACTTTCTGATAGCAACAGCAGTAATTTGAATGTGTGCAGAGTCTCAACTCTTGGCAGGTGTTTGTTTTTTTCCTGAAGTTTATGTATGTCTTTTTACCATCTTGTGTTCTTATTTCAGGATGAAGATTACATGCAGTCATATAATGAGCAAGCAATGGAAGAGCCAGAAGATTATCCAGCTGATGAACTAGAAGATACCCAGGCAATGACAAATGAATCAGAAGAGGTATGTTGTGAGCTTAATAGAAACTTAAAATACCAGTTGTTTCAGAATTTGCAATTATGGAATTTATCTGTATTGCTAGGTAAGAACTGGTACAACTCTACAACTTCACCACTGTTGAATTATTTGTGTTGGTATTTTTTCTAGGAGGCGAATGGGTTAGAATCCATATTTGTCAGTTAATTTTTTTCTCTCTGCCTCTGTGTCTCTGCTTTTGTCATTTCTCCCTTCCCCCACCTTTGGGGGAACTCTCTGATAAGTGAGAGTTCAAAATGTCCATATTTTAACTTAATTTTAACCTTAGAAGCTTTGGAGTCTCCCCTGGGCAGGAGAATGATAGCAATCCTGCACAATGTCTGGGTTGTCTTGTGAAGTCTGTCGTAGCTGTGATGTGACACCTTTGAGATAGATCATTTGTTGGTGTTAATACTGTAATGTAGTTCTCAGGTGGGCTAGAATCCTTTTTGTGAAGGAGTGTGAGCACCAAAGCTTTAGTATGTCAGAACGGTGAAGATCAGCTAGCTTTGAAAAAAAAAAAATGTGGGGAAAATTCTGTAAAGCTGATTTCTGTTCTTTGATTAGGAAAGACGATGAGTTCCATCATTCCCAAGCAGAAGGCTCATATCAGAAACTAACAAGAATATGTTCCCTAGTTGTAGCGTGGGACAATGCTCTTATACATGTTCCTAATTTGCAACAAATTCTTTACGTGGAAGGTAAAGGGTATTTTTTTTCTTTTCCCCACCAGGAATCTACTTTAATATTACTTTTATTCCAGTTCTTAATTAAATAGGATTGAGTAGAATACCTGCTGAGAAGTGTAGATAGATTCTGTTCTTAGGAGCCTTACTTCATCAGGAAATTAATTCCTCAAAGACGCAGCAGCGCTCTTCTGTGAAATTCCGACAAATGGATGTGCTGTGGTACTCTTTAGTTGTAGCAAACATTATAATAAAATAATGTTCTTTGCTAACAGGGACACCTTGAAGGGGGCCACTTTTGCTGTTCAGTCCTTTGCTGTGCAATATGCAATTCTATACTAAATATATCTAAAAGTTTCCTACTTCCTAATCATTAAATAGAGCTTTCAAAACAAATAAAAAGTCTTAGAAGAAGTACTTATTAGTCATTCGCTGAATTGTAAGTGCTTTCCTTGTGGTATTTTAAAAGCAATCTGGACAACTGGACTATCTACAAACACAGTCTCTAGGAGATGGTGAAAGCAAGGACAGTATCTAAACTGTACATAGCTTGGCAGTATTCCCAGTTAAGGAAAAGCTACCTTAACTTTTAGAAGATAAGCCAGTCCAAATTCTGTAAGTCACATATTTTCTAATATTGTCTTATAATTCAGAATTAAATCGTTTTCATTCAAAAGACAGCATGAATGCAATTCCCTTTTTAATTTGACTTTCCTAGGAAAGCTGTTATAGGAGTTGCTGATTACATAATGTGAAAGTTTGGCCACATCTGTATTCAGTTATTCTGTAGTCCAGCTTTGTTCTGACGGCTTGGAGATGGCCACAGGTTTATTCTAAAACAGTAGGATCCTTTGACTCCTAATTCATTTGTCTTGGATATTGTAGGTTCTCAGTTAGTCTCACTCAATGAGAATGGCATCAGGAGAGATCTTTGCAGCTTATGCATTTCTCTATATTGTGTAGTTAGGTACAGGCTTCCAGTTCCCAAATATTGTTGGGTTTTATTCAAATAGTATGTATCAGGTTAAATCTGATTACCCTTGTTCATCCACGCTAAACGTTATTATTGGTGTTGCAGTGTTCCAAATGCAGCCCAAAAATGGAGCAGCAGTAGGTACAAATATATAGTAGTATTGTCTGTTGGTTGAACCTTGCCATATTATCCCTTGGTTGAAATTAAGCAGTTTCTGCATTAAAGAAAACAACCTCTTGAAGGTTGAAGAAATTCTCTAAACCCAGAGAAAAGAGGTAGTCAGGCCAGGAGATTGGGAACATGATGGGGGCAATTGCTGAAATAAGGGAAGTGGGAAACCTGTTGCTTATTTTTTGGCCAAACACACTCTGGAGCTTGAGGAAAAGCTGTAGTAGTGCTTCAGAATATACTTCTGTCTTCATAAGGTACAAATTAAAATCCAGTAGGCAGAAATTTCAGCATCAGATAGGTGTGATAGAATTGCCAGTTACATGAGAATGCCATGTCCTAAATATGTTGAGGAATAATAACACTAATTATTTCTACTGATCCTGAGAGTGAGACCTCATAAAATTAGAATTTATACTTTCTTGGTTGGTTTACTATCAGAACTAATTTTCTGTGAAGTCTCCAGTTTCTTTCTTGAAAGATAGAAGATTTCTGATTGCATTAATTTGAACTTAATTTGAACTGTCTTGGTGTAAGCTTGTAAGAAACAAAGAAAACCTTAAGAAAATAATTCATGTACTACATACATATTGGCTTTTTTTTTCTCTAAGTTATTATTGTCTCAAAACAAGTGTTTGCTGTGAGATTGTTCCATCTGGGCTTACCTAAAACACAAATTTTAGTTTTTGTTCAATTCTGAAGACTTTTTTTTCTTGTAAACTTGAAGAAAATGATGAAGGATATGAATTGGAACAGTTAGATTTAATGTATATTTAAAAAAATACTTAGAAACTTTTAGTTTCCAGTTTCTGTCCCTGCTTTTTTATCTATTAAGTGCAGGTGCTTTTGGAATAGGTGTAATATCCTTTTATCAGCTCTCTGTTATTTCTTGATCCTTAAGCTGCTGCCTTGATGTTAGCTTGTGGTAGAAGGCTCCATTGCTTCTTCCCTTGAATAAAGTGTCTTCGTGTCTCCTTCCTAATACCTTATATGCAAGGGAGATGTCTTAGCCTTTGCAAAACTGACTTGCCGTGCACATCTTTGCTCTCTCTTCCTAAAAGCCCTTGAATGAGAACACTTCAAAATGTTTAGGATACGAGATCACAGTTTTTCAGGCTGCCTTGTGTTTTCTCATGATTTCCTTAGGCTTTTTCTGTCTGTTTTCCTTCTTGCAACTGCATGGGAAGGAGTGTGCTGTGGGGCTGGAGCACAGATTAACTCTGGGAGGGAACTTCTGGTCAGTGACTGGGATTTATGGCTTAATTACCTAATGAGCATGGCAGGAAACCCTGACCTTGTGATGAGAGTAAGGTCAGTATTTTTCTTCACAATGAAAAATCAGCCAAGCTCTTCAGTAGTTTTGTGCAAAGTGTCGTAACGGGAAGCGTTTAGCTGCCTTTGAGGAGAGCTGGGAAGAAGCCTTGTTGGACAACTCAAGTGCCCTAGGTGGCTGTTCAAGGGCTGTTTATATATACATATGCAGTTATTCATGATTATCTATTAGATTATCTATTAATTCTCTGCCTTCACTTGTGTCCTTTCGTGTGCAACTTTCTTGTCTTCTGGAGAGTGGGACCCATTCATGTGCTGTTATCTTGGCAGAGCAGCTTACCTTGTTAGGCTGGAGTTTGCAAGGATGATATAAAGGAACCTTACAACAAATATCTAACAAGTTGCAGGGCGGAGTGTATGATCCTTTTCAGCTCGGATAACCTTTCCTGCAGCTGCACATAGAGAACATGGTTGGCTGTCAGACGTGTTTGCATCTCAATCACAGCTAACATAAAAGCCTCAATCAGACCTATAATCAGGCCTAGACATAGTTCGGTTAGTTGGTGCTCAAGAATTGATTTGGCTTCACATTTACTTTTTCATTAGCTCCTCTGTTTCTTTTTTTTTTTCTTCATCTTTGAAATTTAGTGCTTGTTAGTAGGTGACCTGTTGAAGAATAATGTGAATTCGACCCAAAAGACCACAGAATTAGTACAGGTGGCTAAGAAGGATCGGAGAGATTTTGTGTAGAAAACAATTTTTGTTGTTGCACAGGCTGAAAATTTCTTTGTAGTCTATTCTAATTCTTATAACTTGCATTTTCTTCTCTTTCCCAAATGGTTAATTTTTGAAAAACTTCATTTTTTTCCACAGCTGTTTTCTGTAGCTTTTCATTAAAACATTGCAACACTTTCCAGGACAGTTTAGACCGCTTTAATTACATTATACCTGATTCTGCAGTCTACCATATGCATTGCCTTGCTGAGCCTTGAATGAAGCTTTTTCCCCTCAATGATGAAACTGTGTCTGAACTAAGGCTGTGATGAATAAAAATGGGAATCCCAATGTAGCTTGGGAGGGATGTGAACCCCAGCTGTGCCTAGGGTTTGTGCAGTAAAGAAAGGCAGAAGGCTCAGTGAAGGGAGAGCATCTCCTGCAAAGCAGCCACTCCAATTCCCATTTGTAAATCCTCATCCTGAGCAGTGGAGTAGCAGAACTGTGGGTTTTACTGTGGCTTTTGAAAATCATGGATTTGATAGAAATATTGCTACTCCTTTGGGAGTCCCTCTTCTGGAAGTAGTGTTTGTTTTTAGCCCCCGTTAACATTTCTTCCCTTGCTAACAACCCTTGCTTGTTCCACAAGGTCCAACTGCCTTTCCTCTGAGCTGCTTTGACTTTGCATGGATGTGTTAACTAGACTGTTTTCCTCAGTTTGGATTTGAGTTTAAAAGTTGCATTTCTTTCAGACTTGAGGGATTTTTTTTTTTTGTCCTGATATCCTCTGGTGATTTTTTTTGTTTTGTGTATGAGGATTTCTTTTTTTAAGCTTTATTGTTTGATATGGTAAAGTCTGTGCGAAGAAATAAAGATTTTTTTTTGGAAGCTTTAAAGCTTATATTTTAAAACTTTGACTATATCATTAGCTATACCTTGAAGTATTTTTTAACAGGTCCGATTGTACAATGCTTAAGCTTAAATGTATGCTTGCATTGGGTAAAATGCATCTGAGATGAGGAGGAGATGTTAAATTGAAAATAACCTGGGATAACGTAAATACAGAGATCACTTTTTCACCAGACCAAAGCTGTCTGTTCTCATTCCTTCGCTTTTAAAGGACTAACTTGAGCTTCGCTTGTTAGACTGCTCCTGAAGTAGAAATCATTGTGCAAGATCTTGTTGCTAATCTTGGTCCCAGTATTTCTTGTTGTTTTTGGATGAAGTTGGCATCTGAGATGAAAAAAATGGCAGTCTCTACCATCATCCTGCCATTAAATAAATCATTGTCTTCATGTTTGACTTGGTATCTGTCCATCTGATTGACACACTTAGCAATGCCTTTTTCGTATAAATTGCTGCACCAGGCTGGTTAATTAGGAGATGAAACCATTTCCTGCATGTTATATTTCGATCATGTTTTTTTTCTTTCCATCCTCAAGTAGCATAGAAGTCATGAGCTATTTAATGGCTTTGCCAAGAATTAAAATGCATGTGTAGTCTCTACGAATAGGCTTCTAGCACATCTTTGTGAAGCAAAAAAAAAAAAAAATCTAAAGTAACCAAATATTGTATGGAAAATCATACTATATTAGAAATTTTCTAGTTTTCAACTCCACCAATCAAATATAACTTGTGTAATATTCTGAACATTAATTTTATCATGCCAGTGGAGGAAAATGATATTAATTTTTTGTTTAATTTGAAGGAGAGGAATCCATTTTCATTTGGGACATTGTTTCATCTAAATAAATGTTCTCTGCTATAGAGAGAACTGGAATGTAAATGAGGGCAAAGGAGCAGCATTCCAATATACACATTTAGTTTATTCAAATTTCATATAATCTGGTTCCATGTTCTCTTCATCAGTGACTGAATTAAAACAGGGAAAAGGAGGAGAAAAGGTAGAGATTGTATATAGCTAGGAGAATATAATTGAGAAATGTGAGATTGTCTATATTTTTTCATCGCAATGACAGTTATTACCAGTCATTAATTTATTTTTAAGGATGAAGATTACTGGAATCTGCTAATGCTCAATATCCTGATATCTTAGTCAATCCTGAAATGTTGATCCATTCCCTGGAGTAGTTGCTGTTTAGATGTTGGTTTTAACAAAAGATTCAATATCCCCCTAAACATTGCAGTAAAGTATGTTGTGCTGGTAGGCATTCAAGATTTATACTTAATGTCTGTGTATTTAAAGCATCCTTAAACCCTTAATACTCATTGATCTTTATTTTTGCATGTATGTAGAAGAATTAATGTGTAGTGATAGAAAACCTGTGTACAGGGACCTTAAAGCTTTGTCTTCTAAGTCGTATTGTTGATGAGAAACTAAACTTCTCAGTATTTATGTTTGCTCTGTTTGTGTTTCAGGCAGCTATTGAATCTCTGGAGCTTCAAGAAGAAACCAAAGAAGAATCTGATGAAGAGGAAGATGACGATGAAGAGTCTGGACGACTGCGTTTCAAAACTGAGCGGAAAGAAGGAACGATAATTAGGCTATCAGATGTGACAAGAGAAAGGAGAAACATTCCAGAAACTTTGGGTGAGGTTCTGTGGCAGTGGACTGTTTTGGAGAGCCATAATAAAAGGAATGGAAAGGCTCACTTACCAAAACTTTCTGCTCTTAAGCATTTTTCTGTCAGTAGAATAGAAGTCTTTTGACTTAGAATGGCCTGTAGGAAATTGCCCAATGTCATCTGTATTCTGAACTAGTATCTGGAGTTTCATCTCCTTGAAAAATGTCAAAAAATTTAAAACCAGGGCAGTATTTGTTCATTGAAACCTTTCTTCTCTTTTGTAAATGCATTTGGTGGTGGTTAGAAAAGTATTGGACAATCCTCTCTTCTGGGTTCAGCGTTTTGATCGTGGAGTCATCTAGGTGTCTTATCCCAAACTTAACTGCTTTGGCCAGTGTCTAAAGGATAAATTTTATTCTTGTCTTAGTAGCAGAGCATAGATGTGCTTAATTTCTAGGGAGGCTACACTGTGTCACTAGTGCATTAAAGAGGCTGTTAGTTCCAGCAGATTTGCAACTTTCTTAAATTTGCTTTGTTTTAGTTGGTAAATAAAAATCATCTTGCCTTATGTTTTTGAGAGTTAGTTTCAAGACTCCTCCTGCATCCTGGATACTCAAGTGTCTAATTCAGGATTACTTTTTATTTCTTTGGAGCGGGTCAGCTGCACTGCAGATAAATACATAACATGACCAATATAGTTATTTCTCACGTTGGGTTTACAGGGGTAGTCGCACGGTGCTACAAGCAGTGTATTTGTGAAGAAATTAAGATACTGGTGAAGATTTTAAAGTTTGCTTTCAGAAAAACATACCATTCTTCTAGTTTTGCTACTGAACTGAAATATTGAGCCAAACTGTGGAGAAAAAGGTCAGATTGTTTAAAGAGGCTCAGGGTATACAAGGTATGAACTGGTAAAGAAGGCAGATTTTCAGAGGCTCTTTGTTAATTGCTCGAAACCACTTGGAGAAGGAATTATTTTTGATGGTATTTATAGATTTGCCAGGCTATTAGGAATATGAGATCTTCATTCAGTATTGCTGTAAGATTGATGCCTCTGAGCAAGAGATGCTCTCCAATTAAAAATTTAAGTGTCTGCAGAGCCTGAACTCGGTGGCTGGTGCTTCTGCCTGTTTTCCAGAAAATATTGCCTTTTGGACAGCTGAGAGTTTTGGAATTACATTCCCAAATGGAATTACATTCTGTCTTGGTTGCCAGAACTCATCTTGATGAAATTTTCCTCTTGCCTTAGAAGCCTCCTGTTGTCTTACTGAAGATATTAATTCTGAGGAATCTTATCCGAGTTGCATATCCTAATAATTCTTTATAATTTAACTACAGGAAACTTGAGAGTTTATTAAAAGCTGAGGGTTATTAAAAGCTGAGATGGCTCAATGCTAGAATAAAGGTGTTACAGCTGTGAGGACTTGGGGAGCAGCACTGAGGTTGGGCTGGTCTTTCACAATAATATTTATGTCAGGTAACTCCCATCGTGCTGCGAGGGAGAACCTTGATGCTTGATTTTGGGTTGAGAGCTTTCTCATCCATTATCTGTATTTAGCAAATAGCTTTTCTAGCAAAGTGTGTATTCAAGGCCTTTTATAACATTGTTTTCAATAATTAGGAATTGATTCTGATTTGAATGAGGCTGGAGAAACCCTCTGGGAGCTTCAGGTGCTCAGTGATCTATGTGGGCTAGGCATTTTTCAGCTGAGAATGTGGAAAAAACCATTCAGAAAGTGTTTTCAACCGTAAGATCTTATTGATACTCATCATTTTCAGACCATAGCTTATTTATACAAAAAATACCGTGATTTTACAGGACAGTATCCTTTAAAAATAAGAATGCACTGGAATAAATAAATCCATGCATATAATTAAGGTAAATTACATTTGCATGTGTTTATGTGCATCTAGATTTGCAGTACTATTTTATGTAAAACAAGATCATCCAGTGAAGAGAATCTGTATGGAACTTGACTGTTAATACAGGAGTGATTAGAATTAGACAGAGTTTTATGGGTGACTTGTGCTGTAGCTCTAAGATATTAAGTAAAAAAGATGCAAATGTGGGTGAATTTATAGACTAACTTTTTAAAACTTGTTTTTGGCAAAAATGTAAACGTGCTTTTGTGAAATGGCTTCTGTTCCTCCTTGTTTCTCTGCCTTAATTTGTTATAAGGAGACCAAATAACTGATATCCTGTTGGAAAGCATCAGGAAGAACCATAATTGTCAAACAAGAGCCACCCACCTGTAAGTGTCTGCTCATTTCTGAGATTAGAGTGAATTTCTAAACTGAACAGACTGGTTGTTTAAAGAAATGAAAGTTCATTGCAGAGCTACGTCTCCTTACTTTAAAACCTGAACATAGTTGCAAAACACTTAAGGAGGAATTAACATTTCAGTCGAAGTTACAAACGTAATTTCTATCCTGTCACATTTTTGGTGACCTTTTGTGACAGCTTGTCTTTATTGGAGGAGTGCAGTCTTTCTTGCTGATTAAAGGTGTCATTTGAAACCATTTTATTACCAGGGATAGTGAAATTAATCTTGACACTTAGAGACACTAGAAAAATAATTGCTGATTCACTGCATTAACTGTGGGTGGGAGAGCGGGCAGTGCGGGTTAGCATAAGTGGATGCTGCTAAAAATGCACAGGATTCTCATGACTCTAGCCATGAGACCTTTCCTAAACATTTGCCTCTCCAGTGTCATATAACTAGTGGATTTGAAATTTAAAGGAGTGAGGTATTGTTGGAAGACTGGCCAGCTGATTTCTGGAGATGGGAAGTTTTTCATCTTTGTGAAATACATAACTCTTCATCATCAAACTCCTCACCAAGCTGGATTGGCTCATCTATTTACCCGTTAAGGAGCAATAAGAAGAAAAATGACCGTTCTTGACATAAAGAGAGTATTTTCTTTTGGATAATAAAGAAAAATACAGAAAGCCTCTTTCAAAGTGGTGGAAATGATTATTATATGCAGTAATACTCTTTGTTATATTCTGATTTAGATTATTTATGTTTGGTGTCATAACCAGTAGCTGAGACTTCAGGCAAAACTAGGAAATTAAAATGCATGTTCCTCTGTTGCCCTATTGCACTGCGTGCAGAAGTGCATAGTATAATTGGGTTAGGAGTCTGGATGATGGAGAGAAAAAAAAAAGAAAAAATATTTGCTGTCACATTCAATTTAGGTGGCATACGTATATGTACATATATGTAATTGTATGCATGTGTGTATATATTATATATATATATATATATATATGTTTTTATATGGCTATTCTGGAATGTGATTTAAGTTGCAAATTTGTGCATGTTGCAGAATATCCAAAGTTTTAGGAACTGAGGTGCCCGTGTCCTGGGACAGCCTCTTGACACAGAGCTGGGCTTGAGGCTAGGTCAGCACTGAACCCCAATCCACCCCATCCAGCCTGGCCCAGGCAGCTCCTGGCATGGGGCACCCCATTCACAAGAAGTGGTGACATTTACCGTGCAATCCCATGAGTTACTCTTAGTTTTTCTATATATTGAGGAAACAGCGTTAGGTGTTAGGGCTGTTTATGGTGAATGAGTTTGCACTCTGTCTCCAAGGGTCTGAACCTGCAGTTCTCTGTTTAAGCGTAATTCTTAATAATATAATCCTTATTAACAATAAATTCTTAGTAATAGGTGGACTTTATTGCCTTTGGTGGCAAGTCATGGGAAAGTATGCTTGATGTGTTAATGTAGTATTGCATTCCTTTTTTCCTTAAGGTTTTAATGCACCTCTGTAGTCATATATGCCCTGTACGTGTTTGCACATATCTCTCTGCAGCGATACTTGATATAGTGAATACATGAGGAATTTGCTTTGAGATAGATTTTCAAAATTGAGTTGCATAGAGTTTTATTTTTGGGGGCAGAAAATTTGGATGTGTATGTTGTGCCTATAAAGGCTCAGACTTGGAAGGCTTGAGAACTGCTGTGGGGAGGAGGAAAATAATTTACTACCTTTTATTTAAAGGAAGTGAAACATACCTGACGTGTCAAAAATCATTACAACAGACATCAACCTGGCTGTTGTCATCCTTTCCTGCAAGCTCTATCAGCTTACCTCTTCCAAACTGTCTTGTTGGTGCAACTGCTTCTTTCTTCTGCAATTATTTCTACTCAATGTCCCTCAAGTGCAGTAAAAACACTGAGACTTGGACATCATCGTGTCTTGTAGGAAGCCGAGCTGTAGTCCCAGGTTTGCTGAGAATTACTTCCTTCCACACGACTTCCAGTCTGTTTAGTAGGAGGTTGCATCTTGCCTGATTGAATGAGTTTGTTGGTAGCTCCTTGTTGCTATGAGGGAACTCTACTTTCCACCATGTTCAAGATTATGATGTGGAAGATGGGAAAAAAAAAAATAGCCTGTCCTGTTTTCTTCCTAGAAGAAAACTTTCCAAATAGCCTTGTGCCCAGAATTGAGTTTGGAAAGGATGTGGAAACTGTCAGACCCTCTAATTGCAACACAGCAATAGCTTGTCTGAAGCGAGGGGGAGCTGCTAAACCGGCTCGGGAGGGAATGGGAGAGAGCTTGTGGTCTTTCCCAAAGAGCAGTGACTGTCCGCGATGGCCCCACACATTCGCACAGCTTGCCCAAGGTGAGGACATGCCTGAAATCAGAGCTCTGGGTTCCCATTAAACCAACTTTTCTTAATCCCAGGAGCTAAGAATGGGTAAAGGTGGTTGGTTAACTGACATTTGATGCTGTTGACTACATCGCATACAGGAACATTTGTCTCAGGTTTCCTCAGAAACCCCCAGTGTGCACACTTGGCAGCGCACTAAGGTGCCGGGCAGGGCAACTTCTTGCCCCTTCTTGACCGCGTGAGCGGTTTCCTTGTGCAGCCTGATGCTCCTGGGCTCCACCAAGCTCTCCAGGCAGGTGCTCGGGCAAAGACAGTATTTGTAGGAATATCTGGCTCATGGGACTGTAAATTCAAGTTTGACAACACTTAATGCCCATATCGGAGAGGGGAGAGAAAAGGAATAGGCAGTAGGGAAACTATCACTACCATTCAGAAATAGAGAAACATTTTAGATCCTGGAGGTTTAGGCAGTCTTGGGTGGTTCGCAGGTTCAAAAATAATTTGTAATTACTGTTATTATCAAAAACCCTATGATTTCCATAGGCTTTGGTAGGATCTGATAACTGACATACACACATGTGCTGTCTTTGCAGCTCATGGTGCAGGTAGCACCTACAGCCAAACAGGACCAACTGCTGGTGTGGAAATGTGCTCTTCTCGCCCTTGCAGGTGCTTCAGGCAACTCTCAATTTCAAAACATAATTGAGCTCCCTTACCAAATGCTTTAAAATAGTTGGTTTAAGTAGCTTGGAATGTTACACTCTTAGTAAATTTTCTTAATTTTCTAATTGCTTTAGATGGATGTTTTTGACAGAGGATGTATAGCTAGGCTGGGACAGTGCTTTAATGTCTCCAGCTTCCTTTAAAAAGTAGCAAGATACAAAGTATTTTTATTCTGCCCTTCAGATATAGCCATTACTTGTATTAGCAGTAAAACCATTCTGTCCTAAAATGTGGTCTGTGCACACATGATACACAGGATCCTTTAGTACTAAGAACAGTATTTTTATTACACACATATGGAATTCTTCTGCCAAATACCATTTATATGCATTAAAAGTATGTGTGTTTTCAGGACAAATTTTGTACAATTAAATGCAAATACTCCTCAGAACCTTTCCTGGCAATTTTGCTGGCGCTTTCCGTGCACCGTGTGGCCTTTTGGTGCTTAAGTGAGATGTTATTTAAGATGTTACAAATATGAAAGGAGCCACAGTCTCACCCACAGCAAACAGAAGGCGATTTTCAGCAGCAGGAATAACCTTTTCCGTGGGTGTTTGTTTCCCTTGTCTGCCACACTCTGCCCATGTTTCTGATGCTCACGGCGGCTGTTTTTCCCTCTCGTAGGTGTCGACTGAAATGTTAACATGCCACCTAAAGGAGATGAAAGAGCCTGCATGTTTGTGCTGTTCACAGTGATGCTTCTGTAGTTCTAGCAATGTCTATCACGACCTTTTTTGTGTCTCTTGAGCACAAAGCTTAAATATTTTCCCCCTTTTTCTCTCTCCACAGAGCTCTCTGCAGAGGCCAAAGCGGCGCTCCTCGAGTTTGAAGAGAGGGAGAGGCAGCTCAAGCAGGGCCGCTACGGCTCAAGGAGAGGAGGGCGCCGCGGAGGCTCTGTCATGTGCCATGGCCTGGGCGACCAGCGTCGAGACAACAGCGACCGGGGGCGCATGAAGGAGCACCGGCCGGCGCTGCTGCCTAGCCAGCCAGCCCCAATGGTACCTTGTTAGCCTAAGTAC
The DNA here is from genome assembly GCA_032275445.1 of Crypturellus soui. Lineage (NCBI taxonomy): Eukaryota > Metazoa > Chordata > Aves > Tinamiformes > Tinamidae > Crypturellus > Crypturellus soui. The sequence continues at coordinate 568,090 of JAUBNY010000546.1, read as the reverse complement.
TCCTCTTCCTGGGAAATTGGGGGGGAAAAACATGTTGAATTCCCTTTCCCCCTGAATCAAAATCACTCTCAATTGTTTAAAAATTCTCAGTTGTGAAGATAGAAGAAATTTTGGCATAAACTTAGACTTTCGGGGCAAGGTGGGCTCTGCGTAATGTGGTGATTAGTTTTGTTTCTGACCTCAACTTGAGGAATCTCAAAGTCCACAAATGAAAAGTGAATTTGGATTCATACAGGTATAATCAGGCGTATTACTGCTTTGCAGTAGCAAAAGATGGAGCAATAGATTGATTCCTCTGTTGGAGTTTTCTGTGTCTGATATGTAAGCATGTTTGTCCTCACTACTAACAGTAACTTAGTTGAAAGAAATGTGATTCTGTATATATTTTTTTTTTGTTATCCAACTAAATTTTTTGCTGATACTTCAAAATAATCTATTCCACTATACTAATCTGAAGGTAAATACAAACAGTGGAAAATAGCTAAAACTAGATAAATCAGTTTCTGCTCCTTCAGGATTTCAGATAAAATACATCCCTGTTCTTTCTCCCCTGCAAAGTTCCTGATTTGTGTCACAAACCAAAAGATACCTCTTTTTTTCCCCCCTCCCCTCTCTGTAAAATAAATCCAGTAGGTGTTTGATCAAGAGGCAGCCCACTTGTAGCTTTATTTTTTTTTAAATCTTTCTTGAAGTATACTGGAAGCTGGGATTTGTGTACGTCTTTGCAGGACAAGGTCATTGATATTAAAGGGGATTTATTTCAGTAGTGGTAGCTCTAGATGCTGGTCACTAGCAGGAGTAAATGGGCTGCTCCCTTGTTAACAACTGTGCAAGAGTATTTCGTGCTTTTAAAACAGTGAACGTGGAATCACATTTTTTCCTTGCATCCCTGCAGTCTTCCCTGCTTGGTTTACAATGTTGTAACAATTTCTGTGCTTCTCACAGTATCTTCATGTTCACACTTCGTAACTGCTTAGCTTTTATATGCATGGCTGCTGAAAAAAAACAGATGTGTTCTAAGTTGCTGAAAGGTGACCTGCCCGGGACTTGGGTTGCACTACTGCTTAAGTAGTAGTGCTGCTTAAGCAGTAGTACTGCTTAAGCCCTTGTCCTTAAGTAGGATGACGGCTCGCGACCGATTTTTACTGTCTGTGAGTTCTTGAGAGAACAATTTTAGTATCAGTGAAGTCTTTTCTGATTTCTATCAAGTTTTGGCTAGTTATATTTGCAGAAATTAATAGAAGACTTTTTGTGCTAAGAAAAATAGCTTGAAAAATATCTTTAAAGTAGCTTAATGTTTTTTTTCTTCAAACAGCATGACTGGGTGGGCTGCACTGGTCCCTTCTTACAAACCTAGATTAATCTGTTTTGATTTTTGTGCTACCGTTAGCACTGTCATCTTGGAGAGGCTCTTGCCTGCATGAGGGAAGAGCTAGTGGACTCGTGCTGGGGTTGAGGGCTGAGCTTCCTCACATTCAGCGCATAGGCCTTATTGCACTTGATGGCAGCCTGCAGTGACACATTGAGAGCCCCATATGGGGCTAAGGGGACACAGTGTGAAAGCTGCAGGGCTGAACGGTGCCTCTGGTGACGTTCAGCCCGAGCGGCCTGGTTACTGCTGCTGGCCGGTAGCAGACTCTCTTTCTTCCCTGATCTTTGCCCTCTCGTTAATGTCTTTAGTTGTTCCTTTACTTCTCGTGATGATCGTCCTTAACAATTTCAGTGGATTTAGTGATAGAAGAAAGACATTTTTAAAACTTGGTCCTAATAGTTTTTCAAAGGTGGCTGGGTTTTGTGCCGCTTTATTTGTCAGTATATTTGAACTATAAAGCATATTGACTTTACTCTTTTGTCTGACTTTAGACTCATTCACAGAGGTTAATTCCACCACATCAGCAACCTGTTAGGAGTCTGTTCCAGCAGCAGCAGCAGCAGCAACCGCAGCAGCAGCAACAGCAGCAACAACAACAGCAGCAGCAGCAGCAACAGTTACAATCTCTGCTTCCTTTACAGCATCAGCATCATTCTTCCCCTCCTCCAGGGCTACACATGCCCCCTCAGATAGAAACCCCTAGAATAATGATGACTCCACCGCCCGTGACGCCTCAGCAACCGAAGAACATACACATAAACCCACATTTCAAGGGGACGGTAGTGACGCCTGTACAAGGTGAGCTTTCTGAATGCCTTCCCAGTCATTGGAGTGTGACTCATCTCCCTCTGTGCCAAGGATGCGGCAGTTTTTGTTTATTGCTTAATGGGCTTGTGATGCAGGCTGCTATTCTTTTCCTTAAAGCAAATATTTTGTTGCAAATGAGACATAATGTAGTTGGATTGTGGCCAGGCGAAATAGTAAGGCCATTTTCATTTTAATATCTTTGTTATTCTATATAAAACTTGCAAAAAGCAGTAGAAGAGGAAATTGAAAAGGGTGTATGTTAGCAGATGTCACTTTTCAGCATTAGGTAAGTGCTGCAGTTTTATAATTTCCCACATCATTTTAGGCTCATCCAAGCATTCACAGAATGACCACCCTCCTGTACTAGTGTGAATGCACTGAGGCACTTTCTGAACTGCAGTTACTGTGTGCGAGATACGAGCTGCCATCCTTATTTGACAAGACATGTGCCTTCAATTCTCGTTTCAACGCTGCAGCTGTGATCTATTTGATACAAAACCTGAGAAGTACACACTTCTGTAACTTCTTTAATGCAAACACCCTTTGGGCTACACTAGGACAGCTGTCAGCAGAACTGTTAACATTACTACTTATTTGGGAAGTGTATAACCCCTGAGAGGATAAAAAAAAGATGCCTATATAACTTTGATCTGTGATTCTGGTTGGGACTAGACAAAAGTGTGTGTGTAGCTATATGTGTTTATGTGTATTGATAGATAGATATTTACATGCAAGGGTTAGATATTTTTCCCCACAAATAGGCAGAACTCCAAGCCACTTGTTTGCTTTATTTGCCCAATGAAAGGTGGCAATTTGGCAGTCGTCTGTTGCCAGTTGAGACAAATCTGTTAGGCTTCTAACAGATGGCTTCACAGTAGCCATTTCCTAGAGATTATTTCACTTTTTCCTGTCTAATAAAATCAGTGCTTCCCACCAAATTATGCATCAGGACAGATTATCTGGAAGCAGTCCAGAAGTGCCTTTAGTCTTGGATATAAGCCTTCTCTGCATTTTTCTAACATTTTCAAAGCAGTAGTTCTGAATATTTGTTTTGTGAAGAAAAATGAAAATTGATTTTAGACCTCTTTAGATTAGATTTTGATTTCTTCCTATTGTTGTAGTTAACAAACCTCCTACATGTAGGTGACCAAGTTTCCTCCTAAAGCTAGTAATGGCTTGTGGGGGCTCATGCTTTTGCCTGATGGTATATCTTCACCATGATATTTTATATCATTTTTTCTTCATTTCATCATCAAGTGGCTGGAGAGTTGCCTCAGTTGCCACATTGAGCATGCCAATGGCCTCTCCAATGTAATATTTCTGTTTTCTTGATTTGCTGATCTTCCTTTTAATGGAGTCATTTACATCTACATTGCAGGATGTCTTCAGTAAAGATTTGCACTCTATTTTTCAAAACTTCTACCTGCTGCCATTGCTTCTGTGAATGGCCACACGCAGAATGGATGAGGTTAGAAGGGACCCCTCTAGATCAGCTAGCCTAGTCCCGCTGCTCACCTAGAGCAGGCTGCTTTTACTAGTGGATTTGCTTTGGAGCCTTAAATGCAGTCTTTTAAATCCTATAAAACTTGCAGCTAATTTTGTTATTCAGGAACGTGTATGGGAAGCTCAGTCTTTGGTAGTGGCTGTGAGTAGGAGCCTTTTCAGTCCCTTGGTCTCTAGCAATAGAGATCCCTTACTTGAAAGTACTTGTATTTGCACACCTAAGGAAAATGAGAGTAGGACTTCAGCAGTAAGAAGCACAATTTAAAAATGTTCAATGATATTTGCATAGTAAAATGCATCATTAGGCCGATCTCTGCATATTCAGCAGAGTCATTACAGATAAGTGGGAAGCAAAAATGTTGGTGTAAGGAAATCTGCCCTGAACTCCTTGATGAGGAGGAGAAGAAAAAGACAAAACCAGAAAACCTTAAACCCCCCAAACAGAACAAAAAAAATCTGGCATTGCTACATCAGAAGGAACTCCTGCTTAGATTAATGCCTCTGCCTGAGGCAGAACATGTCAGCTGGCAACTGTTTGACTTGCACCATCGTTTATTTTTGGGTTAAAGGAGGTATGAAAGAGGTGGGAACAGACCTCATCTTTTTGATTATGTCCTGCTCCGTGGATGAGCCTGTTTCCAGGCATATAAGGTGAATACGGTCAGATACATTGGGAATCTGCTGTCTGAAGTGAGATGCCTGGAAGCTAAAATGCCATGTCTGGAAGAGCATAGGAGGCACACTTAGACTGTTAATTTTAATGAATTGCTGTCATGTTTTCATGTAGGCTGTTTAATGCTGCCTTTTTGTTTATTTATTTATTTTTCTCTTATACAATTTTATGGCAAAATTGAGCCCACATGTATTTTCTCCATCAAGGATATTTGTTCTGACTTCAAATCCTGGAATCTTACTTTCTTAATATCCTTTGGTTTGAGTTCCCTTTTTTTTGAATATACTATATCAAAACCTCCTAAAGTAACCTTAGACCTCCTGTAAATTGCCATGAAATTACCATTTGAATAAAGTAGCATGTTTAGAACTGCTGGGAGTTGTTTTAGCCTGAAAGTGAGTTTGAGGCTCTCTTGAACAATCCTGTTACTGACTTTTTCTTTTGTCGTAAAGGCAAATCCCTTCTCATGGCCACATTCTCTGTCCAGCCTTGAATCTTGGTTCAACAATTTTTTTTTTCTTCGAATTTCCACTCAGCCTTTTTACATTCTTTGAGACATCACGTATGAGTAAGAGGGACTCAGTCCATCAAAATCTCTAAAGTGGCTGTGTGAGCCTCTGTTGGTGATTTCTTCAGAAATTACTTGACAGCTATTATTAGCGTTTTGCAGGATTGGAATCCCATGTCTTTTAAATGCAAGTTCATCATATAGTTTTCTTTTGCGTTCCTTTCTGTAAATTAGTTTTGTGTTATAAATGAAAACTTGGGCCGTAACATGTCCAGATTGGAGTATGATGAACTGGCATGCAGTAGGACTGTAGGTAGATATACTAATTCAGCCGTTGATTTTAGGTATTGGGATTTTTTTGCCCTTAATTTCTCCACCCTATATAACACAAATTGCTATTTCAAGAACATTTTAGATGCTGCCAGAATCACTAATGAGCAGTTTCTGTCAGCTCACTAGGTTAGCATGCCATTTACCTTTAAAAAAAGCTATTGAGCATCTTGGGAAAAATTACATTATGCTTTTGCTAAATGATCAGCATGGGAATTGCTGCTTCATTTCTTCAGGTGTAGCCATAGTATTTGCAGCCTGAAGCAATGTAATCCTCCTAAAAAGTGCCTAACAAATAGTACCCATGTGTTGTTTGTGCAACACACTGTTCAAGGCTGGGCAAGATGTGACATCAGGAAAGCATGCGGTTGTTTCTTGCTTCAGCAAGAGAGCCTCAGGATTTGAAGGGAGGTTGAGTTTGAACCATCATTTTTCATAAATATTAAACTCATTTGTCTAAATATATATAATTATATATATATATATATGATACATGTACAAATATAGGCCACTGCCAGAGGCAGGGTTCCAAAATAGACCCATGTGAGTTCTGTTCAACTGATGTTTCTCTGCTTTCCCCCGCCATGTGATTTTTCTCAGTGCTTCTCTGACCTCTAATACCTGAACTATTTTAGTCATAGCTCTTGCAGGATCTCTTGCAGGAGCATGCTGTCTATTTTTCCGACTTGTCATGGCTGTGCAATATAGATAGATATTCCTTAGAGACTAAAATGAGAACATTCAAGTAGATTTTTCGTCCAGGTTTATGGAGAGTTTGCATGCAGCCCTTGCAGGGCACAGGGCTGCTGAGCTTAGTGTCGATGCGGGCACCAGCAAACCACAAGCATGTAACAAAAGTGCATAGAAGCAGGGACATGAATTTTAAAAATAACCAGGATTACCTTAGTTCTTGTGCCTCCTTTATGAAGGAAAAAAGTGTATTTGAGAAATCTTACCAAACTGTTGAGAAGCGCAGCTAATGCCAGGGATTTGTGGGGCACGCTGCTTAGCACCTTGGCTGCTGTGAAAGGCAACGTATCAGCTCTTGTCTAAGAAGTTAATATTGGACCCTGTGCAGGAAACAGTTTTCTTGCTGCTTTCAAAAATACTCAAAATAAATTGGAGAAAAATACCCTAACTAATTTTTTTGAGAAAAATAAGAAACACATTTGGTCCTGTTTAATTGCATTGTTTAATTTAAAAGCTTTGCTACTTTTCCGGGCCTTTCATTTATGTTTTAACATGAAAACATTTTTTAATAGTTTAGACGTAGAGAAGGGGCAGTGTCCTGAAAACCGGGAGATCTGTCTTTACACTTTGTCATATTGAGGCTTCAGAAAAAACTTTTGTCCCCAAGGAGATTCACCATTTGGGAGGGTGAGGGACTCTTTTCTTTTTTTTTTTTTTTTTGTTTTTTTTTTTTTTTGGTTATGAGCCACTTGGTGTACAGTTACCCATAAATCAGCCATTCTTGTACCCTTGAAATCTCAGTTTGGACAAGCTGTTTTCATGAAGAGGACTTGCTGTTTTTTCTCTCTGTGAAATGACAGCTTGATGACAACGCCTGTGCCTGAGGTAGAAAGTCAGTGGAGAGCCTGAGGGATACCTAGGAGAACTTAAGGTTTGAGGGTGAGAGGGCTCATAAATCCTGCACCTTTTTGGTGAACGTGAGATCATCATTCGAATCTCTGCCAGCTTTACCAAAGAGAAATCTTTGGCTGAGGCATATACTAATTAGTCTTCATGAACCAAGAGGCTATCAAATTCTGGAGGATGCAGAATTAAATAGCAGAGATGGGCGAGGAGAACCCAGACTGCCCTGTTGCTCCCTGGAGGTGCTGGGGAGATGCCTGCTTAAAGTGCAGGCTGTACCACATAGGGACTAAGTGTAGCTGATTTTAATCAAGGCTTCATAAGCAACTACCTTTGGAAATAACAGCAATGACCATTAGGTGAAACAAATGGTGTTAAAAGGTGCTTCTTGTTTCAGTGCCCTTGCTGCCAGTTCCAGCCCAGCCAAGACCTGCCGTGGGACCCCAGAGATTTCCTGTGAGTAGCAGCTGTTTCTTCTTCTCGGAGATGGATAAGCAGACATTTGCAAAGAAATATTAATATAGCAAATAAAAGCTCTTCTAGTGAAATATAATTTTAAGGATTTGTAAATATTGACAATACACTCTGCAGTTTGAAAATGTTTGTTAAAAGCTTAAGGTCAATGGATTTTTGAGGGGAGAATTAATTCTGTTTAACTGTAAAATTGTTGAACCAATCTCTCCAGTGGGAGAAGCAGGAATGCATCTTGTCTTAACATGGGCTTCATTTTATTACTGGAATCTTTCTGTATAAATAGAATCCTTATTTTATTTGATATAATAAAAGGCTATATGAAAAAGTTCTTCAGCTTAAGAAAGCAGTATGTATCTTTTCTTGTAGAAATCAGCAAAATTTCATATTGTCGTTACTTCAGGTGTGTAAATGCCTTCATGTTTTTAATATCAGAAATGAGAATGGCATTGTGTGACCTTGCTTTCTTGTGTGTGTCTAACTTCCCAAACACACACAGCACAGAGCTGTTTCACAAGGCTGCTTTCCCTTGATTTATTAGTCCCATCAGTCGGTAGAGTGCGCACTTTGAGACCTTCTCAATATTTCACAAATGTGTTGTCTTAAATTTTTAGTTTGTGGTGTTCAGAGTGTGAAAATAAGTAAAAGAAAAAAACATTTTGTGCACTGTTATCGCTAGTCTTTTTCAAATGAAAAACCTATATATTATTTTCCCCAAAGATATAAAATACACAGAAGTTCCCCTCTGTTAATGTTTGCAGTGTGGAAGGGGGAAAGTAGATGTTTGTGAACATCTGTGTGGAATCACACAATAGATTTATCGTATGGAGATCAGAGGTATTGGAAAGAAGCAGATTTGGGGAACCTGCTGTGACTTTTGATTGCCATGTGCATATCTGATGCTTTTCAGATGCAGTGTTTTTCTCACAAGACGTGTAACTAAGGAGTTGTCATGTCCATAATTTGTACAGTAGCTGAGTGTTTAAATTGCCACCATATTTCTTCTATGGGGTATCAAAATGTTAAAGAAGAAAACTGCAGTTTCATTAAGTAACTTAAGTTATCCTCTTTAATCTACATCTTAAGCAGACACATTTTTTCTGCTCAAATCTGCTGTGGTTTTTAGCAGAAATAATTTTCTTCACCGGTCTTTAATATTAAGTAGAAAGGTAATTCTTTTTTTATTTTTTTTTTAATGACAACATACATCTTTCATCTGTTTAACATTGAATTCCTTTGCCAATAAGCATGATTTGGGATTGAAAAAAAATTGGAAGACAAGGAATTATCTGTAAATCCGTTGTAATTGACATCTTTGAAGTGTGTTTACATCAGTGTAGAAAAATTAGAAATTAATTTCTTTAAATAGACTGTGAAATTAGATTTTGATTCTATTCACTTTTGTTTTTGCAACTGTTGAGAAGTACCTCAAATCTAGTTAAGAATTAAATCTTGCATGCAGCTGTTCTGTATACGGAATAAAACAGATACAGTTTTTTTGCTGCCCATATATGTAACCGAAGAGCTGGCAGAGTCGGTGTTTTTTTTTCCTATAGGGAAGGAAGGATATCTTAAAATAAGAGTATCTACTACTAGGATTTGGTTGTCCTGAGGGATTTTTTCTCCCCTGTTCAGCTCATAATCTGCTATATGACCCTGAGAATGTTACTTAGTCTTTCTGTGACTCAATAGTTTGTAAAACGACAAAGTACTTGATCAGTTTTCTGTAGGTTATCAGTCATATTGGGATTAGGAATTAAGTGTCACTGGGTACATATCTCATGTTTGTTTTATTAGATATTATATATTTAGCTCTTGAGCTGAAGTTAAATTTGCTTTCTGACTTGAAGGTTTGATCTTGCAGAACTACCTTTTGCTCCATTCCATGTCACATACTTCTGTGCAGTTAAAATTCACTTGTTTATGTGTAAATATTGACTTGTAGGAGTAGAGACAACTTTGCTGACAGGCTGTTTGAAAAAGATCGAAGAATTGCTGCAGATTTTGTTCACTCATCCCCTTTCTCTCACAAAGGGGATCCCTCACAAAGGGGTCCCTGGATAAATAATATCAACTTGGCTTTGCTCTTGTTTTTAGGATCACCCTGTCAAAGAATAGTAATCCAGCAATTTTCTAGTGGTTTTGGTTTTTGACTGTGGAGTTAAAATAGATACTTTAGTCTGCTTTTGCATTTAATATTGAATGTGATGCTTTCTTTGGTCTATCTGTCGCAGAGGTAGCAATGTTAAAGATGACAAAGATGATAAAATTGCTGCAAGTGTCCAAGGAAAAAAAATGCTTCCAAATTCATATCTTATCTGGCAGAGGAACTTCTTGGCATGGAGAGACCTTGTGTGCTCCAGTCTTGGGAAGAGCTTCAATCAGAGCTAATCACTTGCAGGTCATAAGCCCATTGGAAACCAAGTGTTACTAATTATGGCTAATGAAGTGACTTGCAACCATGTAGTGGTTAATTCTTCTAACCTGTTGCAGAAGGAGATAATTGAAGAGTTGAGTAAAGTTGTAATGAGCATGTGAGCATGGTGGGTTGAGCTCTAAATTATGAGAAACGGTTACAATTAAATCAGCATGATATTGATCAGGACTGAGTCTGCTTGGAGTTGGGCTTCATTAAATGCCTTTAACAACCTTGAATCTCAGTTTCGATGTTTCAGGGAGGGACTTTTTCTTGAAATATTTGTTGCTATAACTGATAATAATCTGCATCTTTAACCAGAGTTGATGCTAATACTGTATTTGTGTTAATCTGGCTCCATGTGAGCACCACCAAGTGTTTCCCTTAAGCCCTTCCAAGGACAGATCAGGCTGAGGTTTCTGACCAAGTCTTTTGGGACGTCTTGTTTTGTGTCTCATCCACCTTTGATTTAGGGAGGCAAATATTCCCGTCTCCGAGTTGCTGTCTTGGTGTCGTGACTGGCATTTTGCACATAAACATCTTCCAGAGACAGATCTGTTAGAAGGAACATGATTGAGCCCTTTATTCCTGGAGCAGTTGGTGGTGGTTCTGAATTTGTCGCACCTTTTCTAACTGAGGGATTGGCTGTTGCTTATGGTTGAGGCTGGGTGCCTAAACTACAGCCTCAGGATGGTGGTCCCTACCCAGTGACAGCTGCTGTCTAAGCTCATTTCTCCTTCAATTGCTATGTTTTAGTGAAGGCGAAGGGGAGCAAAATAAGGGGAGAAAAAAAGGAAAAATGCAAAATGTTTTTAAAACACTTCTTTTATATGTAAGCTGCTGTTAACTGACTGTTACAGCACAGGCCAAGTCCTTTCTTAGTATGAAACTGCAAAATTACTGTTTTTTTTCCACAGTAATTTTTTTTATGCTAAATTGATAATCTTGACTTTTTCTTTTTTTTAAATCCCATGTGTCATTCCTCCAGCACATTCTGCCTCCTAAATGTTTAGCTTTTGCCTAAGGAAAAGCTTTAAAAAAATTTTTTTTGCTTTAAAAAATATTTAATTTTATTTAACTTAATGAACATTGTAGTCATTTTCAGATTGCTCTACTTTCATACATCCTTAGGAAAGAGCACATGAACATGCCACAAGTGCTACATGCATTTTGGGATAGAGCGTGACAGTATTTTACTGTCAGAATTCATCAGATAGAGGGATGATCCCAAGCATCCAAACTGGGGGCTGGAATGGGGTGTTTGGAGGGAGGAGGAAGTGCTGGAGAACCTTGTGTTGCTAAAGGCAGCCAGGCAGGTGTTCGTCCCCCAGCTGTAATCAGCTGGAGTTGAACAGCTCGAAACTAGGAATGGTCTGAAGTGGTACAGACTAAAATGGGTTTAGTGCCTGCTGGACCGCTTTATGTTAAGAAAGGTTTTCTCTTAATGCACAGAACTTTTGTTTCATACTACACCTTAGTACACAGTATATCTTTCAAATAACTGTTATATTCAAATCTAATAAATTAATTTGCCATATAAATTTTTGTTTATTTTGTATTCAAAAAATAAGATTTTAATAGAGCAAATTGTCTTCAAGACCTTACAACTGCTGGATGCCTTGTGTCTTTTCTGTTCACAAGGGTTTTTTTGTGATTTCTGTCTGAAACTTGCCTCTCCTGTTTCCTTTCAAAATTATTTTTCTTTGTAAGGATACTTGAATTGTTCTTAAATTGTTACCCATGCCCCTTAGTAAATATTTTGTATTCTTTTTTCAATATATTTCCCATGTGATCTCCAGGCTACTGCATTAAACTGAGGTCAGTCACAGACTTGGTGCCTTTTGATCCTAGTTTTGAACCATGTCTGAAACTTCAACTCTGACAAATTCTGAGCTTCCAAGTATTATGTGAAGTTTTTTAAATACCTTGTGTGCGTTTGCATCCCTGAGAGATTTCTAAAGAGCTGCTACACTTTTGCTGTGGGCTTTGCAGTGAGCAGCAGCCATGAGCTGTTAGCTCCCCTTCCTACAACCTTGCCTTCATTTGCTACTTTCTTGAAAAAGGTCCCAGACAAACACTGTATTTGTACTATATAAATTATAAAATGCGTGTTGGAAAGCTCTTCTTTTTCCCCACCCTTTTTCTTTCTAATGAGGGCCTTGGGCTAACTTGGCGCAGCCTAAGACCATGTTTTAGCAGATTGAGCAGCTTGGATTTTGCAGTGTGCCCGTGGCTGTGTCTCTGCATAAACACCCCTTGCAGCATGTGGAAACACAAAATTACAGCGTTTTGGAGAACAAAACTCCGTAGAAGATAGTTTATTTTTTATTATGGAAAAAAAGAAACAGGGAAAAATTTCCATCATTTCAAATTTAGCCATGAGTTGCTAAAGGTAAAGAGGTTTTAGCAACTGCTGTTCAGATCTTGGCTCTTACTCTGCGCTGCTCCCAGTAAGGACAGTTTTAAACAGTCCTGTAACTGCATATGCCCATTTTAAACTTCTTTTTAGTAAGTAACCATCACTATTAGGCATTTGCAACAGCATGCATATAGGAGACAAACTGTTAGGTTAAATGAAAAGCCTCTCATGAAAATGATTCTCCTGCTTCCTCACAATTATTCTGCTTTAGCTATGGCTTTTCTGTAATGAGTAACAGTAAATGACATTTTCACTCTATTACTGTGTAGCAGATCACAGGTAGTGGAGAAAGCGTTTTGTTTTCATTTACCAGGCTACGTGGTATCAGGTGCTGTTGATTGGCATTTCTTGGATAGTGCCTTATACAGCATTTCATGCAAATCATGTTCGAATGAGGCTGCTGCATCAAATTACATTTCTTTCAGATTATAGTCCTTGCAGATGTGGGCACGAGCTTGCTCGGCAGCTAGCAGCAAGCTCTCCTTCCAAATGCTGTTTTCACAACTCATCTGCAAAGCTCTATAATTACAGCACTTAGGGCCGTTCATTCCTTCACTACCTTTGCTCTTAGCAGATCTATAAGTCGTAGCAAGCAGATGCAGCATGAGATCCCTCCAGCTGTCAAATATTGTCAGGCAGGCATAGAGGGAATGCAGTTTAAAATGCAGGTGACATAATACCCAACATCCTCCGTTTGCTAGTGGGCTTCTGATTAATCACGATTACCATACATTATCATACCATCAAATTTAATCATATCAATGAATTCCCATCTGCAAGAGGAGCAGCAGCAGCTAAACATGATGGTAACAGCTATTAAAGAAGAGAAATATTGCTAAATGCAGTAACCCTTTTAACTTGTTGTGCTAGCTCCACTTTGCGTGGGCTCCACAGATACTAGAATTGAACAGAAAAAACTTGTGTTTGTATTTTACAGTTTTTTGTTACTTCATGTTCAGTAATTTCTGTTTAAGACTGCCGAGGAAACCAGGGTTGCAGATTTTTGTGGGATTTTTTTTGTCTTTTTTCCTGTGTTAATGACATCAGATTTTCTCAGTTCAGTCTCACCTTTATTACCTGCTAATTGATTTTGATATATTTGGATGAATGTAGTTAAAACTTTTTTTTTGAAGCCTTACAAAACATGAAATTTCATTGAGGCTCAAAGGAAGAGGTATTAAACATGTAGCTATATAGCCATTAATTAGACACCATTAAGAGAGACTCCTAGCAAAAGTCAGGATTCCTCCTCTGAAGAAATCCATTAAAATATTATACAATTGCGTTTTTTACCCCTTTGCAGTAAGACTAAACTAGTGCTTAAATACTGAATGCAGAACAGAAATATGTGTTTTAGCATTATAGAGTTCTAGGGGAAAGTATAATTGTCTTAAGTGATTTTAACTGAGCTGAAAAACATCCTTTAAAAGACAATTCAGTCAATTTCTACCATGATAGTGAAAACTATTGTCTGTCCACTAATATTTGCTAATCTTCTGTACCCTCAGTTCTTGCTATTTAGCTTTGAATGTAGAGGGCAAAATGTCTGCTTCATTATAGGATACTGGAGTGTAGAGTAAACTGAGCTAATTTAGAGAAATTCTATAGCTTGATTGTAGAATATCCCCCCACAAAAGGCAAGTTCTGGTCTTTCTACCCAGCACACGAGCAGGAGCTACCGGCATAGGGAGCCCTGGGGGTATAACGTGCTCACAAGGTCATGCAGAGCAGGCAAGGTCAGGGGTACGTAGAGCATCTGCAAAGTGAAATTTCCTTTCAGAATTGTAAATGTAGCTGCAAAATAGGTCTGGAATAGCATTTTCTAATGCAGATCAAAGTCCAGGTTATCTGCAGTTTTAATCTTCAGTCTTCTGTGAAGATTTTTTTTATCACATTCTAAGCTTTTTTTAATTGAAGGGAGAAGCATCAGTCCCAAGTCAAATGTATTTATTTTCGGGTTCTCAGATTATTTTTAAACCACTATAACTGTGCTATCAAGCTTGGAGTGTAATACAGAAATCCTGAATTTGATATTCATGCCCCAGGTTAGTTTTGGCCTCTCCAAGTTCTGTTTCTAATAGTCAGTGACTTGCAGGTCACCAAGATGCACTAGGTCAATAGGCATTGTAAAAGGCTGCCAGGCAATAGTCTCAAATCTAAGAATAAGACACAGCTTTATAGGAGTCTTATCCCAATAGTTCTGCAAGCAGATGATGTCTTGAGTCTTCCATACTTTTGTTTGGGACCCTAATTATAATTCCTAATTAAACAATCATTTTTCAGCGCAAACGTATCCAGAAAGATTTTATTGTCTTTCAGATGACGAGGAAAATCCCTTGAGAGATCCCTTGCCATATTTCTGGCATTCTGTCTCTTATGCCATTTCCCCAATTTCTGTTCCGTGGTATTTCTATATTTTATTTAACTTTAGAAAGCAAGAGAAGATACCAGAGAGGAATGGGCACTCTTGTCCATACCAGTGATGATTTCTTGCTTTGAACTCTTAATTTTTGTTTTTCTTGAAGAAATGTATTTGAAGAGTGAAGTTTTATATAGAGTCTACTTAAAATCCTAATTCTGTCAGGAAAATTATGTATGTTCTTTCACCTTGATGAAATGTGTACATCATAGGCATCACAGGGAGATTACTGTGTCACTGAGACCTCGTGCTTAAGGAATTATCAGACTGTGTTAAATTGTAAAACATCAGTAATTCGTTCTTTTTCTATATACTACAGGCAGTAAATGAGAGCTCTATGAAACTTGTGTGAGATGTAATTTGGCGTGTACAGCGAGTTGTATATATTTCTGCATAAAATTTTTGAACCATATTCGCACAAGCTTCTCGTTCAAGAGGATGACAAGTCAGGTCTTTGCTCTGGAAGGTGGGCATTTTAGGAGAGCTTTTCAAAAAGTCTAGTAGCTGCTGAAATAAGAGGATTAACATCCTGTGACAGATGGCTATAGTTTTAATTGTCATAGGTTACAGTGGTCATTATTCTTTGCATTTAAACCATAATAAGAAGAATTAACTGAGTGGCCTGCTTAACTGTCAATGGGGTTCTTCTAGCTCTTTGCATTTTAAGTGAGATTAATAAATGAAAACATGTTGTAGAGGCAGGGTGTAATTTATTGAAAGATTCATGAAGTTTCAATGACATTGTTAAGGTATTTAATTAGTCTCATGGAAAAAAAAAGTAGAGTGACCCTTTTAGAGAAGCTGATAAGTCATATAATAGGTGTTAGATCCTCTTTATTCCTTGCTTTATAAGATTAACTTTGTGCTAAGCAATTTATGCTAAGTTTTCCCTTTTATTGGTAACCAAAGTTATCTGTGCTTCATGAATAGATTATTGGAGATAACATCATGTAATTAACAAGAGATGCAGAAAAGTAAAAGTACAATTTGTGTAAGAATTGTGCGAGAGAGAATGTTAATTTCTTAACTAGGAAGGATATTTAAAGGGATAAAAGGAAGGCAGAATAGTGCAGTTCTTTGAAAGGATTAAAGAAACCTTATCTTGTGTTCTTTCAGAAGGTGGGATTGCCTTGAGTGTGTGGATGTCATGTTCAATGAGCTATTCACAACTCTCATGAATTGTAGACACAAGTTTGCATTGCGTGTGTGTGTTTTTTTTTTTTTTTTTTCTCTCCAAAGTGATTGATAACATGTAGGTTAGGTTATTGAATAATGAAAGTTAGTAAAAAGGGAAATTGTATAACCTGCAGGCGTGTGGAACTGTATAACTATGTCAATCTGAGGTGCTCTAAGTGATACGAGGTGGAAGAGGAGGAGTGGATGGATTATTTTTTCTTCTTGTCAGAGTACACTTTGCAAAATTAAAGATATGAGACAATAAAATACCTGTCAGCAGCACTTCAGGGTGCAGATATCTTGGACTTTTAAGGACTTTCTAAAATGTCCACAGTTGCAGTCTCTTTGGAAATCCACACACAGTCCCATTTCCAATGCAATTTCTTTCTCAACCTAAGTCCTTGCATTTAAAAAGATGAAACAGATTTTGAATGTTTCAAAGTAAAATTATGCTGGGATAATATATTTAAATAATTTAAATATAGTTAAAAGTGCCATTTGGGGATTTTCCTTCCTTGCTATTTGGTGCACTCGTATTAATAATCAGTGGGATAACAGGGAGAAGGAGAGGGCACTTCCAAAATGTTGCTGTCTACTCTTTACCGTATCAGTGCCATATGGAAGTCTGGCCACTAAATCACTGGAAACGTGCGTTAATCTGATCCACATATGTAACATCTCACTGCAAAGTTGCAGCACTATTTGTGTCCTTTTCGCCAATGTTACAACTGTCTCTAATCTTGGGTGAAACTTTAGAACTTGACTAATTGCATCAACTTGCAAGAGTCCCCCATTAATTTAGCTGAAATCTGTTAATTTAAATAAATATTCTTTGAAGTCCATGTGTTTGAGTAAGTATTACCAAGTTTCCTACAAGGAGCAGTAGTGGTCAAGTGATGGTTAAAATTATTTTTTGTTAGGAGCCTTAGTTGACATGTTTACTGAATAGTTGGTTGTAATTTGAAACTGTCCAGATAGCAAAACCATGAAAAATGGAAGTAACTACTGTGCATATAGAGATTTTTATGGAGCTGTGTTACAGTATGCTTATTCTATCAAAAATAGACCATTACAAAAACTGCTTTTGCACCTGCTCTTCATTAATTTTTGAAGGTAAATAGCTCTGCGTGGCCTTTCCTACAAAATATCAAAATGCAGTTGGGGGTTACTAGCAATGAGTACTTGTGGGAGGAAGAGTGTGATGTTACTGATAAAAACAATCAAAAACTTTTTGATTTGAACTTTTGTATTTTTGACACAATTACAGTCTGTTTTGTTGAAGTTGAGGCTGTGATATTACCATATCTCCAGAAATTGAAAATATATAGATATGATGGTGTTTCAGGTAATAAGCAAGTGCCTTATAACTTAAATTCACCAGATGTTGCTTGTTTCCCAGAAAGATAAGTTCATTTAAGTCTGGAAGAAATAGCTTGGTTGACATTTATAGGATTAAGTTTTATATGTAAAATTTGGAATCAGCCCATCACACAAATTCCTGTCAGAATCTGTCTTGAAATTAAATTTAAAAGAAAGCTATTGGCAGTGTAAAATTTGAAAGTACAAGCCTTTTTCCCACCCATATTACTGTAATACAGGGATGGAATTTTATTTCACAGTTTGTTCAGAAGCAAAACCTGTTTAAAAAAAAAATGGAGGTCAGTCATTCACTAGTGCTGGAGGAAAAGAATCAAACTCATGATTTCTTTTTTAGAAGCAAATATTTGTAATTCATTTTTCTGCAAATGACAGCTGTCTCTGCAATTGACTTTGCATGATTGTCCTTTAGTTATCAGCCAAGAAATGTGATTATTCATAATATTTTATTAGTTCTTCAGAATGCCATATTCATAAAGTTAAATTCTATAAGTGACAAAACATAAATGGACATTTCTTAATGACATCTAATTGCATGTGCAGTGTGTCCTTTACTGAGATATGATTTATATCAATAATATTTTCTGAATTTTTCCCACTTCGGAAACTTCTAGATTGAAAGAGAATAAAAAGTTTCATTGTGCGCAGAATAACTGCCCTGGTAGGGAAGGGACTTTGCTTTAGTTACTAGAGCTGACACTGCAGCGTTAGGGAATCCTGATGGTAACAGCTTATGATCTTACAGAATCTTCATGTTGTTTTACCTGCAAAATGGAAAAGTGAGGTTGGCTTCAAAACTGGAAAATCTGTGCAAGCTCTAAAAATTTGGTAGCTTCAAAAGTTAACTAAAATCTCCTTTAACCAAAAAGCAGAACTCATAATTGAGAAAGGGGTGAATAAAGAGAGAGGTGAATAGGAAGAGCTATAGACTTGAAATACTTTTTCTTATTTTGTTGGACTTTTGTGGAGTTATTTTCACTCAAACTTGTGCTGTGGGGCATACTTATATGTGTGACATGATACCAAGGAAAGGAGAGTAGAAAACTATTTTCTTAATACATCTCATGGCGTTTTTATTTTTGCAATTTTAGTGCTTTTAAAACATCTTGAATGCAGCCTTGGGGATGAGAGAAGGAAAAAAAGAAACAAAAATAAAATAAAGGATCAAAAAATAAAATCACCTTTATACCCAAACAAATGCAAAGTTAAGAATCGGACATTGTAGTTTACAAAATCTGTCTGGTTTTGGGTGTACTATTTGCACTTGTATGCTTTTATTGTAAGAATAATAACTAGTTTGCATTTTTAAAAAATACCTTCCAAGTGGATAATTGTTATTTTTGCTCAAAATATGGTAGGTAGTTGAGGGGATGGTAAAAATTACATCTTAAATTAAACCAGATGGCCACCTTTGGTACTGAAGGGAGCTCCAAATCACTATTGCTGTGTTTGTTTTTGTTTTGTTTTTGTTCAGGGTTTTTTTTTTTTTTTTTTTTTTTTTTTCATACAGTGTCCTACCTTGCTGGTTGTAAACTGTTTTTTCATTTTAATGAGGATGCCCTTTCTTGGATATAAATTAACTGCACGTTATTCAGTTATAAATTGTACTAAAGCTGCTTTTGTAGGGGTTTAAAGTTTCCGTATAGTGGGAGGTGTAGGGCTGCTCTCAGGGTGTATAATACACCAGTCTGCTGTGGTTTGAGCCAAGATGGGCTGTGCTGCGCGTCTGCCTCTCTCCAGGTTGTTTTGGTGGAAATTTTCCAAATGTTTTTCCTCTGAAGCTGCAGGGAAAAAAATACCGTTTTGCCCCAAGTGAGTTATTTAGAAGTTGTGTTTTGCATGTTCTATCGCTATCATTTTTTCAAGGAAAACAAAGCCTGAATTTGGCTGTGCTGAGGCCGTTTCAGTACTCGAGAGCTCACAGTGCGTGGAACTCGGCAGGACTTTCTGTGCATTCGCAGTTCAGGGCTGCGGTGGGAAGAGGTAGATCCTGGGCATAATAATGAGGAGAAGGGGTGACAGGAGAGAGGGAGAAGCTGTTATGAGAAATAGTGTATTTAAAAAAACAAAAATGTGAAATGAGGGAAGGAGGAAAAAAAAAAGGAGGTGAAGAATTTTTTTTTTTTTTTTTTGGATCCTGTGCTCGTTAGCTCAGGAATTTGCCTTCGCTAATCACTAAGAGGAAATTGCCTGCACAGTTAAGAGAGGTTGGATCAGGTTAGAACTTGATTGTGGGTAAAAAATTGGAGATTAGAGACTGTTTCATGTTTGTCTTCTCTCAGCAGTGCCGAGGCATGAGTCAAGTGAGAGTTTGTGCCTAGTGGCTGCAAGACATGATGGCCACTTGGGCGTTGGGAAGCTGGTCCCATGCTAGGGCTTAAGGAGCAACGGGCAGAGCAGGAGAAGGGACAGGGTAAGAGGATCCATGTAAAAGCAAGCAGGATCAAGAGAGAACAGCGCTCTAACTGGGCACGGAGCAGATATTAAGGGAGATGCTTCAAACTGGGCTGCTGTTTTGGGGAATCGGAGTAGTGACACTTGATACCCTGTAAGTCAGACCTGTGTGTAACTGGAGGTTAGGAGTGAGATGGGTGAGGATCAGTGGCTCGGACTGGGGCAGAATGTCCTGAGCTTTGCAAGAAGCAGGCAGAGGGCATTGTGGTCCCTGTAATGCCATTTGGGGTGGAAGGCATGTACGTTGGCATTAGAAATACAAGTTCATTTCAAAGTGAAGCACGTGGAAACCAGGAAGCACCACGCTGCTTCTGCGGGCCCCTTTCTGCCTGCAAGATGTGCTCGGGTGGCTAAGGCCACAGATGAGCTGTGAGATGGAAACTGTCCCGTGTGAAAACTGCCCTTGCTGAATGGGTTTCCCTCACTGCCTGGGTTGCATTTTATGCTGAAAAAGTAATAACTAAGCAGCTAAGTAGTGGTTGTGTGAAGACGCCTCTGGCTGCTCGTGCGCGAGGCCCATGTGGGCACTGCGGGACTGTGCCTGGCAGGCCACCTACCTGCTGCTCCTCTGAGGTGGCCACGATATTTTGTGCTGGGGGGCGGTCACCTGCAGAAGTGAAGCAGATCCACCTGCAAATAGCATGTACGTTATGAGGACTGTCAGGCTCGACTGTAAAATGATGTTTTTCCACTAAATAGCCGTGGGAACCAGGACGGCTGAGGACACTGGTGATGGAATACAGGTCGCTGAATGTCTAGGAGTGATAAAGTGTTCACACTTGATGGCTCTGTAGTGGCATAAAATAAATAGTCTTAGTTTTGTTTTGAAATCAGAGTGTTAGTATCGCACTGTCTCCGTTTAGGTACTTACAGGGAGGCCAAGGAGATTTAATAGATGCAGATCCTTGGTGACTCTCTTGCCTTTAGTGCTTGCAAATCATGACTGGAGCTGCTGATAAAGGGTGCGGAGCAGCTTTGTCTTCCCCTGCTTGGTGTTGAACAGAAGACTTCAGTTTCCAGGACAAATACCCACTGCTATTGTGCAAGGAAGGTTTTTTGCTAAAATGCTAATATTTTTGAATTAAAACTATTTGCGAATCATAATATATGATACGTGGATATTGGAGGTCTCCCTTGCACGGAAATACAGCATAAGCTTCAGTGCTGGTGGTGTTAATGATTTCATTTTAAGAGGATTTTGGTTTTTCATTTTAGGATATTTTCTGTTCTTGACTTCATTTTTTTTGTTTACTTTTTCTCTCTTTTTTTTTTTTTTATCTTCTATGCCTAAGTTAAGCACATTTAGTTTTGTTAACCCTGTATTGCAACATGGGGCAGGTTCCTGTCAAGAAAGACCATGCCCATGAACACTCACCACCCTGACTCATTCCACTTCCGAATTTTGTCATGCTGCTTCAGGATTTTATTAAATGTCTGAAACATGGCGAAATGATTGGATATTGTCATAAAGTAGCCAGAACTTACCACCAAAATTCCGTTGTGAGGGGCACCTGCACTGAGGTTGTAAACCAGGACACGCTGTCTTGCTGTGTGTACACGCTCCTGCTTAGGGCAGCTCAATAAATAAATGAATGGTAAAGCACCATTAACTCAGTTGTTTGATCCTTTGCCAATGGCCATGTTTTAGTAGAGCAAGGCGTATTTCTTCTTAAATCTGTTTTGAAAAGCTTGTTTTTAGCAAGGACATGTTCTACGCAGCTGGTAAATATCAGATGTAGACAGAACAGGTGCCACCACCGCTTTCAAAATTCATGTAAGGTAGAAAACAAGATGTTCTTGGGTTGTGCTGATCGCTTGTTTGATTTACTTGCACATAATAGGGGAATGCTGTGAACATGATGATTTGTGAGGCACAGTTTCTTTCAGTTAGCAGAAGATACTAAAATATTTTGTCAGCTTTTGATATAAAAGAAAAACGGTAATTGCATAAATTACTGAATAAAGCATGTCTTCTGCATACTTCTACTTTTGAATTAAGATGCTGCTCTGCAATATATAAAGGAAAGATGATTTTGTAACCCTTTTGTAATTCTTCAGATGCTTAAGCTGTGAATTGACAGAAGTGCTCTCCTGTTATTATCTTGAAAGATTATTTTTTTAATTTTCTGGATGCTGGGTTTTTTTTCCTTTTTAGATAAAGCTGCTTCATTTCTGTAGCTTAGGTTATACTAAGTAGATGGTAAAGAATAGCCCGGTTTAAGAAGATAAATGTCAGGAATGCTTTCCAAAGTAGACATTTAGATTTTATTTATTTATTTATTTATTTTGGATTAATGCAAAAAAGGTCAATAATTGCATGGATTTCAGTAAGCCTGAGAAGAAATGGCATTCCTGTGGTGCTAGTGATTATTAAAACATTTGAGAATTCATTTCAAGATACTAAGCTCGGTATTTAATATCTCTTCCAGTGTGAAAGAAGAGCTTGGCAAGGACTGCCAACATGTAGAGATTTTTAGGAGGCAACTCCTAAATCAATGGTGCTTTTCAGAAAAAAAAAATTCTTGCTGATCTCAGTGTTGGTTCTGTCCTGTCAGCAGGGCCCTCCAGACTTCCAGCAGCACCCGCCGGGACCTGTCCCCAGCAGCTACTCACAGGCGCCACGGCTGCCCATGCAGGAGCAGTGGAGGGGTCCCCCGCCACCGCTGCCACCACCGCCGCCACCCCCGCAGGACCGGGACCCCTTCTTCCTGGGAGGTAGGACGTTCTGCGCCTGCAGCGCCACAGCAGGCCTGCTCTCCGTCAGGTGGCCGTGCCGCTTAATCGCGTGGTGTGAAATATAAAGCCTCCCCAAGAAGGAGGCAGGGGGATTGCAGGCGTGTTAGAGGGTGCTATATGGAGTCTAAGTTGGGAAGAAAGATACAGTGTAAGAAGCAAACTAGTGTGTGCATATTTCTGTATACATATAGATGTATGAGTGTGTATGTAAAATACATTAAAAGCTTCTGGACATGCAACCACTGTGCACTGGCAAAGTTTTATGAGTCCTTGTATGTCTTAAACTCTAATCCCCGTAATCTTTCCTTGCTGTCATTAGACCAGAATTCCTAAGCTCTTCCCACTTCCCAGTTAAGGGCAGTGCTATGGAAGCAGCAGGGACATTACCTTGCGGTAACTCTAAAAACTCCTCGGGTGATTTGTTTTTTCCCTTTCAAATGCCAATTCGCCTGTGTGAACCAAGCAGATGCTGCATGTTTTGTCAGGTGCTGACGCAGTCTCCACTTCCTTCGCAGATCCCCGCTTCCCCGGGCACCCCCTGTTTGAGCAGCGGAGTCCCCCGCCGCCGCCACCGCCGCTCCTCAACAGCACCCACCCCGCGCCCACGCAGAGCCCCATGCCCTTCGCTCAGCCCGGCCCGGCCTTCACCCAGCAAGGGCAGCAGCCTGTGTTCCCGCGGGAGAGGCCGGTGCGACCCAACCTGCAGCCACAGGGCCCTGTGGGCATCCTGCACTTCAACCAGCCAGGCTCGACCGCCCCACGCCCCTTCATGCCCCCGCGACAGCAGTTCCTGCAGGCGCCCGCGCAGCCCTTCCTGGCTGCGCACACGCAGCCCAACATGCAGGTACGGCCGGGATGGGGAAGCGGGCCGGGAAGCAGCAGGGCTGGAACGCCCCCTGCCGGGGTCATGGGGCAGGGAGCCCTGCGCCGCAGTGCTGCCTGGAGCTGGGGAAAGAGCTGGAACAGGGGCAGGGGAGCCCCTCACCTACCTTTTCTGTGTGGGGCTGCCTAAGTGTAGCCACAGAACTGCCTTGCGCAGCCAGGCTGCTTGATGCAGCCTGTTCTGTAGCTGCTGCAACATACCTTGAGGTTGGGGGAGGCCGGGTGCCACTTTTCCAAGTGGACTAGTCCATCCCTAACGCTGACCAACCTTTCCTTCCCGTTGCAGGGCCCCTTGCACCCTCCGCTGCAGCCGCAGCCCCAGCCGCAGCCCCAGCCGCACCATCACCAGCAGCAGCACCATCACCAGCAGCAGCAGCAGCACCATCACCAGCAGCAGCAGCAGCATCACCACCACCTGCAGGGCCCCCCGCAGCCCTTGATGCCCATGAACCAGCCCCAGTTCCGGCCCCACATGCCGACGGCCCAGCAGCAGCCCAACAACAACCGCATGCAGTGCCAGCAGCGGCAGGGGCCCATAAAGCCCCGGCATGTAAGTACTACTGGCCTCCATGGCCTCTCTTGTGCGGCTGTAACAGGCACCTCAGCACAGGGTCCGAAAACCACGAGCGAATTTGCTCCTCTGCAGCATGTTCTGCTGCTCGGCAGACTGCTGTGACATAGCAGTCCCCATGGAGCAGCGCGCGTAGCTGCTCCACATGATTGCAAATCAGAACAAGCAGCTTGATTAGGAAAATAAATCGCTTGGTGAAAGGCACATCTGAGAAAAATGTAAACAAGGGAGATTGGGTTTTGCTAAAAATAAAACTCTTGTTAGAACGTTCTCATTTCTATAACTACTACTTCTTACCTGAACAGTACAGTTGCTCTTTTAAAAGCTTTCTTCCTGGGCCAAGCTTAGAAGCCTAACTTAATTGTGGAAGATGAGAAAGGGACAACACTTTAATCTTGCTCTTGGTGGAAGTGTTTGCACTTTTTCTCTCTGCTTCTCAGAACACACCCTCCCAGAATATTGTCAAGCGTTCAAATCAGCAACTACAAACAACTGCTCCAAGGAACAGCAACCTGCGTGAGTTGCCCATAGCACCATCGCATGCCATGGAAGTGAGCAACAACAGGCGAACTTCTACCCCAGCTGCTCAGGTCAAGCCCATCACCAGCACCATGTCCTCCAACAAGACTGGAGCTGGCATTGGAAACTCGCAGGGAAGGCCTGAGATGAAGTCTAAAGCAATCGCGCCAGTGGGCCAAGCGAAATCAGAAGTAAAATCTGAACCAGAGGTAAAGCGTTTTGGTTGGTTGGTTGTTTTTTTTTCATGCCACTAGAAGTACCTCTATTGAATTGCATATTCCTATTTAGCGTGATGGCAACAACAGTCAACACTGATGACAACAGCAACAATAAGAAGTGTTGAAGGTTAGGGGAGCTGGGGAACATCTGCTTTGCAAGAGGAGTGGTCATTTCTCCTGTGACAAGGCAGAGGGTTGAGGAAGGGTCATCAAGCAGCCTTTGAAATAGCTTCTGTGCCCATTTCTACCTTGCAGCCTTTCTGACCTTTTTTTTTTTTTTTTTTTTCAATTTAGCATTTCCTCTTAAGTCAGAAAACCTGTTCTCTTCCTCTGAAAAAAAGCATGTTCAGAGAGCTGTTTTGCTAGTGCTGCTTCCTTCACACAGTCCAGTCATCTCTAGAGAGTCTTCAGCACTTCTCTAAGAAGTTGCTTCTGCCCTGTGTAGGAGACTTCTTGGTCTTGTAGAAAGAGATATCTCTTTTACACAACATTTTGGACTAATCCCTAATCTAGGGAAAGTAGGAAATGCTCTTAAGTTTTCAATTTTGGAAGAAAAGTTGTAGTTTTGTTTGCCAATAATCTGCGCAATAAAAAAGGTGCCTGGGTCAA
The DNA here is from genome assembly GCA_032275445.1 of Crypturellus soui. Taxonomy (NCBI): domain Eukaryota; kingdom Metazoa; phylum Chordata; class Aves; order Tinamiformes; family Tinamidae; genus Crypturellus; species Crypturellus soui. The sequence continues at coordinate 543,037 of JAUBNY010000546.1, read as the reverse complement.
CAGGTGGCTGTTTCCTAGGCAGGTGCTCTTGCACACCAGAGAAGACTCCATGGGCGCTTTTAATGTGAGTGCAGGGGGACCGCTTTGCACTGGTGGAACTGTTAATACTGAACAAGGAGCACGATGGTTATCAAACAAATCCCATACAGTTTCTGCATGTCAGGTTATTCTGAGCAGAGCTCCAAGACTTTGTAGTTCAGCTGATCATGAATCTTGTCTCAAGGACCAGGTTTCTTTTGACAACTGTTGGCAGCTTTAGTTGTGATAATACTTGCTTCCCTTTAAGCTGCTGGTTATTAGCTTCACATCCTGTTCCATTATGACCATCCCTAATTTCCACAAATGAGGCACAAAAAAAATGCGTAGCTAGCAGTGTTTGACCTCCTGTGCACAGGGGGGAAAAAACCCTTATTTCAGCTTTATTTTTTTTTCTTTCCAAAAATGATTTAATTAATCCCTTTCTCCTCAGTTCAGTCTCTCAGAATAGCCTAAAGTCATAGAAAATACCATACCTCATAGGGAAGTCTCTGTCTTTCAGACCATTAGCATGGATAAGTTTTGTAAACCTATGCAAAGCAGAAAGAGGCCTCACTGTCTAAAAAAATTTCAGAGTTCTTTCATATTTTAGTCATATGAAATGTAAGGCATTAGTCCTGAAATATCTCTGCTGCTGTTTAGAAAAGTGAACTAATAATTTTTAATTCTTAAATCAATTTTAAAAAGTAGAAAACCAAGCATTTTATGCTGTCCATTTTAAGTTATAAACATATCTTAACCTAGTTGTATCCTAACCAACCTTAAATTAACTAATGACATTCATGTGAAGTCTTAGTTTTACAAAAATTAAGCTTCCTTTTTATTTCTATGGCAAGACTATCTTTGGAAACAAGTTCTGATATCTATTTCACATAGGGTTTTTTTGTAGTTATTAAGTTTATATTGCCTTTTTTTTTTTTTTTCTAAAAAGAAACAGTTTAAATCTTGTCACCTTTTTCTAACTGTATTACTCATAACTGACTTGGGTCATTTTGCAAGTGTCTTCAAGTGGAAAGCTGTTAAGACTAATTTTTGTCTTTTTTCATCCTTCTTCCTGAAGAGCCTTGGCTGTATTTTTGAAAACTGTGGCATTCGGGAACCATGAAGAATAGCCAAGTTGCATATTACAGGATTTCTCTCACTTTCAAAATTCTGATACCTTGGAAGATTGCAGCCTCAGTGCCTAGAAGATAAAAGCTGTAAATGAGCTTCCTTATAGTGTACCAGAGTCTCGATTTCTTGGAGGCTTCAAAATGCTGCCTCTCAACAGCTATTCTATAAACATAGCCAATTATTTTTCAAGATTATTTTTCATTTTGACAGTCATGTGGGAAAGATGGGAGGTGGCTCTTAGCCTAATTTGTGCATATTGGGCTAGTTTAGGATAAGAAGAATTGGGCCAATTTAGGCACTTCTGTGTTAATAAAAAATGTGGGGCGTAGAAAGATGATGTGAAGTTCTTCAGAAGAAATGAATACTGGAAGTTGGAAAAGGAGGAAAATTAATGGAGAGTTGATCACATCCCAGGTGTACTAGTGTTGCCGCATATTGCGGTGCAGGCCACCAATATATTTATCCTTGTATTTTTTTCTCCCAAGTGCAGTGAATGAAAGTGAGTTGTTTAATGTGGGTGGAGTTTATTTTATGGTGCTTGCAGTACATAAAATAGGTGCTAAGTTAGGTAATCAAGCAAAAAAAAAAAGTGTCTAAATTTGGGGGTTCTGTAGTTGGAATACATTTATTTTTCAGATTTTAATAATGGTGCCTACTGTCTTGTGTTTAGAGAATCCATCTTACCACAGTCTTTTTCCAGTTAGAAGATGGCAGGAGGGCAGTGTGCTTCTCAAAGTAACCTTTTTCTCAACTCTTCTCCTGTTTCTCCAAGATGTACAGCCCCTAAGTTTAGTAGGATAACCCATGCTCTCTTAGGCTTTTAGCTGTTATCATATTATATGAAATATGTAGCACATATTTAGATGTTTTTGTTTAAGATAATTTGTGGTCTTGAATGCAAGCAGTGAAATGCTATAATTTAGATTCAGATTTTTATAAGGACTTGTCATGACTTTGGGGACAAAAGATTCTAGCCCCTCATTTCTAAAATTACAACTGAAAAACAAGTGAACTGCAAATGTGCTGAGCACGTGAGTTCATGGGTATGTGCCACAGACCAAACTGTTTCGACCGACAGTTTCCATGGGTGACCTCCCCTGTGTCCTCATGTCCATTCTGTTTAGGGACACAGGTCAGTCTGGCTGCACAGTTCCTTTTTTGATATTTGATAGGAAGCCCAAATACTTGCACTAATTCAAATTTTGTTGCTCTGCATTTAATTTTGGCAACTAGTAATAAAACCTGCAAGCCTTGGGAAAGCTTTGTGACCTTTTGAGCTTAACAGTGCCATTCTAAGCCCTCCTACATTGTGGATGTTCTAGAACTGTTACTGCTCTTGCTATTACTCTTTAGCTGGACTCAGAAAAGCAGCCTCATGCTTATTGCTTTTGGCACTCTCCATAAAGTATGTTAAGACCTTAAGGTAGAAGAAAAAACTGTAGCTGAAGTTTGGTCTTTCTTCCAAACCGTACTGAAATATCTTTTGTTTAAGAACTGCTCAAAGACAGATGAGAATTTGAACTTTGCATCTCTGCCCTTGTGTGCTGTAGCCTTCACTAGAAAGAGGAGACATGTACATGTCTCCATGTACAACATGGAGAAATCTGTTATGGACTTAGTAAAGTAATGGGGTGAAAACCATTAGCAGTAGGTATTGCAGACTACTCCAGTCCTGATCCAATCTACTGTGCATTTCCCTTGTCCTTTATCTGGTGAAGCACCTAAAGACATAGGAGAAGTGCTCCTGAAACTGATGACCTTTAATTGCCACTGAGCTCATCTCAGTGAGGAGTTTGCTGTCCCTTCTGTATCTTTACTGTTGAATTGTTACACAACTAACTCCTATCAAATCTGACTCCGAATGCAAATATTTTGTTAATGAGCAAAGGGTTCTTTATCCTCTTTGATCTTCCTTTGGTGGCAAGGGTATTTACTGAGGACTTAGCAGTAGTAGCAACTTCCTTGGAGAGGAAGGATTTGGTTCTAGTTATCCTGTTAATGGGCTAATCTGCAGCAACCTCATAGGACTGGCAGCTTAGTTCACAGGACCTCAGAACTCTTTGCTCTTGATTTCAAAGTTGACCCTGTAAGAAATACTTGAGTTCATAGTATCCAGATTAATCGTCAGAAGTATTGAGTTGAGTTGCTGAAAGAAAAAATTCAAAATGAGATTTGAGATCAAGTTGGCTTACTCCATATGTGTGCTGTACCATGACTGCACTGGTAATACAGTTTGTCAGTCTTCCATGTTTGGTGCTAGTCAGTGCAAATCAGTTAGATCCAGGAGGTGCTGCATGGATGTGTTGGTCACAGGATGTTCGTTCCTGGGCTGCTTGGAAGACCCAGTAGTACCAAAAAGAACTGCTATTTACGTGGCCTTCAAGTTAGCATTTTGTGCCTTACTACTCTTTCAGACCTGGTTAGATAATGATATTAGCAGACAGTTCCATGATGATAAAGTGCAGCTGGCCAAACTGGTCTTACGCAGATTCCTGCCAATATTGACATCTTTCTTGACTCTAAGGAAAAAAATAATGCATTGCTTTCTCTAGGTAAATTTGGTACAGACTCACTGACATCTGTCAAACCTATTTAGATAAACAAGCGAATACATTGATTTATTAAGTTAAATGGAATAGGTTTTCTGTTCAGACTGTTCAGTAATTGTGAGATATTTACTGTCTTTGAAAGTGTCTGAAACTTTTATTCATGGCATCAGGATCTATAACACTCAGGATTCTTCAATCTGGAAGTTGCTTATGTTTTCTTAACCTATGCAGCTGTATTTGAGTCCTATGCTTTTTTAGTGTATTTCTTAATGGTCTTATTCTTCCTATACTATAGGAAGGAAAACTATATATAGTTTTCACCCTCAGGTTAAATACTACTGTGTTCTCTTTCCTTCACTCCCCCTCTTTTTAGTTTGCAGTGTGTGTTCCTGTTACCATTTGCCTAAGAATCTAGTCCTTTAATCACCGTAATCCTAGCCTGAAAACTATAGAGAAAATCCAGAACTTTTTGGTGTATGAAGCATCCTCTGAAAAAGGACAGACCTCGTATGTATATCTCGTATTACAAAAAAAAAAAAAAGTTTTATTGAAGTGGTATTTTAGCAGTTGTTTAGACTAGACTTCTAATAGAGACATTTAGCTATTGCTTAGTTACCATGGAAGTAATCTCTGTGGATAGGGACCAGGAGAACCAGTTACAGCAGGAGTAGACAAATGGTCAAGACACATTCCACAAATGCCAACTACTGCTCTTATAGTTGTTATATATCTGTGCAACAACAGTCTAGTCAGATCTGGACTACTACTCTTACCCTATCTTGGGAAGGATTCTGGGAGATTTTAGGGGTAAAAGATGTTTGAATAATAATAAAAAATTATAAATATATAAAAAAAATACAAGTGTCCTTTTCCTTTGGGGCCAAACACATGCAAAAAATGACAGAAGTTTGAGCCTTGGTTACTGCAAGGTGAATAACTGCTCATCACTATGTCAGTTTTTCAGAAATATTTTAGCATCATTTATGCCTTAATTTACCAAACAGCAAAGTTAGCTTAAGAACCTATTCCTATTAGGGGAAATCAATATATCTACTTAAGAGAGAATGTTCGTCTGTTGAAATTTTAACTAGAGCACTGTAGAGAATGGTGAGAAATCGTTTATTGCAGAAAATAAAATATGCTTTGTAATTATGAAAATTATGGAGAAATGTAATTATGAAAAAAATATGCTTTGTAATTAAATATATGCATACACACACATACATATATATAAGCATCTGATTGTATCACCAGAGCAATTTGGTTTCTTTTCCGGGATGGGGAGAATTTGCGTTTCCTTGGCCCTATCCATTTCACACAGCTTTTCATAAGAGCCTTTTCGGCCAAAGTTGAATGAGTTGCAGAAAGGTTATTTGATAATATATAATACTTTCAGAAGGGTCTAAGGCTGGAATATTAAAGGCATTCTCTGTATACCATTAATATTCCACCACTGCATTTGGCAACATTTTGATTCTGGAGAGAGTGCATGAGTTCAAGGTCAGAGAGATTGACTTGTGCTGTTCATTATAACCAATTATTGTGTGACAAATGAGTTTGAGATCAGGCTGAAAATTCTGTGAGAAAAATCAATAGTTCTAATCAGGGCCTTTCAGGTCATTTACCACCCTACCTTTTGTTACTTTGTCAGAAAAGAGCAAGATAAAACCTGTGTGACAGTGGGTTGCCTCTGTATTGTTACTTTCCATTTGAAACATATTTTGATATCTTGAATTATATTAATAGTTTAATTGGTTTTAGTAGCTTCTAAATGAGTTCCAATTTGTAAGAACTTTTTTTTTCTTTTTTTTTTTTTATAGTATTCTGATAAGATTTCTTAACTGGTATTATGACTTCCTTTTTTTTCCTATTGAGGAAGCAGTGTGTCTAAGTTTCATTTTTGAGCTGTTTGTCCCTATTGAATAGCAACTAAACCTCGTTAGCAGATACGTGTCGCCATTAGCCATTGCCCAGCGTCGGGGATAATTTCAGAAGCTCGTTAGAGTTGTGCAAATGTGAGGGCTTCAGAAACACCATGTTAAGGTTATTTTGAGACAACACTGCATTGGCTGAGAGTTTGACAGCTGCGTTTGTGTTCTCCTTTTGTAGTATCCGGACGAGGATGAGGAGACGCGGTTGTATCGCTTGAAGATCGAGGAGCAGAAGCGTCTGAGGGAGGAGATCCTGAAGCAGAAGGAGCTGCGGCGGCAGCAGCAGGCGGGTGCCAGGAAGCGGGAGCTGCTCGAGCGCCTCGCGCAGCAGCAGCAACAGCAGCAGCCGTCGACACAACCGCCCTATGGGCAGCAGGAGGAGGAGGCCTGCGACTTCCCTGCCAACGGCAGCCCCTACGTTCCACACTCGGGCCTACAGGCCAGGCCCAACGTCAAAAACAGACTGCTGGTTAAAAAGCAGGATATGGTAGTTCCGCACAGCTTCCATCAACCCAAGCCCCCCGATTTCCCCCAGATTGGTGCAAATATGCAGTACCAAGGACACCAAATGAAGCCGGTGAAGCAGCTGAGGCAGACGAGGACGATACCTCCGAGTCAGCCTCAGGCGTCGCCCAAGGTCCTGCAGCCCAAGCCTGCAGCCACCGCACTGCCCACGGTACAGACCCCAAGAGTGGCCCCGGTCCCGGCCCGGCCCCAGGAGCTCAAACCCGGCGTGAAAAGGACTGTGATGCAGCGTGCGAATAGTGCGGCCGGAGACGGGCCCCACGTCGGCAGCAAGGTCAGGGTGATTAAGTTGTCAGGAGGGGTAAGTTTGCAAGGCTCTGCTCATGTGTGCGTGCTAGTGTGGGGTGCTCTGCTGTGGGTTGGTCCCTGTAACACCAAAGTAACAAACAGGCCAAAGCTGAAAAGGGAACTAACAGGTTTAGCAGTCCAAATAATCTGTATTTTTAGAACTGCAAGTTACTAGCAGTTATTCAGAAATGAAGGTTTGCTGTAATGCTTTACTGCCAGGCCATTACCACTAAAACCCCAGTGCCCTCTGTGCTCCCTTCATTTAAGTCCCTTGCGCTAAAAGCCTCCTCATCTGAGATCCTTTTGTGTAAGGTTGATGCATCTGATAATGTTGGGAGAGAGGCTTGTCTGGCTGTTCTTAAGGTTCATTTAAAAAGCTGGGCTCTGCTTCTCCAGTGGTGGAAGTTACAGCACCTCTTTGCCTGCAGGTGCCGGCATTGGTGCGTGCTCTGAGTCTGTGCGCGGGGGAAGATTGTTTTTACTTTCCTGTGATGTGTGTTGCAAAATGAATTTAGGCAGTCTATTGTTGGGGAATGTTAGTCCGTGCTGAAAACACTACCGTTTCACTTGTGCATCTAAATGAGATTTCCTTATCTGCTGATGAGGGGTCTGTTATCAGTGGAGGGTCCCCTGAGCACTGGTGTTTTAGAGGTCTCTCAATGCTGGTCCTGATGGCAACATGCATGTATGAGACTTGACATTTTTAGTTAGAAAATACTGGATTTCTTCTGTCATTGTGAAAAGACAAGTTAATTTGTTGGGGCTCTGAAGAAGCTGAGCCTGGTAAGATGGTGTTGCTAGTGTGGAGTCTGTCCTAGGGGCTTGTGCAGGGCAAAAGGAAGGATATGGTGTGATGAAGTGCTGGGGTGTACATGAGGTCTGGGGTCTTAAAAGACATTTCTCCAGCTTTTACATGAATTAGGGAAACTTGGAGAACTGCTACCATTTAGGAGATTTTAGCAAGAGCTGAGCAAGGCCCTGGAGTTGGGCAAGCAGGAGCAAATTGAAATGCCACAGTCAACTGCTTCTTATAAGCATTTTTTTCTGCAACTCTTAAAACTTAAATAAACCTTCTATTGTGAACTGCATAATGACCATTTGGTCTTTCACAATATTAACATAAAGGATCTTGTTAACCAAATATATCTGACAACCTGAGTTGGAAGATGTCTGATTCCTCAGGCACAGTGACTTAAGTCCAGAATAAGAGAAAAGTACAAAAAGTTGAAAGAAAATTATTTCTGCTAATTGAAAAAAATATATAAATGTGTTTGCAGGAATCACAGTGGCCGGAAAGAAGTGTTGACTTCTGTTTTTTATTCATGATGAATTGAATAAAGCACTTGGGAACAACTTGTTTTCTAATGTACCAAAGCAAAACAGTGCCAGTCACCACTAGAACTCTTCATAGCAAATAATTATCAGTGCTTGGTAAATTCTAAGATCCGGGTAAGAAAAGACACAATGAGAATGGTGTTTGTTGGGAAGAAACACCCTAATAAATCATTAGAAAACTTGATCAATGATAGAAAATTTGGATGATTAGAATGTAATTCTGTCTTGAAGGGAGAATTAATTGTATATCATTCCTGACAGATGCCCCATCTTTTCCTTAAGTGTAATTAATGAAGTTTCCTTTGGTCATCCACTGCGGTGTCTAAATATCTGTATAATTGAGAGTTTTTTCTTGCTAACCAAACTATAATTTCTGGCAGCGATAAGATGCTGTGCCTGTGTTGTGCCTCACGAGACGTGGGACAGGACTTAGTTCCCTTTGTGACTCTGTCATTTGAAAGGTTTGTTAACTGTGTGCAGTCATATCCCTCAGCCTCTTTTGATGGGTGGTAGTTTCTAACCTCTTGAATGTTCATGGTCTCCTTGGACTCCCTGCTATCACTCTGGCAAATAGTTACCATACCAAGGACAATTGAATTCTGAAGCCAGTATATTGGAGGTGTTGTTAGTCATGGAAGAACAGGCTCATACTGAATGCAGCTCTAAGTATCTTAAGATGAAATGTGAAATGTTCTGTATTTGTTTTTCATTTGACCAGAGGTTACATGGAAAACGATAATATCTTAAAAATCTCTGTATCATTCAGTTATCGGGTGATTTCTCCCTAGCCAGAAACTGCTCTGACATGCTCAAAGTGGTAGATGTCTATCCCAGAGTCCTGGAAATGCTGGTTCTAGTGCTGCACCAAGAACATGCTGCTTGGCATCTGTGGAAAGTTGCACAATGAGCTTTTTCATAAATATGTAAAGTTAATTTCAGTGCACCACATTGGTTTAAAAGCAGCATCTTAGTAGTGGTCATAATTTCTGAAAACTTGAGATGTTCATCTGAAAAAACTTGAAGGAAGAATCGACAAGTTGTTTTATCTGGACAGCCTGTCACCAACACCAAAAAAATGTCCTCGAGTTGTAAAAAGAAAGAACTGGAATGAAAGATAGTATTATTTGTATTCATAGTAATTGCAAAGTGAGAGAGGTGAATATGGAGTTCAAAATATGGAAAAAATATATTGCTGTAGGTGGTTCTTGCCAGTGTAACATTCTCCATCAGCCTCGTTTGATGTTTGTACTTGGTGTCACTCGCATGTGTATATTCAAATTTAATTAAAAATCTTTGACTTGAAAGCTTTATAGCACCTTTCATCCAAATAAGTCGAGAATTACAAACATTAAGATTTTTAGTGTTTGCGTGACAAGTCCTTGAGGAGCAGAGCAAAGGCGATGATCCCAGCAGCAGCAGGATGGCCTCGCAGCTGCTTCGTGTGCCACCATTTGAAGGAGTGACAGGTACAGAAAATGTCCATATTTTATGAGAAGCAGATTGAAAGACATCAGAACCCATTATATCATAATGCCCCTGTGTCACGTTTGTCGTTTATAGAGTATCAAAAGGGGCAAGACCTTTGGAGCAGTATTAATTTGAATGCTACAGGAAGAAGGACTCTGTCTGCCATCATCTGTGAGATTTCATTCTAGAAATACTTTGCAAATGGATGTGGATTTCCTTCCATCTTTCCTCCTCAGAAAAAAATACATATAATCCTCAGGGAGTCCTGCAATATTCCAGTTATGAAAAAAGATACGCTTTGCCCCAAATACCTAAGGAAAAAGTAACAGACCCTTTTTTCTTGATCTCCAATGAGGATAGTTCTTATAGCAAGAGACTATTTTGTGACTTAAAGTAGTTCTTTGGCAGAAGCAGGTAGACTCTCTTGTGGTATCTGGGACATGTTTAGTGCAAGAGTAGCATAAGGGCACGCTGAACAAGTAGAAATACTTAAGGTGAGAGCAGGACCAGACGTTGATAAGGTTTTTATGGCTTGCAATAAAATCCTCAAAAGAAGGAAGACATAGCTACCTAAATTGAATTTAGCTTTCATGTGAATAACTTGGAAACAAAGTGAAATAAAGTTTTTCCCATTATAGACTGGAGAACAGGTTTCTCTTTTTCCTCAAGAGACTGTTAAATTGTATTTTGAAGAAGAGAGCTGCCGCCTCCTGCATACCCTGAAAGCAGGTTTTGGTATTGCGTATCACTCTTGCTAGATCTCAAAGGAGTTTTTCTTCCTTGCTAAGCTGTAGTGCAGAATGTGTAGTGATGTGATTTTGGTGTTAAGCACTAACTGGTAACCCAGTTTCTTGATGGAGAATGGCTAAAGGCAACTGTAACAGCATTAAAAAAGTGTATAACAAAGTGAGAATTAGCTGAATTTAATTACTGAATTGGGGAGAAATGCAGATTTCTCTGATCTAAATTTAATATTTCCAAGAGTTACAAAAAAAGTGGCATTTTTAGCTGAACTATTTAGAACAGGCCTCCAATAGGGAAATGGTTCTGAGTTCAGAGCAGTTTGACACTAAGTAGCTGGGGATGCAGGTGGTGCAGGTTGTGTCTGTGTTGCTAGCAGTGTTAGCAAGAAATGCAAAGACGTGTAGGACAACACAGCAGAAGTATTCAGATGGGCCATTAGTTTTAAGGGAATATGAACTAGAAAAACTAAAGTGATACAGAAGATAGGGAGGCTCTAACTGCCCTGATCTCAGTCCATTGCATCTGTAACCAGCAGTCAACAAATGCATAACCAGTTTTCCTGTTGAGCACAATTTAATATACAAGGTTTTGATTCTGATTTTCATCCTAATTTAAAAAAGGTGAAATCTCCTTATTTTTCAGGGAGGCATGACTGATACCACTCCATTACCATCATAGTAGCAGCGTTGATCTAAAAATATAGAGAGGAGATTAATGTCAAGTAATACCTTACTCTTGTGTGTCAGAGACTGCATAGACTTTGAACCTGTCTCAGTGCTTGCCTAACTTATGTTTCTGAATGGAAGAACATGAGAAACAGGTGGTTTTCTGCTTAGTATTTTCGGATACAGTGACAGAACTTGCGGGGTTTGAGTTGTTGACATAATGACAGTCAGCTGAAGTCAGAAATCTTGAGAATGACACATGGTTTTCTGGTAGCCCATGCAGGTTTTTTCCAGTGTGCTTGGTGCCCAGCTGGAAGGTGCTCCCGGGAGCCTTGGACAGCTTGGGATCACTGCTGTTTTCAAACAGGAATCTTTTCTCTTGGAAATTTCTCTGCATCCATTATCTGCATGTTCATAATTCACTGGGATTCTCTGTACGAGAACTGTGTTGGATACTGACAACTGAACTTTGCTCTAAGTCATATTTTTAACATCTACATTAGGATGATGATCTTTGTGGAAAAGATTGTGCAAGAATCAAGGTATTTCTGAGAGCAAAGTGCATGTCCACTTAGATTAGAACTTAGATTTTGTTATAGCTTTGACACAGAATTTTTGTTTACCATAAGGATGAGCTCTGTGTTCCAAGTTTATAGTTGTTTAAACTGGAAAAACACTTAGTCATGGTTCAGTTTAATCAATGGAATTTCTGTTGCTCCTGCTGAAAGTTCAGTGTAGCCCAGGTGTTTAATGTAACCCAGCTCTTTAATGGCTTTGGCCAGTCCTTTGCCATATCTCAGTCCTCTCAAGTGTACAAGGAAATACTTAAAGGCAAGAGGCCCAATAGTACATAGAGTCCAGCAGGATTAGCTTTTTTATTAAGATGTTTCGTGTTTTCTTCTGCTGTTCAGAATTCTCACACATCATTAGGCACAGCAGAAAAGATAGACCTCAAATCATGGCTCACTGAATACCTTTTTGCAGCTTAACAGGGTCTTTTTCTGCTATGGGAAGGGAAATATCTTTTAGGGGAAATATATATCATATATATATAAGTATATACACACACATTTATATTTGTGTGTGTGCATATGTATATACAACACGAAAAAGTTTTAGGCTGTGGAAAATAAGATCTAACTTACTGGTTATCGTGGGAAGAGCCGTTTGTGTGTGTGAATGGGGAATGCAGTGATGGCTGTTCCAGGTCTGCACTGTGTTTCTGCATGTTGGAGGTTCTAAATCAGCTGTAGTGCAGGGGTACAACTCTGGGAGCACCAGCTGAAGAGGGATAAAGAAGTTTTGAGGCTTTGCCTTTCATACGTGTTTTTGGTAATCATAGGGAGGACGAACGGAACTCATCTATTAGAGGGAAGGATTTCTTGCTCAACATGGTTTCTGCAGCACCTTCCCTGTTTTTATTTCTTCCCTCCATGAGAATCTATTCCATGAGGATCACCACGGGCTGTGTCGATGCTGTCTCTCTTTATTGCAATCAATTGCAGCACCACTATAAAAAATTACATACGAAAATCTATATAGCCAAGGAGAGGATACAATAAATAGCTTTTGCCCTTGAAGTGATTATGAGTTTAGTAGTCTAATGGGTGTTTGGGTTTTACTTTTTTTGTCTCCTCTTAACTACTGTGATACTTTGGAGAGACTCGATTCTGACTCAAATATTGACTATAACTAGTAGCAGATGTGAAGTACTTCTTCCTTAAAGGAAATCAATTACAAGACGCTTGGGATTGCAATTTTCCCGCAAGATTTAACCCTTCATCTTTCAATATACTATTTGATTTACAGCACATCTAAACACAGATGAAAATAAGGTGGACCCACTAAATCATTTCTTTCCCCTTGTTATTTTTTAGCCAGATCAACCAGATTTTTTTTTCCCTTTAAGTGCTTTATCCAGCGTGCACATCCTCTTACTACTGGGTGTTTTTTTTTTTTTTTTTTTGAATTAGCTGTACCAAGATTGCATGGATAGACAGAGCATTGTGGTAGCTGATACAAACCTCTGCAGTGAGGTCTCCGGGCCGCGAGATCCCTCACAGTGGCCCTGACAGTGAAATGTGGCCTTATCGCAAGGCGAATTCCTGCGAGGCTGCCCCGGGCCCCTGCGCCCCTGTCCCTCTGTGTGTCCTGACAATGTTATCTGCGCGCTCAGGGCTGAGTATCAAATGTCTGTCACGAGTACAGAAATTAATTTAATGTCACCTGAAGACATGCAATTAATCTTTTAGAGGTTTTCATAATACCTTTACAGAAAGAGTCGCCAGTTTGGCGGATTTGGATTTTGGGGTTTAGTGGAAGATAAGGAAAATTAATTTTTCATCAGGGTTAATACAAGCTAGCAGGGCCACAAAGGCTGAGAAAAATGGTTTGGGAATTTGTCAAGTGTTGTCACTCTAGAATAATGCTGCTTAACGTCTGATAGGTATAATCAAGAGTTGAGATTTCTATAGAGGGGGATTAATCACTTTGCTGACTACAGAATGCAGGTTGGTGATACCATTCCTTCATGGGGTTTAAGAATGAAAATAAGATTTGATCTGTCAAATTGCAGGAAGCTCTGACAGTATCAATAGGCACTTTTATCAGTACATTTTAAAGCATTTGTTATAAATAAATTTGTCCTGCTAATGTTGGTGGCAAATAAACTTCATCTTCATTGTAAAACTGTCATAATGATTATGATAGAGTACAGGGCTGTAGCTTACTAAAATCAGGCAATCCTCCATAAAATTCTGTGTTAAAAAAATTGTAATTTTGTATTTGTCAGAATGGTCTTTATGTTTCTCAAGGCACAACACTGAGGAAGAAAAATATATGGTCAGTATTGAAATACAACCTTGCCTGATATCAGGGAATCTATTCTGAAGTGTTTCCTTTGAATTGAATTTTTTTGTTAGTCTGCAATTTCAGATCAAACTGTGCGTAGCAAAAGTTTGCAAAATGTTCACCATATAGCTCAAACCCTTTTGTCTATCTTTAGAGTTTTGGTTTTTAATTCTACACAGTATTTGAAATGAACTAGTGGTAGTGATCATTGGCAGTGCTAGTGATCTTGCTTTTTTTTTTTGGCATTTCAATTTTTATGCTTTCACCCAAACAGAGCTCCTGCCATTTGCATTTTTGTTAATCCTGAAGTAACCAAGTAATTGTAAAGCTTATCCAAGAGGACTCTTAACTTGCTATGTGGTCGTTTAGGAAGACCAACCTGCTATAGCACTTGGAATTTCAAAGCTGGAAGGTCACAGTGGTGTGATATGGAAATTGAGCAGCAGACAATAAGTCTGGTTTGCAGATAAAGTTCACTCTTTTCTAGAGCAAAGCAATGGGATTTGCATCCTAAAATCAAATTTTAAATCAGTCCAATTCAGATCTCGATGTAGGACTAATGTGGAGTCCGATGACTTCTCCCTGCTTTCAGCAGAATAAATGAACTTCTGAAAACTTCAGTGTGTCCTGTAATCTCCAAATGCTATAGAAAAATCCTAAAAATATATGTTGACAAGAGAAGACTTAAATCAGATGTCTCCCTATTTAAACTGGGAGATGTGCAGTTTAAGATAACTAAAATTTAAACTTGCAGAAATTAAATCATTAGGAAAAGGAAAAAATAAAATGGTTGGAAGTGAGCAAGGACTGAGACAACTAGCAACCTCTAAGCAATGTAGCCTCTGATTTCGACCTCATTGGGGAAGGTTTTTGCAATACAGCTTTCCTGCACTTGCCTGCTTATCTGTCACTCTACCCAAGTACTTTATATTTTTTGCTGGTCACCCCCTTGTTGTTTATTCCATGAGTAAGCATGAGGAGTCAGCAGGTGACTATGTTTTCTTTACAATCATATGTAAATGATTTTTTCCCTATCAGTGCTCAAATAACTTCAGTGCCCTTTGCCTCTCTTTGGGGAAGAGGTGGCTCAGAGTCACCTCTGCCCACGCAGCTGCCTCAGATCATCTCACAGAGCAGGAGGTGCCCTGGGTGCTGTTCCTCTGCAGGGTTTTGTTGCAGGAACCATCGAACCTTGTTCTTTCTCTTTATTTTTTGTGCTAAGGACTTTGCCTTTTGCTTTGGGTAGATTTCCACATTTCTGGAGTGAATTAATTTAGAAGAAGCCTAGAGCTGCTCCACCTTGGAGGAGATGGGCAGCCCAGGGCATTCTGCAGGAATGCTGGGCTGGCAGTTCCCAACCCAAGGGAAGACGCTGTCTGGGAACGCGCCCTGTGGACTACTGTAACCTCTGTGCCCGTTTGTGCCTTGGACTCTGAGAGCTTCTTTTTGCTCCCTGGGCGAGTGAGAGGAGTTCGATTCTGCAGTAATTGGGCTTGATGGTGAAGCTTGGGCTAACCTGGCCCCTTGCTGCTGAAGTGCCAGTAATTAACATGTTCAGCACGTCTTGCACCTGAGGGCTTTGCACTGAGATGCTCCTCCTATGTGCTGGGACTATCTTTTGGGTTGGGAAAGAAACAGTTGCAAATGTCTATGGTTATTTTTTTTTTTTCATGGCAGGCAGTCAACATAGATTAGATTTTAACTCCCAATTTTTGGAACCCTTCTAGGATGGTGGTTGTTGTTCATTTTGGTTTCATAATCTTCCGGCTGCGGTGAGGTCAAATAAAAGAAATTACCTGACAAAGGCATGAGGCTTTATCCCAGTGAGATGTGTGTTGATGCTGATATGGGAAGTAATGCTAGAAACAGGAGGGTTTATTTCAGGGTTTTCTTCTGCTCAGTGTGCGCATGCTTGGATGTGGGAGCGCAGGGAGAGAGAAGAGTTCTTGCTTTTCTTCTTTGAGCAAAAGCTTTGCAATTTCTCACTTGCTACTGGTCTCAGAGATTTATGTGCAAAATAGTCTGTGAAGCCACTGAGTCAAGATAATGTTACTCCCAGTCAAAATAATGTTACTCCTAGATTATAAACCTCTTACTTGTGCAGTCCAGTAGTTTGTCTCCTTATCCACAGGAAACCTGCCAGTTAATGTGAAACTCTCTGGTTAGTGATATCTGTTACAGCTGCAGAAGGAGTTTTGATTTGCAAATCTTCGAGGAAGGAGAAAGACACTAAGTGAAGGAAGCTCCCTTGCACCTGGGAACTGTGTTCAGCACTGGGCTCCTGAGGCCAAGGATGTTCTTCGTTGCAGCTTACAGTGCAGGCAGCATCAGTAGTCTCTGAGCATGTTAAATGATAATAGTAGCTAATATTAACAGATTTAAAGTTCTAAAGGTGCTTGAAAGGTGCCTGGCTTAGAAGCAGACAGCATAAATGTGGACTTTCCAGTAAATAAAACTTTGTGAGTAAGGGGGAGATTTTTTGAGTTTCAAGCAGAGTTTTGGATCAGTCCATCCATCCCTGTAGTTCTTTGCTCCTCCTTCTGGGTTGTGTGCATGTCTTCTTAAAAATATACATAAAATCCATATAACTTTGGAAAGCAGAAGGATGTGGATAACCAAATGAAAGTACATGCTATTGGTATATGGCGAAGCACCCCAAGAGGTGGGTTTTAGATGCTCGTTGCTGCCGGGACCTCCGTTGCTGTGTTACTGTGGCCGTAGTTGGTGCTGCCTCCATGGGGCCGTGCACGGGGGGCCTGGAGGAATCCAGCTGCCTGGAGACCCTGCAAACCTGGGCCTTGGCTGTTTGCTGTGTGTTTCATAGGAGGACTTCATGGTCAGCGCAGTGTTTTCTGTGAGAAATGCCTGCGTCTCAGAATAACTGCCTCTGGAGATGGGATCCAACCCGTTTTCCAGCTTTAAAAGTCCAGGGGGCCGTGGTTTCCTTCACCCTTTTATTCAGGCTGTGTCCTGAGTGTAAGGGAGAGTTTCAGGATGGTCTTTGGCATCACAGAGGGTCACTTTTCAGACCTGGTGTTGCTCAGAAGGGGATGTGCTGGTGCAAGCAGATTCTCACACTGCTGTTTCCCTGGGAGGTCACCCGCAGTGGTGGCTCTGACATTTCCCTTCTGTTCTTCCTAAACTTGGGTTCTGCACAGGAATGCCTAGGAATTTTCAGGTGTTTCATGCTTTCAAAACACTAGCCACAATCTTTTTGCTTCAGATAAGGATAAGATTGCAAATGGTCTTTGAGTTGCCTCCTACACGCAGCTACTCCATGTGATGTTGAGCAGACTCAACGTGCTGGAGCTGAGCACATGAACACTCATGTTAGTGCTGTCAAAAGTAAGGTTGTGCTTATGTATTTGGGCCTGACACACTCTACTTCTTTGCTGAAAGCTGAGGCTGACTGTGGTCCCGTTTAGAACTTGTTATATGTCAATAAGAGGTTGTATAAGCAGTCAATAAACACATTAATATGTGGGGTTTTTTTTTTTGGATCATCAAGCAGCAAGAAACTGCTTTAAATCAACACCTGCTTTAATCGAGTCTTTGGGTAAATCACTAACTTTCATGCTGTCAAGTGCAGTTAGCAGAAGCACGAGGTGAGTAAATCACAACCCTGTTGCTTTCGTTGTTGGCAGGTCATTATGCATGGCAGAGGCAGAGGAGTAGCAGGCCAGATGGGCCGAGGACGCTTGATGCCAAATAAACAGAACCTGCGAGTAGTGGAGTGCAAACCTCAGCCCTGCATCGTGTCAGTTGAAGGGCTTTCTTCATCAACTACTGATGTCCAACTGAAAAACCTGCTGATGTCAGTGGGACCCATTCAGGTAGGTCAAACTTGGCTTCTAATTTTTGTGCCAAAAGTCTTTCATTCCGGAAAGCTCAATTAATTCCCTGACACTAAGTACAACGTGTGTTTATTGGTAATTTATGTTTGAAGGCACCCTCCCCCCCCCGCCACGCACACCCGCTCTGCACCCGACAGCAAAGGCAAACACAGGGTGATATTGCAGTGTAGGAGGTAGAGGAGAATTTTGCAAATCCACAGTTTGCAAAACAGTTTGCAGTCACATTTTTGCTGCAAAGGGTTCTCTTTCACGTTATTTTTATTGGGGCCGTTCTGTGAGGTTTGTTACTGCAGATTAGTGCATCAAAACAAATTCACTTTTGGTGCACCCTTGTCTTTGTTGTCAGCTTGCACTTTGTGGAACGCCCAAGTTCCTGTCACTGCAGTCTGGGGTGAGAGCACGTAGTGAACACTGCCTGTCTGAGATGTTACATCTGCCATGTGACACTCTGTCCATCTGACTGGAAACGGCCTCTTTCCAAAGTATTTTTTTACTTTGTGTTTTAGAGCGATCTTTGTAGGAGAGCTGACACACACATGCCAGGGTATCTTATGCTTGGTTCAGCATTGCCTCCTGGAGCTGGTACCTCAGTTAAACTGACCTGCACTGAAACAGTAGGCTTTAAAGCCCCAGAGGGTTTAGGAGGCTGTGCCAGAATTATGGCTAGTACCTTCAGAAATATCAGTGAACAGATAATGAAACCAATGATGGGATTTTTTTCCTCTATTTTTTCCATTTGGGGAGCCCTTTTTGACAGGATCAGCGCTTTCAGACAAGCGCAGTGCATTAATTGGCGCTATCCTGACTTTGAGGCTTCTTTATGAACAGGATTATCTCTGTGTTGTAGAACACGGCTCTCCCGGAGATGGGCTCTCTGCCTCTCTCTTCCAATTTAGTGAATGAAATAATTTTGAAATATTTATATCATCAGTTCAAAGAGCAAAAATCTTTTCCCAAAATATTTTGTCCCTTCATGTTCTGTAGCACTTTGTATGAAATTATTCATACCGTTTTGAAGTGAGGTCAGCTCTGAAGCACATTTGTGCTGTGTTTACTTGCTAAATCTTGCATGAGAATATTAAAAGAGATTAATAGAAACCTGCCTAGGAAATTTTCATGGCTAAAGGAGGTTCCTGAGGACGTGCTGAAAGATATATTCAGGACTTGTATCAGACCCCTAACTCCAGTGTCTTCATGCAGTGCCACAGACCAGTCTAGCAAGATGAATCATCTTCCTTATAGGGAGGAATTTATAACTAGTTTTCCAGTGGGATTTGATCTATCCCTGTACAGGGATACAGAGCTTGTATCCCTAGAGTAAAGTCAGCTGTACCTTGTTGGAAACAGTGTGTTCTAGATCATCATCATCATTATCTAATTTCTTCTTAGAAGAAATCTAAAATCTTGAAAGGAGTGGTAGAATTTAGCTGATGATGCAGAAGGCTTCTGTACTGATTCTGCATTTGAATCTCAGAAGTGCCTTTTGGAAGGCCAGAGATTTCCTGACTTGTTAGGACTGAATGATGTTTGAAAAGTGCAGATAGGGAAGTGTGCAGGAGAGGAGTGATTCTTTCATAGAAAGCATGTGGCCGCTCTGGGTGATATGTAGCTCACTCTTATTTTTTCTCTTGTTTTTTTTTTTTTTTAATGATGCTGTGATGTGGCAGAGAAAATATTAACACCCTAAAGGAGGAGGGGGTAGCAGTAGTTGTAAGAGCCTTATAGCGAAGGAACTACTAGTAAAAGAAGAAAAAATACATGGAAATCTATATTGTTGCCCCCTTTCACAGTAGTGACTTGTATTGGATTTGTGCCGGATTTTGAAAGAGGCCAAAATCCCAATGTGAATGAGTCGATTTTCTTGTGGCTATAAATTAATGTTTTTACTAGTGCCTATGCACAGTGCTCTATGAAATCCCCTGTAAACGATCAAGGGGCTTTGCAAGTCTAAGGAGATCTTCTGTTTTATTATGTCCTCTCTCCTCCTGAAAAAAAATGCGTTGAATGCAAGTCATTTGCACTGAGGAGCGTGGAAGGGGGGGCATTAGAAGAGATGGGAATAGTGAAGGATATTTTGCCATGTGGGATTTGCAGTTTTTACACATCTGGGTAGTATGTGAGAGGCAAGAACAGGGTAACACTAATGACCAGAGCAAAGCGGTGCTGTAGCCAAAAGGATCTTGGGCAGTACCCAAACTCTTGCTTCTGAAAATGAAGTTGAGGTTGAAGCCTGATGATCTGAGATAGGAGGGATTCAAAAAGATGACTAAAAAAGAGGCAAAGTGAGACATTTTAGGTGTTTTTTTGTTTGTTTTTTTTATTACTTTTAAGAAATCTGCTGAGGTTTTCGACCAGTTCTCATGAAGCTGTAGAGAGCATAAGAGAACAGAAAATTGAGGCAGTTGTACTGCCTCAGTTTTTAAGATGTAGACTGTCCTGACTTCAGACATCGACGATAATCAACAGAACTTCCCTTAATGAGACAAACTCTGGAATTTAATTTATTCCCAGACGGACCTGATGTTTGTTTCTAACAACTGTGAAGGAAAATTCAAAATCGGAAGCCAAACTCCAGCTGTTTTCTCCTCTCCCTGTTTGCGCCAAGTCTTGACGGGCACCTGCAGACTGTCCAACACCCAAACCCCGATTTTGATCAAAGTTCCCCAAGTTGTGTGTGTTGCTATTGGAAAGCAAACTTGTTTCAACACGGTGTGCAAGTGCAGCTCCTCAATCTGTGCATGAGTTTCTGCTGCTATCAAGGGGCTCTCTGTGTAACAGCCCATCCCAGCTCTTATATTCAGGTCTGCAGTTTGGCTTCTGATTTTGTTGATGTTTCCAAATCATGAATACATTTTCTTAGACTTTCTCTATGTGAGCTTTGAAACGCCCTTTGTTGCCTAATCACTAAAAACTCCTTACTTCTCAACCCTGGTACTGAATAGAAGGAGATCTTTGGGGCTCCAGGAATAGCCCCATAATCATAACTGCATTTTATAACTCAAACATGATTAAACTGGCAAGCAAAACACTTTATCCAACATACGATTTGCTGTGAGACTCTTTTGAAGGTGACAAACTTTCAGATATAAACACAGTACATGAAGTAAAATCTGAGAAATGAATCCAGCATAATTATAAACTGTAAATATAATTGTGCTTTCCTAAACATTTGATAATACAGATTTCTGAGCACAGAATTAGCAAGTAGATCTGAAGTAGATTTTAATAAGTTGCAAAAGGCTTCACTTTTGTCCTCTTAAACCCCAACTGAGTGTTTCTGCTGTTTATGCAATTGTCTTTTAGGGTGCTGGCAGGTACTGGGCATCGTGTGCTCGCTCTTTAGAAAATTTGGATTTGTTCCATAGTTATCTTTAATCCTATATCTTTTTATTGCATGTTTCCAAACCTAAATAAAACACAAGGGCAAATTCTCCCTACTGCTTTGTGAAGATTTGAGATCACAGATTTCCCGATGTAAAAATTGTGTTTTTCTCTCCTGTCTCAAAGTTCCTTAGAATGCTGAACCTGTAGCTGCCTCTGAAGTGGGTTGACAAATATCTCTGTTTTACTGTGATAATGTAGTCGTTCCTTTTCCAGCCTCGCACGAAAAACAGTTGCCTCGGGATGCATTTCTCAGGACATTCTTGGAGTGACACTGCTACCTAGTGCTCAGCTTGAGCAAGGACAGGTCCGTGCACTAACCCACTGTTTGAAAATGGTTTTATTTTTAGTTTCAGGGCTTCTCAGTGAATATGACAAGCGAATGTAGGTGAATGATCCCAGAACATGGGAATGACGGGGATCTTCCTGAAGTGATGGGATACACAAAGCTTGTGGTTCTGTCTTGGTGACCACTTTGGCCTTCCTGTCCACAAAAACATTTTCAGCTCTTAGAGATGAGGATCTCTGCCAGCTCCAGGGACTGGAGATGTGGGAGATGTGGAATGGGATTACTCAATTTAGCTGTGCTGCCGAGTCGGATGGGAGCTTGGTGAAGCTCATCTGTATCATAGGATCCTTTCTTCTCATGCAGTGTACAGGGATTGAAGGCTGAGCCCTTGTAAAGGGGGATAGTAGAAAGACAAAGATTGCAGAAAAGGGAGAGGAGGGACACAAAGTGGGAGAGGTCAGGAGGAAGCAAGCCAGCTGAAGGAAAAGCCAATACCTTCTAGTGCAGATTCTGGGTTTGTCTATGACAGGTAGAGCATGCTGTCTCCAGCAAAGATGGTTCTGGGGCCAGGAAGCTGTGCAAATAGCAAAAACGTGTCTGCATTTATTTATGGGAGAGAAGAGCAAAACAAATCTGATCTTTACGCTCCACCAGTGCCCGCTGTGCCACCCTTCAGCCTGTTGTTCAAGAGCTTAGGTAGTAGTAGTGCTCCTGGTTAAGGAAGTTTCACACTTTGTTATTGAACAGACCCTTTTCTTGGCATCTTTATATGGACTGTTACTCCCAAATTCACCAGTGAACTGAATGTACAGTCTATTAGACAGTCCATTTACTTCAATGAAAGAAATTAAATGAAAGAGGAAACTTATTTCCCATGTGTCTGCTATAATTGAAACGAGTGCTTGCTCTGGTCTCACTGCCTGCCTGCCTAGCTGGCATTTCCCAGTGCTCTCCCATCTCCCTTTTAACTTCTTCCTCCCTGTGTAACCACCACGAGCTTTGCTGTTGCAGGAGGTCTTGAGTTTCTGCAGGAGCTCCCTTTCTTGCTGCTCATGGGTCTCTTGCTGCTTCTCTCAAGCTTGCTAGACAATATTTCAATACAATACAATATTACAATATTTCAGTATTATTTTCTTGGACTCTGGAAACCTGTAAATTTAAGGAGAGTGAGTATAGAAAGGAGTAATCTGAGGGCAGCAAGCAGTCTGCAGACTTAACAAAAGGTATATAGAGGGGATGGTGCTGTTATGATGTTTATGCCATAGTCTGGCAGTATTTTAGTTGCAAAGAAAGCTATAGCTTGGGACTTTTTAAACTGTCCAATTAAATAGTAGGCAATTAAAATAGTTGTAGGCAAACTCTCAATAAGATGAGCCCCTAACAAATGAACAGTCATTTGCAACTCCATTGCATTTTTCATTCGCCATAAGACCTGCATCTTCCTATGCTGATTTCCAAAGAAACAGAAAAAGAAGATAATAAAGATCCTTATCAATTCAGTGCTACCTAAATCCTTTCTATATAAAATAATCCTTTCAGCCTAAAACGGGGTTTTCTAAATGCTGAGAGTGTTCCAGACCTTAATGCCTCTTCTCTCACTCTGAGATTGAATGGGAAAATATGTAGAATACTCCTGAAATCATCTCAGATTGGTCAGTAAGCAGCATTGTATGGTGGATTTGTACACTTCAGGCTGTAAAATCTTAAGGGATCCCATGGAAGGTAGCAGTGTCAGTCCTTTGCATCCAGGGAGGGGTTTTCATCTCCTGCTCTCTGTCCAACTCAGTTAAGCTAGAGAGAAAAGGTGAGTGGAGTTGTTTTCCTCACAACTGTGATGTTTGGAAGCATTTTGATATGTCAGGTTAGAAAGTGAGGATAGAAGCTGTTGTGGATGCTATGAGTCTATGGCACTGCCACTGAGCGCCACTGAAAGAAGTATTTAATGTAGGTTCCATTGTGTCCGTCTATAGTTACTTGAGCATTTAGGATATAAACTGAAAGCCGTCTACAGCTTGTAAGAAAAAATATCCTACAGCTGACAATATGCAGTACATTTGTATTTGTGCACTTCAATATCTAAGTCATAAAATCAGCTGTCAAGACCTCAAACCTGGGAGAAGCCACTGACTCCTTTCACTATAGCAAATCTTAGTGTGTTTTTGCAAATGTGGTGTTACAGGAGGGCTAGCACTGATCACAAGAGGCCAACATCTCCTGATGAGATTTGTGCAAATATGAATGAGTTGGTTTAGTTGTATATAGACCTGCACAAGATGAGTTTTTGTTCAATTAACCTTCTGTTGGACTCAAAAAATCATTCCAGAAGTAGTAAGACTTTACCGAAAGAAGTCACAGGGGTCTGAATTAGACATTGGTGCTGCAATTTTGGATGCTTACTCTAAAACATTCTTTCCAAGTAAGCTGACTAATAGGATGGATAGGCTGATTAGTCAAAGTGGATGATTTAAAGTAAGTTTCCTAGGAGGTGATTTCAGGATCCCCTTCTAGTGAATATGTGAGGATTTGAGCTTTCTGGAGAATGTTATGGATGATGATGATGGTGATGTTAAATCAAATCAATGGAAATAGTGCCTGCCAAATTCTTTTTTAAAGGAAAAAATAAATAAGTGTATTAAACTAAAAAAGGAAGTGTGATTACAACATGCAGAATTAATATAATTTTGTGTATGTTTTCCTGGCACATATATTTGGAATCAGAAAAGCAGACACTACTAAAGTAAATCTTTTGAGATAATGTTCTAAACAAAATTTTAAGCTACAAAAATTCTCCAGGTTATACCCCAGTATCCCAATACTTGATATTGAATTTTTTACGTGCATGAAAAACCTGTTTTCTTCAGAGTGTTGCTGTTAACATCACAAAGTACAGGATCTGTTCTAAACTGCATATCATCCAGTACCCAAAGAGGCAGCAATAATACAAAAGAATGAATATGCAGGTACTTTATTTCAGGTTTCCACTGAAGTGGAACACTTGTTGTATTCCCACCCGGTGTCCCATCTGTTCAGTCTCTGGGTAGCAAGCAGGGCAAGACCTAGGCACACTGGCAAAAACTGCGCTGCTGTTCTGTGCCTGGCAATCAGTGTTGCTAATTGCTTAATGGCATAAGCATAAAACTCACAGCTTACACTGGGATATAATTAAGTACATATTTTCCCAAAATCAAAACATAAATTTGCAAGAGAGTTTTGTTAGCTAGATGAATGAAGTCAATATGTCTAAATCATGATAGATTAGAGGGATGATACAGATCATGCTTCATGCTGAGATAAAAAAGTCTTAGTCCACAAGATGATTTGTGGTGGCATTTCAAGCAAATGGTGCTTGTGTAGTGAAAGTACTTAATCACTGTAGTCTTTTAGTCTTGGTCAAAATCGAAAGGAATTGTTTGAATGTGGATTTTTGACAGTTTCCAAGTGAAGTGTCATTTCTTTTTCCTCATCCTTCACGCTTAAATGCGCTGGGAGATGAGCTCGGGGCCATAGGCTGGTGGAGGATCAGAGGAGCTGGCTTCAACGGCAGCAAGTTGTGATGGATGTTGTGAGGATGCCTCGCAGTAGACATAGCAAATTGCTTTGCTGCCAAAGCAGTTGAGTACTAAAACTGACTTGCATCTAGAAATGCTTTGAATGCATTTGTTTGCTTTGGGAAGTATAACGATAATGCAGCGTGACGATGAACAGGCAGTGACCTATTATCCAGACGAGTCAATCAGTAAACTTTAATTGATGTACAAAGTACAAATATGTTGTTTATAAGAATATTTAGATACTTTGCTTTCCTAACTTCACCAGCCAGCATGCACTACACCAGAATATCCTCCTTCAGATTTTTTTTTCCCCCCCATAAACTGATGAGGCAACTTCTTAATAACATAGGCATGGAAGGTACAAAATTAAAGGATGATTTTTGTGCATCTCAAGAATAGCAGTTGAAATAGCTCAGTGGTGGGAGAGAAGTCGCTAAGCTTTGCTATTGGGAGGATGAGGTGTTTGCTAGAGGGGCTGAAGAATCTTTGTGGCAAGGATGGAAGGATCATGTGCAGCTGTGAGAACATGTTACCGTGGTCTTTTTTCCAGCTTCTGGTATCTTGACTGTGCTCTGAGATAGTCATCCGTATGGTCATTTTTTTTCCCTCATACTGGAAGTTCTGTATGCATTGTAAAATAATCTAGGAACTTAATGTGTTCCTCTTATGCCTTTTTTGTGGCTCAGATATTCTT
This sequence comes from Crypturellus soui, assembly GCA_032275445.1. NCBI lineage: Eukaryota > Metazoa > Chordata > Aves > Tinamiformes > Tinamidae > Crypturellus > Crypturellus soui. Next base: position 517,765 of record JAUBNY010000546.1, on the reverse strand, counting down.
TATAATTCTCTTAAATCTGTTATTATTTTACAGTTTTGCTATTTAATGTCAGTGATTAATTCTTAGTCTTCAGAAGTCAGAAATTTAGTCTGGTGACCTAAGCCACCTCAGTCTGTCAGAAATGAGCCACAGGTTATTTTTAAAATTGCGTGAGGATATACAGTTTAAAGTTCAAAACCTTCACCTTTTTTTTCTACTTTTGCCGTTCTTTTAAACCTGTGGAAAGTCAGGATCCTTTAATGCAAGTCAGATGAGTGATTCCTAGCACTTGCAGGTAAAGCTGAGCTAGCCTGGGCAAATGGGCCCACCAAAGGGCCTCTGGCCACTGGAGTGCTGTTTATTGGGGAGTTTGGTTGCAAGGTTTGGTTCATCTGTATAGATCAGTCTGGGGATTTACTCAACCCGTCTGTTGTCTCATGAGTTTCTCGTTGCTTAACGCACCGGCTCAGATGCCTTCAACTGGGTCGGAGGCTGTGAGGAGCTGCACAAGGGACTGGGCTTTTCTGCCTCTCTGCAGATCTGGGCTTGGCCCCATTTGCTGCCCTGAATGCTGATGAGTGTTTCTGACAAAATTTCCATGGTTTCAGATGACTGTTTAAAAAAAAAAAAAACTTTTTTGTGTCTACAGAGTTTACAGATGCTTCCTCAACAACGGAAAGCCATAGCAAAATTTAAGGAGCCAGCACACGCTTTAGCATTTCAACAGAAGTTCCACAGGTAAGTGGTTAATCACTGCTGCTGCCTTCAGTCTATTCCCTTCCTTAAAAAGTGAAAAATTTGATTTTCTCTGATAAGTGTTTTTCTTAATCCAATCAAGCATCTGTTAGTGACCTTTGTAGGTCTTTGTTTTCTGCTCTGTCCACCTAGAATAAGGTTGAGTAGCAGGTTTAAATGTCCTCAATCTCCCTACAGGCACATGATAGATCTGTCCCACATAAACGTGGCACTCATAGTTGAGTGATGTCTGCTCAGAGAAGTCCTTGTCCGAACAGGACCGTCCCCGGGCGCGCGTGAGACGCGGTGACGAGACCATCAGCTTCTGAACCCTTTTGAGTCTGCAACCTTTGCATTGCTATTGAACTTCAGAAAACAGCAAGATGTCCTCGAGGAGAGCTGAACTTGAGAGGATCTTCGGAGGTGGAATTTCTGTTCCATTTGTTCATGTTCTGTTGTAACCACATGGAACTACAGATATTTTTTCAAATGCTTACAATGCATGTAGACACTGTTCTTCAAGATAACTGCTGTGTGGCCACAGTGACGAGAGAGAGAGAACGTTTACCCCGAAAGATTTAAAAACTTTCTTCATAGCAAAGAATATTTGATAATGGTTGCTCTTATCTTCAGTGTGAGATATTTAAATGAAAATTCACCTTTTCTAAACAAAACACCTTAGTTATGTTGTGTATCTGAGCATGTAGAAGGTATCCTTGCATAAACTTAAACACGGTCTGCTCCACTGAATAACAGAATATTGAGAAGCTTTGGAGGTGACACTGGAAAACTGTAGTTTCTATCTCTGTAAATATTCTAATCTTTGCATTTTCTATTCCAACACAGACTTCCATCTTCTTCTTCCATCTCCACTTATTCCATAAGACGTTGTGTAGGAATGACATTGCTGTATTTTCCCCTGGTTTTTAAAAACAAGGATCTTTGCCTCAAGTAGCATCGTGTAGTTAACTCTAAGTGGTAACTAAGTTGTTTTAAATGACATTGCCAGAGAGAAGGAAAAAGAAATATTTAGTGGCTCACCTCAAAAATCTTACCCAGGAAGACTGGTGTATTCCTAGTAGTTCTTATGGACTAGTATTTCACAATTGCCATTTGCTTTAATTTGATTAGTTGGGATTTTTTTTTTCCTTGAGATTTATTTTGCGACTAATACTGAACCATAAGAAACCTGTAACTGCAAAGATTCGGTTTGATGTGGTGTTCCCGTTAAAAACAGGACTATCAGAACTTTGTGAATCTGCTGATGAACTTGGCAGTTCCAAAAATTATGTGCAAGCATGAAGATTATATTTTATTCAAAGCAAAATTCATAGTATTTCCTTTTGGTTAGAGCCATTTAGATGGTATTGCCAAAGGAATAACTTTTTTCAGTTATTTTTGAATAAACTTACTCAAATGTCATCCTTATACCAGATTGCAGTTTTTATGAATATTTCCATAGTTTTTAGACTGTGAGCTTTTGCTTGATCCTTTATTTTAGGAATACTCTTAAGCACTCTGCTATTTGAATGGAGGAACTTGCAGAAACTCTGTAGGTTTGTTAAATGAATAACCACAGGAGAACACTATTAAAGGGATGTAATGAAACAGCTGGGACTGAGGTCCAGAATAAGTGTGCTAAGCGTAGAAGGATAAACTAAGCAAGTTCATAGTAGCATAGATTTCTTTTTTTTTTTTATGAAGGTCTAATGGTAACCAGGTCCCCAAGACCACCTATTTGGCTTTCCTACAGTTTTGGTACACACATTCAATTAAGTAGAAGTTATTAAAAATAATGATTGAATAATAAAAGTTGTCAAAAGTCTTCTAGATAAATTGCTTCGCTGAAATAACACAGAATAATTTGTCACTTTGAAAATACTACAATGGCAAAAAAAAAATTAAGAGTTTTTCTAAGCCCATTTACAACATAGCCAAGAACATCATGAGAATTTTCCCGCAGAAGTGAGCTTTGGATCTGTCTGCCTGCTTCCACGTTTGTGCCTGATATTCATATTATGTGGTCTGCACAATTGCGGTGTCCCGTTCAGGTTAGTCCTAAACTCAGAGTAGTGAAGGAGCCGCAGGCAGGGATGCCTGGAGGAAGCCACCCCTGAAGAAGTAACACGAGGTGATGCCAGTGACTGGTGCTGCCCAGTGAGGTTTAATTCCTCACGTCCAGGAGCACCAGACCCCTATGCTTCCTCTTGAGGTTCTGTAATATTTTTTTTAATATAAGGATAAATGCTTGTATTTAAAACAAGTCATTAAACAGTTATTCATCCCACTGTTCCCACGCAGCTTCTCTGGAACGAGAAAGATGGATAAAGGTCTTGGGATGGAACGGGAATAGTGTGTGCCTGGAGCCCGGTGCTAGCCTCAGGGCCCAGCAGTAGGAGCATCTGCAGCGGATCAGCAGTCCTGTCATCAGCAAACGGTGTTGGGGTTAGGAGGGTTCTGCGAGCCCAAGAATGTGGGTTTGATTCAAAAGTCAAAGAATTTTGAAGAAACGTTCCTGCTTTGGGTTTTGAATCCATCCCAAAGAGACTGACGTTCAGCCAACATAAATAAGTTTTAAAAATTTTTAAATCAATTGCTTTTTAACAACAACAAAGAAAAAAAGATAAAAATGGGTAGCTTTGAAAGCCATGAAGTAGCCTCAGATCTATCCAAGCAGAGGAGACAATGTAAGCAATGTCTGTTTAATGCCTAGAGGGGTCCTCTAAAAGCGGTTGCCGTAGATTTTTGCTCGTGCTTAGCTAGAGTACAGGCCAACTTGCTGGTGATCTTAGCTGCTTTTTGCAGTAGCTGGATATCACACTATACACAAACATATGTATGTATGTCTATATGCGTTTTATTATACACATACATACGTACACCATGTTTCATCATCCTGTCTTTATAATAGCTTGAGGTTCGGTAGCAAAATTAGCAATTAGATGAGTCGCTTGTTAAAATGTTTAAGCATCCTGTTAGTTCTCAAATCCTAACTTAAAGCTGGATCTGTTGGCAGTGACCAATTTGAATGATAATGTAACTTTTAGTTCCATTTGTTGTGTCTCCTCCCCAAAATCACAGAGGAAGTAAAGGTAAAGATAGAGGGATGTGTTATTTCCATATTCTCTTTTAGCACATAGTTAAATCTGAACATCTTAACTTTCTTGGAAGATCTGTTGCAACCATTATCTTGTTCTTTCTTTATCATGCATTCAAAATACAATGCAAAATACAAAAAAAAATTTAATGTAGTATGTAAATATTGATCTTTTAAAATTAAAATGTTATTCAGAGTGCTTACAGTCAACCACATCTTAGCTGTTAGTTTTTTTTGTGTTGTCTTACGTAAGTTTAGTGGATACAGTTCCATAAATGTTGATGTGTTTTTGTGTATATCTTCAAATTTTTATAAAGATGCTAGTAAGTCAATACATATATCCTGACCTGTGTATTATTTGTTCACAATCCTTATTAGCATAATTTTATAATGATTCTATTAGGTAATTCGAGTAGGTGATTATATGGAGCCAGATTTTTTTCTTTTTTAATTATTTTGTTTTCATCTTGTAGTGCTGGAGAATTCATTTTATAGTGAATCTTATCTTGCCTTGACTAAGAGACTGGTTTGGCCATATGGTCTGTGGTGTGTTAGTAGAATGTTTTACATTTTTAACAAAGTTCTGTCCTTTAACTTTTATGGGGATTATACAGTGCACTTGTGGGACCAAGGTATGGGGTTTTAGGTTTGTTTGATTTTGTTGTACCGGTACAGATAGGTCTGCCTTGTAATACTGTTCTCAAAAGTTTGGGAGTATTTTTGTTTTACCCGTAAATCAAGTCGGTCATGTTAACCCTTTATTTCATCAAAATGTGAGCGATTGATGTGGCACATGTTGTATGGTGGAACAATTGGCAGTATTGGAAAAGCTCAGTAAAATTGTCACTAGGTAAAAGGAGGACCCAATATTTTCATGGCTGAAGGAGCTGCCATGCAAAGGTTGTTCTATAAAGTAGGATAGAGAATAAACTTAGAGGGAAATTGTTCTTGTCCCGCAAATATCTCCAGATGGATTTCACCAGCAGAGACTGAATCCTGACACTCTGTTTGCAAAAAATCTTCAGATACGTAGTTCATTTCCCCAGTTTATTTCTGAAAAATCACTTTAGTATTCCAAATTTCTGTGAAAAGTCCTTCTATCCATTGAAATACCAAATGTCCCGAGCAGTCAAATTCTGTCATGTTAGCTCCCCATTGCAAGGATTTAGCTGGCATGTTTTTTGCAGAACTGTAGGTTATTTCAGAGCGCCTTGCGGGTCCTCCCAAGTTTCTCTTAACATGGTCTAAAGACTCGGACTTTTGGGGTGTGTTTTTTTTTTTTTTTTTTTCTTCTCTAGTTTTAAAATAGTGTTTTGTGTTTGTTAAGCTTTAAATTGTTCAGTGTCCCTGGAGCCGCTGCGTGTGTATGTGTGTGTGGCTGGGCTGCCCGCCGGGGGCTGGGGCCGGGGTGGGAGGTGGGGGGCCTTCATTTTGGGGAGATTTTGCCTCTTTACCTTATTCTGGAGATCTTCCGGATTTGCTCGCTGAGTTCTGTGCTGTTCTGTCCTTCCCATAGTACCACGTGTGTTATATGAGCAGCAATATTCAAAGGTGAAACTGGGCTCTCATGTTCACTCTCAAAAAGACATTTTTTGGTCATATCAGCACAAATCTTTTTATTATTATTATTATTATTGGTGCTTTTTATTTTTATTTTTTAGCAGCACATTGAAATGTGCAGAAATAACTGTGAAGGAAACATGCTGACCAGACTGCAGCAAGTTAGCTAGATTATACAGATCATTTGGGGTAACGTTGGGCTTTTGTTTCAATGTTACTTTAAATCATGCCTTAAATACTACGTATTTCATAATCATTAATACTAGAAATGTTTTCTCTTAAATTAGTATGAAATCCTAAGGATTTTCTGTAAGGTTTTTTGTAACCTAATTTCTACTTGCGAAGCCGACTTATTACCCACATGAGTACAGGACCTTGTGTACAAAAACACTGATTCATATTGAATCCCTGCGTATACCATCTTCTGGTATAATACGGTTGGGAAGGATCATTTTGTTCCTTTTATCACTGCTTTTTGCAGGTTTTTGTTGTTGTTGTTCTGGGGTTATTTTTGGTTTTGTTTTTTTTTTTTTTAAGACTCCATTTTCTATTTCTGTGCTTATTTTGGTGCAAAGTACAATTCCCACTGCACTATATAAAAGCTCAAAGGGAAAGTTGATCTCACTGGGTCTTTTAAGGGCTTATGTTGCTTTCTCACTTCTTGGTTGGACACACTTTTCTAACTGGAAATGGGCCTTGTAGGTGCTCTATTTTCAGCAGGTTACACTCTTATTTTTTTTTAAATATAACAGCACTCAGGGTAACTGATTTTTACCAGGTGAATCATTTTAAGCATTATTATTGCTTAAGCATATTTTAGTGAAGGAACCAATGTACAGTTAAGGGTAGCTGGATTGCAATACATGGTTACTGCTCTGGAAGATCACAGTTCAAACAAACTGCTACTGTATTAATGTTGTGTTCATTCAGTGGTTCAGGATTTCTTTGTATACATCTAATGTTTTTTATTATGTTTTACTGTCTGTCAGGCTGCCTTTGAAACCTTGTTGTGTTTATATAATAACCAAATTTTTTTTGCAGAATTTTGCAGGATATTTCAGGCGGTGAAACTTCTTCGATTAATACACATTTTCCACTTACAGATGCAGCAAAGACCAGGCACTAACTCTTAATTTATCCACAGCTGATCTTCTACATGCAGGTTTCATTGGTACAAAGTATCTCTAGAACAGGTCAATATTCCTTTTCTCTCTCTGTCTCTGTCTCTTTTTTTTCCTCTGTTTTTCTGTGTTTTACAACATTTCCATCTTGTTGCCCCCATTTTTCATTCCCACAAGGATATTTTTATCCTTGCTGCTCTCTTGCACTTTTAACTCTTCATTCATCTCCCCATGCATTTTCTGATGCAAGTCCATAGCACTGAACCTTTTGCTATATTTTCTCTTCTGTTTTCACTGATAGCTATTTTGAGGGTACCTGAGGGTTAGTTCTTTAATGCCAAAAGTATATTTACTATATTTCTCTTTGCAGCCTTTGTAGTGTATAAAGCTGGGGTCACTTTGAACAGGTTCTGCAGCGTAGGAGAGGATGCCCTTCTCCAAGCCCTGACAAATACTACCTAACCATTTTGCTTTGCAGTTTTATCCATGTTGGAGAATTAGAGCGTTTTCCCTACATGCTCTAGCATTTGTGGCCAGCCAGGAGAAACAGGATTAACAAATGTTTTATCCTCTTCACTTTTCCAGGAGTTCTGTTCTTGAATTCAGTGATAGCAATAGCACTTTTTTATTGCCACTTAGAAACACGAGCACTGTCAACACAATTCTACCTCTATTACTATTACTGAGTGTGATCCTTCCTAACCTGTAAAGTCGTAAACGCTGTATGTATTTGGGTATTTTGAGACTCCCTTAAAGAGTATTGCTCTAATCTGGATTACTGAGTTTGTTTACTAGCAGTTCAGAATATAAATTCAAGAGCCGTCTGTATCATACTGACTCCACTGGTGGTTCATCTGCCTCATGTTACCTACAGCGTCACCTGCACAAGTTGTTTTCCTCTTATTCCTTGACTGTACTGCAATTCCAAGCCCTCCCACTTGCATAAGAGATCTTTCTGTAGTACCTACTTATAAGAATGTAAAAATTGGAACAGAAAAAATAACCTCATGTACAGCTTTTTTACATGTAATTCCATGTTTAAAATTTCCATATGTAAATATATTTATTTATTGTAACTACAATTTGTCAATAAAAGTTTCTCTCTTTCTCAGCGCTTCTTTTGTCATCCTTTGAGATTCAGCTTGAACTTCAAATATGTCCAAACAGTTCCCCGTATTCTGCAGCGGGGGCGTCTTGCAGGCCCCTGATTATACATCAGCATCTTATGTAGGGGCCTGGGGGATCAGCAGATCGAGGAGGATCTCTGAGTGGTTGGGAGTTGTTGTGCTAAGGTGTCCCCAAGGAAAAACACGTGAATAAAGAGAGGGGACAGCAAGGTGGCAGCCTTGCTCTTGGTAGCCTCTGTTAATAATTTGCTAAAACTATTAATGAAATCAAATGCAATCAATCACACTAGCACCCTGGAGAGTTCAGCAAGTGAAAACCAGCTTTTGAGGCTGAACTGACCACGAGGGACCCGGCATCCCTCTTTCCAGCGCAGCGTTAGCAGCACTTGGCAGAGCCCCTGGGCTTGAGGCCCCAAGGGACTGGCCGTGACCGGGGGGAGGCCGGAGAATCCCCCAGCCCTTCGTGTGCGCCTGCCTTCAAAGCCACCAACGTTCATATAAAACTCACCAAATCCTTTATTTGTTAAATGACATACCCATGTTTACTATATATATATATATATTTTTTTCAAATAAATCCAGAACAAAACTGCAAGTTGAAAATATAACAGTAACCCCCCAGTTACAATATCATCCTCTTCCAACTCCAATTCTCCACAGCAAACTCCAAGCAAAAGTAAACTTGGACAAAACCCGTCAACAACCACCGTTTCTGATCCGTTATGCTCTGCCTCCATCAGCCGACAGCCTTTGGGGGATGAATTGTGGTTTTGTCAAGTTTATGCACAAATATGTCGCTCTTGCAGCGCTACTAAACAAAACGGTTAACAACCTCCCTAACAACACAGGTTAGGTCAGGCAGACCCTGGTATGTGCTCTTAGACAACAAAATTATGATTTTTTTTTTTTAAAGTAGTGACCAGAGGTACAAGTAAACCTTTAGGTAAATCCTTAAATAAAGATAAAAGTAAAGTAAATCTTTAAATAAAATTATGACTCGCATACTGGAGTGCTTCAAAGATCAGTCTCCTTAATGAAGGTGTCGTGATTTGGGCCTGAGGAGCAGGGCGGCGTGCTCATCAAGCGGGGTGGGAGATGCAAGAGGGAGGCATAGGAGAAGGGCCCCAATGTTTTACAGAAATTGCATGAGCTGGAGAACTGCAATAATAGCAGCGAGATGAAATCTAATCTTGCAAAGTGCAAGCACGTGTTGTCGGGTACTAATAAGCCACGTCTTTTGTTCTCAGCTGAGAGCTGCGGAGGAGAAAGAAGAGGGAAGAGCAGGGAGTTAATTGCAGCTGGTGACCTGCAGATGTGATGAACCATGGAAACAGAAAGGATGGCATTTTAGCAAGTACTTCCCAAATTGAAATATTAGCGTGTATTTTATGAAGAGCCAGCGTTAGCCTTCTGATAGGGAGCGACCAAATCAGCTACTTCCTCACCCTTAAGGAAGCCTCTGTTTGAATATGTATTTTAGGTAGTATTTTAGGTGATGGTTTATCTGTATATCCTCCAGCTCAAAGATCGCCACAAAGGCATCCCCACCTTGTTCCTCTGCTTCAAATATTTCAGATTGTCTGAGGGGGCTAGTTTTGTGAAGGGGCCTGTTTTCCTTCCTGAAGATTCAGGAAAATTCATGGATCAATTCAAAACACGGAAGAGACAGCTTTTTTTCCCAGGTCTTCCCTGCACCACTGCTAATCAGCCGTATGCAGCGGGATGATGCACTTTAACAGGAGTGAGGAGCAAGAGGCGAGTAATCATCCTCATCAGCCAGAGCAGCAATCAGGGCACTCCGAGCAGCGGGGGGCAGGAAACCTCAGCCTCATTTTAAACTCTCAGAGCCTCCTCTCGTAGCCACCCCCCTTCCATGGCTCCTTCCCATCAATATTTATGATTTTTAAGAGACTTTCCGGGGGGAAATGGTAGCACGCGCGTGAAACGGTGGCAGCTGAGAGGCCGTCACCGTGGTCAATGAGGCTACGGGGTTCTCTGCCCCCAGCTGCTTGTCTCAGAGGGGTGATGTGGGTCCCCACGCTGCGGATGAGGATGTGGGAGGGCTGCGGCGACGAGGGAGGGCTGGTCACTTAGAGCAGTTTTCCTAAAATCCTCATAAAACGTCCTCAATTTTTCTTGTATACGGCGGTGTCCCTTGGTGGCTCAGCAGATCCTCATGGCTCCCCGGGATGTTCCCCAAACCTCCCATAGGAGAGAGCCTGGAGCCACAGTATTTCTTGCCTTATTGACTGAGGCTGCACGTCCCTGAGCCCTTCCTATTGCAGAGCGTGACCTCATGTTGGCTACTGCACAGACGTGCAGGAGGATCTAACCCACCTTCTTTCCCATTTTTTTCCAATCGAAAATGGGTTTTTTTTTGCTCCTGCAGTAAGTAAATAAAGGATTTCACCTTTGATTATCCCAGGAAAACCATTGGTTTTCTTTTTATAGACCTTTTAGGGGGTTATGGAAAAAAAAAAAGAAGAAAAGGCAAATTGGCACTATTTACAGTGAACCTTGTGCCTCGTGTGCCAGGCAAAACATGTAAGATGTTACTAACATAACCTAGCATGGGCAGCTCCTGCTTTTTAGCTGCTTTCTGCTTGTTTAGTCCCATAAGGAAATGGGTAAGTGCAGGTCGTGCGGCAGCGCGCTGGGGACCCGGCTGCCACCCGAGAAGCAGGGATCCCTGGGGCCACCCCGCAGCGACACGAGCGTCACGGCCTTGTGGACAAGCCAGGCCCCCAAAGCACCGGCTGACGGGCAGAGACCCACCGTTCTCCCAGACCAGAGCCCTCGGCTTGAGGGGTTTCCCTGCCAGAAAGCCCCGTCTCCTGGGTCGGCACCGAGGGCGGCGCAGGAGGGCGGCGCATCCCCAAGCGCGGAGAGAGCAGCAGCTGCAGCACATCCCCGGAGCATCCCCTCCCCACCGCAGCAAAAACGGTTCTGGGCTTCGGGAGAGAAGGATCCACTCATTTGGGGAAAGGAAAAGGTAGCTGGAAGCCCTTACACCAGACCCGGTGGGTAATTTACTGACCGCAGAAATACTCTGCACCAGTTCCCCAGGCCTTGTCCTGCAGCGCGTGCTTCCTCCACAGTCACGTTTCTGACACCAGACTTTCAGTCAAAGGTTCCTGTCCGTGGAGTCAAAATACTGAAGGGGGGAAATGTGAAAAACCACAAATCTAAAAACGAGTGAAAAAATCCCAATGGACTCTCTCAAATCCCCTGGGTTTTCAACAGTTTGGAGCAGAAGGGCCCTGTGGGCTCTCCAAGAAGAGGACATTTCAGTCAAGTTTCCTGAGCAAAGGCGTGAAGATACCCGTGGTGAAAGCTAAAAAAAAAAAAAAGCCAAACTTCACAAAACTTTAGGTTGTGTCACTCTCGTGGGTCTGTCTGCAGGGAACATGCGCTCAGATGAGAGACAGAGCTCAGGACAGCGGCCACCCCTCCGAGAGGCATTAGGAGAGGTGATTTTGGCCCCTGCTGCAAGAGCTCGTGCTGGGTGTGATGGTGCTACGAGGCTTTTCTTTTTCCTCAAGCTTATGAAATTCAGTAACAAATCTCACAGATGCCCTGCGGCCTCATGTCTGCCCGAGTCCTGGCCAGCACTTGCGGGTGCACAGTCCAGGGAGGCGGGAGAAGTCCTGCCCTGGCTGCGGGAATACGCTCTTTGTGCCACTATTTAGAAAGGTGCTAAAAGACAGAAAATGTTGTAGGAGCTTTAGACTAGCTTCATCTCTCCAGTATCTAGCGGATCTCTCCAGTATCTAGCGGATATTCCAGAGGGCTGTGCTGCC
>JAUBNY010000546.1:487971-506246 GCA_032275445.1 Crypturellus soui | reverse complement strand
GGCCCTGCGTGTGCAGGGGGGTTGGACTAGATGACCTCTAGAGGTCCCTTCCAACCTGAGGCATTCTGTGATTCTGTTCTATGATTCTATGAAATGCCCTGGAACACTCTGAGAGAACCGGTTTTAACATGTGATTCTGGAAAGGACCTCAAAAGCGTGGCCCATTCGAGCCAGAGATGAAGCCCGGCTTGGAAACCGCTTAGCAAGCCCCGCTAGCCGAGTTTTGCTTCCCGCCCTTGGTCTGCATTCGGTTTTGGCGGCAGCGGCGTTGGGCTGCGACGGATGGGGAAGCAGGGCTGGCGGTGGGAAGGGTTCCCGGCTGCGGCTCCGGGCGGGAGGCAGGAGGGTGCTGGCCGGCGGCGCGTCGGCAGGTGGTGCTCGGAGCCCGGCACGGCGGCGCGCGCCCCGAGCATCCCCGCGCAGCCGGCGCCGGCCGCATCCAGGGCAGGGGAAGCGGCTCCCAGAGCACCCCGAGAAGCGTAACCTGGAAAAAGTTCTTGGCTGTTAGTGGGAAAGAGGCACGAAGCCCTCAGTATAATCTCCGTACTTCTAAATTAGCTTCATTATACACATAATTAAAGGGAGAGATTTGAGCACCGTTTAGAAGTATTTTAGGGATATTAATTTCAAGGCTAAGGGTACCTGGAGATTAAGTGAATTAACTCACAGCTGAACCAGGTTAATTGTCATTTGCTTAACCCAGAGTGAAGCTGAGAAGGAGATATTTTGATGCAGTAGTTAGGGTCTGTGTACCAAATAAAAACAGATTCTGCTCAGTATGATGAAGAAAGCGATCCAGAGAGCAGCCCCATGCATCCTGACCTGGGTGTCTACCCATCTCCTAACCCTGCCGCTGCATCGACAGGCCAGGCTCGCTGGCCCTGGAAGTGCCCTTGGACGCTTACGCGGAAGCTAAAGACTCTTTGAAACAGCAGATAACCAGCCACAGAGACAGCTCTCCTCCCTGTGTGCAGCTGGGTGAAACTCCCCTGGGGATACCCTTCCCCTGGGCACCAGTGTGCGCCAGTGCAGGAGGAGCCCGTCCCGCAGGGCGCAGGTCTCCAGGCTCCCCTCCTACAGGCTCAGCTCCCCCCGGCTCCTGGTCCCCCAGCCTCACGCTCGCCCCGAGCACGAGCACCGAGAAGCTCTGCCTTGGAAGCAGCCTTTCTTCCCGGGCCGTTTTCCAAAGCTTTTCCCCCCAGTCTGTTGGAAAAACGTCACCGACGCATCCCATTAGCTTGTTGCATGGCCACGTTGCACCCACAGCTGTTACCTGGGGGTTGGCTAACGCCTATAGGACTCATTCCTCTCTGTTACTCCAATCTGTAATAAAAATAACCATTTTTACTCCTTAGGGGCACAAGACACTTATTTTGCTGTTCATTTTCATACTGTTTCTACCGTTTTGGTCTTCCAGGTTGTCTCATTCTTACTGGCTGGCACTGGGGTCATCTCCTGTGCGGACGATGGCAGCTCGCTCCATGCCACCCTCTAGAGCACCCTCCGAAAATTCCTGCCAGGGGTATTAAAACAGATCAGTGCAAAGATCAATGCTGGGGGAAATCCGTTTACCTGCTGCCTCCGTTTTTGTAGCAAGCCCTTTGCAACCTGTTGTGGGGCCTCTTAGCTGCTTCCTTACCGAGTCTGCAATTCTCACACTTACTTCCATCTTCTCCGGCTTAGGTAGCACATACTTGAGTAATATCCTTCTAAATACTTCTCCAATCAATTGTTCTATCTAAAAATAAAATCGCTTACTGTATCAAAGAGCTATTCTACATTAACCTGACCGAATCAATCTGATATAATATATCCCATTTTCCATTTGCCTCCCTATCTTTGATCATCCAAAACGCTCTATCACCTTGCGTGATGCTGGGATCAAGGCATTTGCCCTGCTGTTCTTCAGGTCCCTTTCTCCACAGTGCCACTTGGAGTTTCTGTCTTTGCAGTTCCCTGGTCACATGCCAAAACAGCCAGTTTGATGGATGTGTTTAAAGCTCTCCTTCCTGGACATGTAATTTTGCCTGTCGTTCCCCGGGAGCACTTGGATGGGGGCTAGCGAGGCTTCTTGTTTTGAATGCATTAAACACTATATGCTGCTTCCATGGTGGGTGCAGTTCCCCTGGTTGTCTTTAACCTTTCCTCTTTTCCTCCCGTACTCAGGATCTGCATCCTACAGAAAACCATGGTGAGGGGCTCACCCATTTATTAAGTCCTCCCTCCTCAGGCAGAATGAACAAACTTATTCTTGCATTTCTTCATCTTTATGTAGAATGGTCAAGACCATTTTAATTTATTTATTTATTTTAACTTTCCTAGGCAAAAACCAAGCTCCAAACCCTTTAGCCCTTTATAATCTCAAGGAAAAAAAAAAAAAAAGAAAAAAATGGTTTCTTTGCTGCTCAGTGTCTTGCCGGTTTATCTCCACGAGTGTGATCTGCCTAGTTCTGTTAGTGTCTGGTTTTGGTTTTTGCAAGAAAGATACAGACAAAACTATAAATGCCTTTTTGGTGCTTTATTGATACAAGGAAATTGGCTCAGACAGCACATGGGGGTACAGAGAGAACAGCCTTTAGCATCACTGCTTCGGGGTGCCCAGATGCATTTGGGACGCGTGTCAGGACATTGTCCTTGCAGCGGCACAAGGTTTTGTTGCAAACTTTCTCCTTTTTTTTTTTTTTTTGCTTTAGGCCCAGAAATATGGTTGGCAGATTGCAGAGCGCTGCGGGAGCCAGGGAGCCGCGTGCGGTTCTCGCTTTGTTCCTTGCTTTTTCCGCTGTGTTACTCTCTGCTGTGGGAGTCAGGGAAGTTCACTCGGCTTGGAAACCCCATGGGGGGAGATGGGGATGTGGTGGCAGAGGGGACCTCCGGGCCCCGGCGTTCGGGAGCTCCTCTCCCAGCTCCAGCCTCATTTGCTGCAATATTGGGCGTTTCTAGACCAGTTCTCAGCACTCTGCAGCTGGAAAAGCAAAATCCATGGAAGGCTGGGAAGGCTCTGCAGGAGCACGTCATTCGCTACTCATTTATCCAGGCTATCTGAATAATTTATTTCCCCATATTTCATTATTTCTTTAATACCCCCAAAATCTGATGGAACCTTCTTTGAGGAATAGATGGTCAAACTCACGTCCTTCAGAAAAAAATTCTTCCAAAAGAACAGTGAAAGTTCTACAAAACCTGTCAAACTGCCACGTTTCACTTCCTTCAAAAGACTGTCCAAAGTCAGTCCACATTAACGACATCAACCTGATATCTGGTTGATAGATAAAACTCTTCTGGCTATTTTGCCACTGGCTGGTTTATGCTTTTCTCCAGCTCCAAGCATCCCAGAATTTAAATGTTCCACGGTGCTTCTTTCAGCTTGTGTCGTGATCCCAACTTCAACTATTCAGACTTAACCACAAAATAAATGCAAATTCATTTTGAAATAAAGTGTTGGTTTATTAGATTATTTTTAATACCTGGCCATTTGCTTCCAGCTCTTCAAGATTTCCGATTCACCTTCCTACATCTTTTTGTAAATGAAGAAGGCTGGAAGCTGACATGAAAACAGACAGCATAATCTGAAACGTTTGTGCAAACATATGGCTCCAGGAATCAGAAATTTTAAAATACCTCTAGGTTTTAGGATATTTAAAATAATAAAATAAAGTAAAATAAAATAAAATAAAATAAAATAAAATAAAATAAAATAAAATAAAATAAAATAAAATAAAATAAAATAATAAAATACCTCTAAAAAGTCTAAAAAGTCCAGGCATTATGCTCTGAAGCAGTCTAACAAGTTCTGTCATCAAGACCATATTTCAGAAGCTCTAGACAGATGAGATTTGTAAAGGGGATTTCTAATTTGTATTTGTTTTTAATTTGGGGTTTGGATCACAGCAACAGCAACAATTTGTTTTGTTATGTATTTATGGCTCCACATGTTTAAAATGGTAAATCTGCACTGACCTATTAGACCACAAAAGTGAAACCAGCTTCTGTATTCTCATTCCTTAGCTGGAAAAATAAAGCCACAGCATGCATGTACAAAATAAATTATATTTTTACAGCTTTCAGGTTTATGACTCAAAGACTGTGCAAGTATTTCAGATTATTGCAGTTCTGGCTTTTAAATAAAGAAACATTTGAACAATTTGCTTGGTAAAATGTTCACGTTTTTTTCTGTGTGAAAAACAAACAGCCCAAAATTCAGAAAGGCGATGGATTTGGATTTAACGTTACTAACGATATCTGGTTTTAAAAGAGAATTTAAGCCCCAGATAATTCTGGTTTGGTGGCCGGGTTCCCTGCTCGGAGGTGAACACGCGCTCTCCGGCTTCTCTCTGTGCCCTGGACAAGCACGTGCGAGTTTGACTCATTCAAGTTGCTTCACATCGCCAGATGGAAAAGGCCACGTTGAGAGGATGTTCCTCAGCGTCTGAGGATGAAACCACAGGTCAGCAAATAATAACAGGCTGGCGGCTGGAGTGGACCCAGCCGTGGGGTGTCCAGGATGGAGAACCATGGGCATCAGCAGCAAGATCCACTTTCCTCCAGGAACCCTGTGGAGCTGGAGCATCCCATCACCTCCCGGCATCCCAACAGCCCAGCATGTCTAACAGCCCGAGTCCCCCAAGCCTTGCTTCCACGAGAGGCGAGTCTGAAACTTATCTTAGACATGTGCTAAACACTACTTGCTGGTAGGAGTGGAAGGTGCTGACAAATCCAGGCAAAAAGGAAAAAAAAAAAAAGGCAGCGTTATTGCAAGCGGGTGATGAAAGTGGCGCTGACCACAACAAGGGGATGAGTTTCATCACGACGGCTGTGGCGCTGCCCGCCTGCAAATTACAGGGAAGGCTGGAGGAGCCCTGCAAACCGCCCCAAGGGCAGTTTGCTCCACCGTGGGGAGAGCTGGTCCAAGGGAGCCAGGAAACGGTCTTCTCCTCCATTCCGCCTCTTGATTCACACACCAGGTACAAAACCCCACAGTCTCCAATGGAAACGGCCATGGAGAGGGAGAGCAAAAGGATCAAAGCGAAGGTTGAAGAGGTTCTTTCTTGAAACAAAACCAGTTGCCCATGATTACCAATTCATTTTCTTACAGAAACGACATCCTGGTTTTCACCTGTTTCTGGCTCAGAGATTGACACAACTAACCTTCAGAAGAAGTATTTAATAAAAATAAAAATAAATAATAAAAAAGAACGTATCTGCCCTCTGAGCCTCTGCACAGCTCAGCATCTTCTTGGTGCTCATCCCTTCCTCCTTTGCCGCAGGGATCGATAATTCCTGCTGCCCACTCGAACGCTGAAACATCCCCGGGGGATATTAGGCCGGAGCGCGCAATCATCTCGCTGCTGCCTGAGGTCCCCTCATTGTCGTCTCAGTGATTATGTGCCGGGGAGCGGCCTGAGTGATATCCCATTTCTAGCCCCCGATGCTATTGATTTTCATGGTAAACTGACATAATTTGGCTGATATATTCTTAGTTTTCCACACAGCTGATTAATTTTAACATCCTCTCCTTATACACTTTTTTTTTTTTTTAAGATTGATAGTTTTGAAGGAAAAAAGAATCACCTTGTAACAGTAAAAACCTCCCTTCTTTTGTCCAGATTAAACGAAGCTCACGGAAGGTGAAGTCTTAACCCTACCAGAGCTCTGCATGTTCAGATGCCTCACAACTGGGAATCACTTTGTGATGGGTCTGTGACCGTTCCAAAAAAACGGGAAGAAATGAGTTAAATCACAGAGCTATGGGCTTCCTACCCTGCCTGTTCCCAAAGAAGAGCACGGCAGCAGTGCCAGAAGACACATGGAGGATAAGTTACTAATAAATTCATGGTGTTGCTTATTTTTAATGGTCTAATAAAAACAATCCGCCTCTTTTAATAGTGTCAGACTCGCATGAAAAGAAACAGTAATTTTGGGGAAAATATTTTCTGCTGGAATTGTAGAGATGATCATCATTAATTGCCATAATTTAGCTTTAATCAAGTATTGATCTCATTTAAACCAGAGGAGATACCATCATACCATTGCACCAATAGTGCTCGGTGCTTTGTAGCCGCAGAGCTGCACGGTTAGCAGTGAATCACTAGAGGTCACTTTGATTCCACCAAAAGGAGAGAATCCTAAAAGATTTGGGGGGTTGTTTCTTTTCTTCTTCTTTTTCTTCTTTTTCTCTTTCAGTTGGATATTTGGTAAAAGCAAACTCTCTTTGTACCTGTATAAGCTTGTTTATACAAACTACTTGGATTGAATTTTGTTTTGGTGCTGAGGAACTTTGAGGAAGTTTGGAAAGCTGTGCCTATATCCATCAAGAGGAAATTTGGCCCTGCGTTTCTTTCTTAATATGAAACAGCTTGCACTGGGTTTGATATTCAGCATAACAGATGTAATTATTTAACTCTCAATAAATAGTTTTGTCCTGTCAGAGTTCCTATAAATAGGAATAGTTCTTATGAATAAACCTACACATTTTTTTTCTATTTTTGCTGCCTGTTCTTTATATACAGAGGTAAAGCATTATTTAGATGTGCATTTAATTCTCAGTTTCGGTTGAAAATTGCTGCACAGATAGATGTCCTGCCATTGCTAAGAGCTTCCCTGCTGTTGTGGAGATTCCGCTCGGACCCTGTTGCACCGCTGAGATCTTATCTGGGGAGGCAGGAACCCCTGTGCCTTGCTTAGGTGCCTTCCTGCAGCGTTATGTTGACGTCTCCTTCTAACAACGGCTCTGCCATGGCCAGGACCTCTAGCAGCAAGGTCCCACCAGGTGAGGCCTTTTCTTCTGCAGCCTGAGGTCTGCTGGACATCTGCTGGAAGCCACTGGGGGAGCTGGTGACCCAGGGCCGTCCCAAGCAGCAGCAGGCCCTGAGCTGCGGCTCTTCCCGTGGCAGCACCGCTGCCTCAGTGCCAAGCTGTGCCTGACAAAAGCTAGATGCTGGCTAACCTGAGCGGGTGCAAAATGAAAAGCACTTTGAAGAGTTTGTCTCCTGTCCTGCATTTCCGGTGGAGAATGCCTGCCCTGGTGCTTGGGAATTGAGCCTGGTGCCTCTCCCACGGAGGAGGAAAACAACTCCATGCATAACTGAGCACATAGACCAGCGTATTTGCTTTCCCTGGACGAGCCTTTTTGCATCCACACACCGCAAACTAAAGACCAGAGCAACTTCCTGGTGTCTCCATGAGTAATTGGGTCCTGCTGGCTCAGGAGGAGCAGTGCGCAGGAGAGCTCTAGGCTGTTCTTGTTCTGCCTCTGAAGCCTGGGAAGGTTCCCAGGTCCGCAGCTGAGTCATGGACACTGAGCCATCAGCAAGCATGCCAGGCTATGAGTCCAGCAATGTCCTGCAGATGCCTCAGTTTGAGAAGTCTGGGACTTCTCTTTGTTGTCTCCCTCATTTGTCCAAGCGCTGGATGTCTGGAGGACAGAGGAACCCCAAGATCCCCAAAGGTCCAAAGCATGAAGGAAACCTGAGGCAGGTGTCAGTGGTGGACTTCCACGTCTTCTCACTTTGGAAAGTGTTTCTCCATTTTCTAGCACTCCCAGGAACTCACCACCACTCCTCTTGGACAGCACAAGGTTTAAGAGAAGTTTCTTTCCAGAGCCAGCTCTCCATGGTGCTCTCTTGGGCCTTGGCAGCTTTCTCCTCCACCGCCTTGTGTGCCCCACTCCAGATCACACTGAGCAACGTGACTAACACTTCTCCCATGTGGCTCTATCTTTTCTCCCTTCCTTTCCCCTAGGGGAGAGGGAATAGTTTTAATTAACTACACGGTACGTGCACTGTGTTTATGCCGGCGAAGGCAAGGCTGAACAAGTGTGCACCACACTTGGCATGAAAGGTGCTGAGGTTTGTGGCGCTTCTGAAGTCCTGACCAGCTCATCCTGCAGCGGAGGACCGGTCCCTGAGAAAACTCTCTCTCCTGACCATGCCAGGTTCACCCTGGCTCTGGCCACAGCTGGAAGGGTGAATTTGTCAACACCTGGTCTCTTTATGGAGCTGCAGAGAATCTCTCATGCCCCCTGCGTTGAGACCACTGGGTGAGACTACGGGAAGCTGCCACAGAAAATGGAGAGCTGAAGTGACATTTCTGGCTCCAAGTTAGGACATGTATATTTAAACACCAAATGCAGGTGTTTGCATGATCTTTGATGTCCCAGCTCCCCTTATACTCCACAGACCTCATGTCAGCCTAGATCTCTACAGCTAGCCAGGATAGGCTACAACTAGCCTACTTCATAGCAAATCTAACTGCTCTCCAGGCCCGTTAACTTTACTAAGAGACACACAGACATGCATTCAGAAGTCTAAGATAGCTTATATTATGTTTAAAGATGCCTAGTGCTGAGAACTACGAGATATTAAATAATAATATCAATAAATAATTTGTTAACTATCATATAAATAAGGCAGCTTTCAAACAAGCCACTATTTAAAGGTAGGCCAATGCCTGGCAGTTCTGAGTCTTCCTTAGGCCTCAAAATATCTCAGGCAAAGGGATCCCCCTCAGTGACACAGAATTCTCTAGATGATACCTGAATCACTGTGTTTCTAGTTGTGTAGACCTCTCAGATCCCCTTGGAAAGTTACCCTCAGAGTGCTCTGCACATCTCTAGTGACGACACAAAGAGAGCAAGCGACTTGCTCAAGAGTGAAAGATATCTGTGGAAGAGGCAAGAGCTGAACCAGGGGTCACTTAAAGCACAGCATCCTTCTGGCGACACAAGATTTGCACGTACTGAGTGATTTTTACTGCTTTCTTCTTCCTCTGGCATTCCTATTTACAGTTTTACTCCATGACCAGTGGTTAGTGTTTTCAAGCATGTGACTACCTGCACAAGAAGACATAGCTGAATCTCCTGCCCTGCCCCAAATATTGTCCACAATATTCAACATGTCTCTGTGAGGCCACGTCGGGAACTTTTGGAGAGCAGAGAAAGTGCTCTGATGGGTGGGGAAGAAGCTCTTGTTGCTGCCATCATGTTCTACAAGGTCTGAATGAGTCTGCAAAGCTGCTAAGTTCTCCTACAGATACCACATACACTGATTTCATGGTGTTTATTTTTGTCTAGGGAGGTTAAGCCTCCTTCAGTGGCAGCTTTACAAGTTAATACATGAGTTAAACTCACATTATTGCACTCTAGATCAAAGACTAATATTTCATACCTTCTCCTACACTGTGACAAAGTTCCTGGTGACTTAAGTGGGAGGGAAACTGCGTCCTGGGAGACAAAGTTAATTGAGTGCAATACCACAGGGCACGTAAAGTAGGACAACACAGCCTGACCTCATTTTGCCCATACATAACCCTACTGACATCAGTGGGAGCTGCACGCATGCAATCAGGAGATGACATTTGCCCGCTCTTGGCTGCTGTAGGACATTCCTGCTCACCTGATAAATGCTATTATTTAATCATGCGATATGAAAGAGAGGGGTGCACTGAATAAAGCTGAGCAAACACAGCTCAGCTCCATGCCCATTTGAAGTTGCGGAAAGACTCCTGGTGGTTGTTGGATTGGGCCCATGGTACACAGTGATTCATAATCATTTTCCTCAATGAAAGCAACCGGGATGGCTTGTTGTTATTTGTGGGACCACATGACTCAGTATTTGCAAATATTTGAGTGGCAGTTGGACTTTCTGATGCCTGTGAATCCCATAGGTTCCACCAGCGTGAGCACAAATGCTTATTCACACAAATACTGTGCCAGAACAGACTTGTTCGATACTGCACATTTATTACGTTCCTGTTTCTGAGAAAACCTTGTGGAGTAGAAAGGGCATCATTTGGCCAAACCAGCAAAACTTGCACCAAGACTGGGGACTATTATTCCAGGAGGGTTGTTCGTGAGCAATCCTACGACTAACATTTATTTTTCTTCATTATAGTCTAATAATTAAAAGCAGTGCTTACTGCTGTAGGAAAGAGGAAGGGACCAACTTGCAGGGAAGAAGGCCAGCTGGGCAAGTAATGTCACCCTCAGCAAACGCTGCTGCTGTGTCTGTAGGGAGCGGGCTGCAGCAGCAGAGGCGGCGCTGAGCAGGCCTCAGAAAGTCCTGAATTTTGAAGCTGTGATCTCTTAAATTCTATATTACTTCTGTCTCTGGGAATTTTACAGATATCTCCATAATTGTACTGGAACCAGGATTGTATTATGAAGTTCAGATTTCCTGAATTTGTTCACTTTTTTAATAAGTTAGTCCAGAAAAACAAAATTATTTAAGTGTGCCCCAAATGCAAGTTATCAAAGAAGGTATTTAACATTTACAGAATAAACAATGTCTGTGGGCCTCATCCTGCTCCCACCAGCATCCGAGAAAATCCCATTGTTTTTAAAGATTTGCTTTTTAAAAAGCTTTTTTTTTTCTTTTCATTTCAGCCTGCGTAGGCCAAGGAGCACATTAACACTGCTCCATTGAGAACTGGAAAATGTTCTGTATGTGGAAAACCGAGCTTTCGAGGGTGAAGTTTACAGTGGTTATGGTGCAGAAACTGCTGAAGAGAGAATTTGAAAAGCTTCAAAAGCTTGGGAAATCTAATGGTCCCTTATGGCTTGCAGTAATGAGTAAAATAAAATGCTCGCTCTGATTTCCTTCCCCCTGTAATTGAAATATATGTCATACTGGAGCTGCAAAATTGCTGTCCAATTATCACCAAATTCAGATGATTTAAATCAGCCTCTTCAACTTTAGTGTGATGTGAAATGTCTGGGAAGGCCAGCGCAAACACACTTACACCCCAGTAATTTACACTAAGCTCTTTGTATGTTGGTTGCAATATTATGCATATACATACATATATACACATATACATGTTTATAATACATATATATGCACACACATATATAAAAAGAGATAGCTAAGCAAACAGTTATCTATGATAGCCTGAAAGGTTTTTGGCTGGGGACCAGGACCTGCGATATCTGGTCTTCTTTAGTGCATGCTTGAATTTAATTTGCACTATGGTGTGACCCTCTTTCATTGGCATAGCCAAACCTCCCCTCAGCTGGTTCACCTGCATATAAGTGTTTCAGTTTGTGCACTGTGTGGCCAACCAGTCAGATTAGCTAAAAATAAGCATTAAAAAATAGTGCCAGTCTCATTAGAGTCACTTCTCACTTCAGCTCTGATGGGGGAGGCTGGGGAGCGCTTCTGACACCCAATATTCAGGACATCCCTTTCTCTCCAGAAAACACTCACAAGTAAGTTTTCTTTGCACATCCACATAGTATTTCACACATAACTAATACTTGGCCTGCACAGCTTTGAAAGTGGGAGCAGAAGGAGGTGCCAGTCAGCACCCAAAGCGGCACGTGCAGAATTCCTGCCCGGCTTGTGCCTCCTGACCACATCGCAGAGTCGAGCAGCGTGTGAGCTCCCCAAATCCCGCTTTAAATACCACAGGGCAGGGGGAAACACTAAAGCGCTGAAAGCATGTGATAGGAATGCTGCCACATAACAGACATTTCAGGAAGTCTCTGTAATTTCTTTAATTATTCAGACAACAGAGCACAAGGATAATAGCTTCAAGTACATTCTTATACATTATTTTAACAGTAATAGATATGTATTTAGTCATAAACTATTCTGTAGCCACCACTATGTGTACATTTTATACAAACTATTGCCATACTTGGACCCTGAAAAATGGACTGTGACATCGCCTAGGCTCTTTGCACAAGGTTATGACAGTAGATCCTTCATACGAGAGCTGTAGCTATAGGTTGTACCGGTCCGGATAACAAAGCACTTCTAACGCCTGCGATGGAGGGGTGGTCCAGTCGTGACGCGCTGAAGGAATCAGCAAGAGATGTAACAAGTACATGGTGAGAGGGAGGCATATAGTCACCAGAAACACGTGCAAGGAGGAACACAGCACAGCATTTCCTTACTTGGCAGAACAGGTCGATGGCAGTAGAAGACAGCATCTGATCTCCCCTCTGCTGCAAAGCTCTGAGCTCGTCTTGGCCTTTGGGTTACGATAAGTGCAGCGATGCCTGCTAGGCTGGGGTCTCTACTGGCGGATATATCCTGCCTTTCAAAAGCATGGGCTCTGATCTAGCAGATCTTTCTCATCTTAGTTACGGGTTAGACTGAAGACCCCTGGAAACAAGGTCTTAAGCTGAATTGCGGACATCTCTAAAGACTTCCACCACATGAGCTCTGAAGACGAGCTTTGACATTGTCATTATCTGTCACTAAAGGCCTTATAAAACACCAGCTACTGTTCAGAGACACGAGTAAGAGAGCTTAGATGCCCAGACATCACCACGTTAAGGACAAATTCTTAAAAATGCAGAGACTCATTGGCTTGGAGATCACATTTTTACATGCCTGGGAAACATCCAATACAATCGCCACCGCCTTCACGCACAACCCCAGACATGCGGCCCCACGGACCATCCCTTCGCAAGCTGCTCCATCTGTTGGGGTTCCACGTGGGCGCCTGCTCGGCCAGGGCTGCGTTCTCCTCTCACCACTCCAGCGTCTCCCAGGCTTCGAGGAGGGAAGGTGACGCCGGGAGCTGGGAACCGGTAGTAGCCCAGGAGTCGCAGCCCCACGGCGAGACGTGGCAGTGGGAGTCCCAGGCGTCACGGAGCCGCCCTCCCAGCACGGCAGAGCCATGGAGCCAACTGGACAAGCATCCTACACGGGCGGACGGTGGAGGCCGAGGAGAACGTGAGAAGACATTCAAGGAAAGCTCCCTTCCATCACGGTCCTGTCTCAGACACGTGCGCAACAATGTTTTGCAAACTTTTCTTTCTTTCGTTTTTTTTTTTAAAAAAAAGAAGGGGAAGATCCCATTTAGGGCAGAGGAGGGAGGAGAGATAACAGAGCACAGCAGAACCTCACTGATGGGCACCTACAACCAGCCCCACCGAGCAGAGTCCTCCATGGGGGCCAGGAGGCCACCAGAGCTTCCAAGACACCTAAATACCTCTCCAAGACGGGCATTAGTAGATATCTCGGGATGGACTTTGGTGGGTCACAACCAAGCAACATTTCTGGGAATAAACGAGCAAACTTTGTTGCCCTTTTTTGGCAATATACTGTGCTTTTCTATTTTATTTTTATTTTTATTTTTTAGAGGATGTCTCGCTTTTTTTTCTTCACTGATTCCTAATAGGCCCCAAAAGCTGTGTGTCCACTCAAGACAGCCAGCAAAACCCAGCGCCGGCAGTGCAAACTCGGCAAATTCGATGCCATTTCACCAGATTTGCTTATGGAATTTCACCAGAGCTAATGGAAAATGCCAAGACGCCACCATGTGAACGCGGCTGCCGACATGGGCAATTTTGGGTCTATGGGAATCAACGAGGAGACTTCTGTATGGACCTTACGGTGGACACCAAAGCCACAAGGCCAGATGCCAGCGCAGGCGCTGCGGGACGCTCCTCCAGGTTGTTAGTGCAAATGAGTGAGGTTCTACTGTTAGTACAACACATTTGCCATTAAAAGCGGGTGCGATGCATTCGTCTACTCACTAAAGTACCAAAATTAAAAGTCACAGAGCAACACATCTAAAAGAAAATCACGGGCACTCCTTTAGGTATTCTGCTTCATAAACCAATATGCAAAATGGAAAAAAAAAAAAAAGAAAAAAGGAAAAAAAAGAAAAAAAAGAAAAAATGGGATGCACCAGGAACTCTTAGTTATTATATACTAACCAGACTGTGCATGGCACATTTTATTTCTATAAAACTATTAAAACTATTACAAAATATTCAAAAATACATTTTAGTAAATTTACAGCAGTTATTTCTCAATTTATTAATGCAAAACATCCTTTTCTCTCCTCTGTACAAACTACCATCTCCATCGTCACAGAATTGCCGCCATGTGCGCTTTTTAAAAAATATTATTTTCTAATAAATTTTTTGAAGTTAAAAATAACAAAGTTTCTTACTGTTTTTGCAAATAAAAAGTTTGTGTAACAGTCTTGACTTCCATGAACGTGGCCAAATGGTGTTTTTACAAAGCAAAATATTTAAGAGACATGGAAAACAATACAGGAAATGACGTTACATTTGAAACTATTTAAATTAAAATAATATATTCTCATATTTTACACTATTTCAAAAAACGAAATGTGATTCAGTTAAGTATTGATCTCTCAAAAAAATCTAATTTACAATTCTGTGTATAAAAATATAATTTACGGACCCCCATGAAGTTTGTCTTTTGTGTTTGCTCGATTTTTTTAGGCTTGCAGGAATGCAGGAGCAATGTAATGGAGAGATGGGAAAGTACAGAATTTTGCTTTCTGAAAGTCAGGACACACGTGACATGTAGAAAAATAGACTCTGCGCAGTTTCGCTTGGCCTCACAAAATATTTTTTTTTTTTCCCCTGTGAGTACAGTTCACATGATAATAAATTATCAAAGAAAAACTATTTAAGGCTCTTGAAGGTCCGGTTCATATCATTTAAAACATCTATTCAAAATACCAAAAGAAATAAATATCCAGGAGAAGAGAAAAAAAAAAGAAAACAACAAAAAACAATAAAACAAACAAAAAACCAACAAAACAACAAACGAAACGACGAAACAGAAGAACAAATAAAAATATATATATATTTATAAACTAAACAGAACGGAACTTCCCGGGGTCTTTGTCTCCCTTAAAGTCTACTTTGGACTGTCCTACTTTATTATTATTATTTTATTATTATTATCTTTAAGTCTCCATCATCCGCGCTCGCTCTCGCTCGCTCTTTTTTTTTTTTTATTTTTCCTTTTTCCTTCGCATTTCTTCCTCTCGAAACGGGGTGCCGGGGGAGGCCGGGCGGCGCGCGCGCCCTCAGCTGGCGGGCGCCGCCATGCCGAGCGGGTGCAGCGCGTCGCTCTCGAGCACCCAGCTGCCGATGTGGTAGAGCAGCCGCGAGTACCAGTGCAGGCCGGCGGCGGGCGGCTCCGCGGCGCCCGCGGCGGGGCCCAGGGCGGCCAGCAGCCCGTGGGCCAGGCGGAAGGGCGCGAAGGCCCAGTGGGCCCAGCCGTGCTCCTCGATGACGGCGTAGCAGGAGGCCAGCACGCGGTCGATGAGGATGGTGCCCTGCGCGGTGAGCGGCGCGTAGGCGCCCGACGCCTCCTCCTGCAGCTGCACGCGGTGCACGGCGGCCGGCAGCAGCCGCCGCCCGCCCTCGCCCAGCACGTAGACGCGCTGGCCCGGCCGCACGCGGCTCGCGAAGAGCGCCCGGCTCCGCGACGCCGACGCCGCCTCCTCCGACTCGTTGTGCTGGGGGGCCACGAAGAGCAGGTGGGCGGCCGTGAGCAGCAGCCGCGCCGGGGGCTGCCGCGTCTCGATGGCGTAGAAGAGCTTGGGCGAGCTGTCCTCGCGGTCCAGGAAGGCCAGGAAGTCGCTGTAGAGCAGCCGGCCCTGCGCGTCGGCCGCCAGCACGCGGTCCCCGGGGCTCAGGTCCTTCACCAGCTTGGTGCCGCCGTGCTCCAGGTGCACCGTGGCTGAGCCGGGGAAGCAGCCCCCGGACTTGGCCGCCACCGAGTTCTCTGTGCGAGGAGAGAGGCACAGCAGGGTTAGCACCGCCCACGGCCACGGCAAGAAGTTTCTCTGCCCTTCCTGCCGGCGCAGCTCCGTCCCCCGTGTCGAACAAGGACCGTGGCCTGCCCACATAAGGGAACCGGACAAAACGGCTCGGCTACTCTAGGGCTACTCTGGAATAAGGCATCAGTCGGCTCCCATTTGCCCTGCACCTGACACATGGCGCTAGATTAACTCACAGGGGAAGTGGAACAGTCGTGCAGGAACAAGGCTGCCCTTCCCCCAGGAGAATGGCCTACAGCAACCCGCACGGTCGTCGCTCCGACCCACACCACCTTCCCGCTCCCTATAAAAGCGTCTCCTGCACTGCTCCCATCCCGCTCGGAGCAGGTGCCTCCACTCCCTGCCCTCCGTCTGGGAGATCTCTGTGACTGCGTCGGCCCTGAGCATCCTTTAGCACAGTGAGTGCGGAGGAGCTCCTCAGACCTGGGACACTGAACAGCACAGCTCCTAAGGCTCGCAAGGCCACAAGACTTCCATAGTCTAAATCTCTTGTACGTTCCCTGTGGAAACACAGACTGTTTGTCTGTGTTTTGATTAGAAAGAGACATTTCCTAGAGCGGCTTCTGGCTTCCCTAGTGAATCCTGCTTGTTCCCTGTTTCCCTGAAATACCCTGCCCGTGGTATTTCATGGCATCGCATGTCTGCTACAGTCACTAGGACTGCTGGGCCCTGGCCTTCACTCGGCCTCTCCCACTTCCTCGGCCTGCCCGTTTAGGGCCCTAGCAATTTGTCTCCTCAAGGTAGTCGCATTTTATATTTCGCCTCTGTGGCTGGTCCTGCAGCTATTATGATTTAAATAAGCGCTTGGAGTGTCTCCTAATGACTTTCTCAGGAAGGACAGGAAGGGCGAAAATTAGAATGTTATTGGTTTGCTAACGACTTTATCACTTCTCCCGCAGAACTGAAACAGCCAGATCTTCCCGGCCTCTTCGGGGAGGACATGGCAACAAACAAGCTATGTGCTTTATGCGGAGCCCTTCGCTAGCAAACTACACCTTCGGACAAGGCCCAAGCAAAGGTCTGGCTTGAGCTTTGTTTGCATATTCAGGGGCTTGATGAATAGATCTAGTAGTGTAGCAGCTCTACAAACATGCCAGTGAATTGGCAGAGGTGTGAAAATCTGCTGCTTTGAGCAGTGCTTGTTTGGGTTCTCTAATTAAAATCCAATAAAGGATCAGCATTGTCATTCTGATTCATGTAATAAATGCAGACACTCTTGGAAGAGAGGACACTTCCATTTTTTTCCCAGCTTCTTCGCCCCCCTTTTCTCCCCCTCCCTATTTGTTCAGGTGCAGAAACCCTATGTGCCAATTCACACACATACTCTCCAAAAAAACCCAGGACCTTCCAAACACTATTTGCACAGCAGAGCCACTTTTCCAAGGCACTCAAGATGTGTATTTGAATTTTAAATGCAGAAGCTTGCTCTAAATACTTGCTGTAGCGCATTATCAATGTCCCTTTTACCACCCCTGCCTCTCCCTCCTCTGTCCTGATGACAATAATTCACGCCTTGGGGGAACTCTTCTTTGCATTCCAGTCTCCGGGATCATACTTTTTGCAAATAGAGATCTAGATAAAGAATCTTCCTGCCTGGAATTATAGGGTTTAATCTTCTCATAAGATGCTCTGTCATGAAACGAGTGTTGGCCAATTTGAAATCAGGCTGAGCCGGGGGAATTTGAGCCTGCTCTCTTGAAACCCGCCTGGTACAGTCACACGACCCTGCCTGACACGCACTAAATATTACGCCCGAGGTCCGTGTGTGCGGAATTTCAATGAGTAGATTGGAATTACTCCTCTCCTGCGCAAGACACATGGAGCTGGATTATGTTGTCCGCCCGCAAGAAGGTTATTGTGCATCGCAATCAGACACCTTGAGCTAAAGCCTGGCCTCGATATTGAAAGGGATGTCACCGCAAGTTTGTTGGCTTTGCAGAGCCTCCCTTGGGGTTGGGAAGGACGAGGAAGATTTAATAAAAGTGGTATTGGGATCCTAGGATAAAGTCAATGCAGGACAAGAGCGGTGCCACTTTGGGAGAGCACTGGATATCTCCAGACTAGGCCTGGAGAAGAGAAGAGCACAGGGAAGGGAAGGCAAGGGAAGGCAAGGGAAGGATGGACCTCCCGTTGCAGACAGGCAGGGCAAGGCCCCACCGCTGGTTTCAGTGATGTAGGGCTACTGATTTCAAGGAAAATGGGTATATTTAGAGCATGCCCACTATTTTCTTTTGCAGCCAAGTGTTTTCCTGACACTTGTGTCTCACGACTTGGCTAAAAACTGCTAAAACAAGGGTTAGCGGCCACGCAGCAAACACGTGGGAGGCGGGGAAGCCTGGCTGGCCCTCCACAAATGTTTTGCTTAAAAATAAATAAATAAATAAGGTGTCAAGTTGTGCGAGGAAAAAAAAAAAAAGGAGCTCTGCGAGTTGGCGATTTCTCGCGGGCGAGCTGTTCCCGCATTGAGACAGCGTGTGGCGTTGTAAGCACAGGGCAGGGGAAGGGGGAAAATATCTGTCTATCTGTCGTATCTGGGAATTTCCTAGCGGCTGCCGGGGGGGGCAGGGGAGCGCGGTATTTATTTATTTTCCTGGCTAGCTCTGGCTCCTGGCTTAGCGGGCGCAAGGGAGGAGACCTATCTTTTTTTTCTCTTTTCTTTTCTTTTCTTTTCTTTTCTTTTCTTTTCTTTTCTTTTCTTTTCTTTTCTTTTCTTTTCT
>JAUBNY010000546.1:456209-474930 GCA_032275445.1 Crypturellus soui | reverse complement strand
CTCAACAAGAAACTCAAGTGTAACAAACTGCATCATCTATTAATATTAGGCAGTTATGTGTCTCTAACAGTTGTGGTGCTACTGCCCAAATCCGCTGTAACATGACAACTAATCTATTGGTCAAATTTGTTTGTAGAATTAATCAATTTTAATCAGTAATTGCCTTTGGGCAGTGTTTCAATTATGCCCTCATCTTTTGGCTCTCACTGTCACAAGAAAAAATCTCAGTAAGTTTTGGAGAGTGGTATACTTCCCTACCTTAACGACCTAAATCAAAGTTGATATTGATGGTTATTACATCCATATAGCCGTGCTGTCTGTGGATCATTTAGCTCTGGGAATGCAGCAATAGGACCCTGAGCAGAGTGGAGTGCACAGCGTACCCACGTACACAGAAAATAACAGTAATGACCAAAGAAAAACACATTTTTTTTTTCTCTCACTCCAGTATTAAAGCTGTAAGATCTTAGCATCATTTGAACAAAAGATAACATTTTTCCTTTTATTTCAGCTCTTCTCTGTGTACATATTTTTTTTTCTATACAGAAGAAAAACTTTTATTTGGTCGAAGTGCAGAGTTTTCTTTACAGGAAAAAAAATCTTTCTTGAAATATGCATAATAAAAAAGAAAGCAGAAGAAATCCCCACACACTATTACTTCACTCAGTCTTCCTTTTGGAAAGCAAAATAAATCATAATTTATGCATGGAGGCTTGAAAATCAAAATAGTCACAAAGTAGTGTAAGGGTAGTCTGACAAAACAGGGCCCAGACCATAGGCAGGAAAATTAACCCAGCATGTAAACAATATCGGTGACATAGACAGTTAGGCACTGAGAGCTTAGTGCTTTCTGAGACAGGGAAAAACATTTCTCTGATATAACCTAAGGGAATTTTGAAATCACTCCAAAATGCACTACCTGAAGACAGGCAATTTTTGGAATGTGTTCCTATTATGTCATTATATCTAAATATGCTGAGCAAAGAGCAGGATAATATTTCCCCTTTCTCTATATGCTTTAAATTAATTTGGTTTGGAACAAAAGTATTCGGCTTTAATCATTTTATTTTTTTCCTTTTTTTTTTTTTTTTGCTATTAGCATCCAGTCAAAGCTGGGGCCGCGCTGAGCAGATTGCAGAGGTTGGTGCAGCTTAACACTGCTGCTGTTGTGGCAAATCTACTGCATCAGAAACAAGAACCCCACATCTTTGTTCCTTCAGGTTGCGACACCAAATGGAGAATGGATATCCTTAAATTGTATTGTTTTTTTCTAACATGACACCATGTAATTCATTTTGCAAAATTATATTTTAACCAGAAATCAGAAATATGTCAAGCCATGCTACTAAGATACTGTCAGCCTCCAAA
Organism: Crypturellus soui; assembly: GCA_032275445.1. Lineage (NCBI taxonomy): Eukaryota > Metazoa > Chordata > Aves > Tinamiformes > Tinamidae > Crypturellus > Crypturellus soui. The sequence goes on along the minus strand of JAUBNY010000546.1, from coordinate 473,562 downwards.
AAAAGTCTCCTGTTGTGATCTTCGGTCCACTGCATGTGACAGCCACTTGGAGAAACAAGATTTTTCCCCTCATGCACTGCACCCTTCTTATTCCCTGTTGAATGCATTTATTACACATTAACATGATTACTTTAATTTATTACCTTAGTAAATGTCAGAACCATAAGAAGGTGTCAGTGTATTACATTGCTCCCAGTTCAGTTCGACAAAGAGCCCATGAACAGATGATGAAGCCAAGCATCAATTTTCTAATGCATGAAGACATTTTTGAGAGGGCATCGCGCAATAAAATGTGTACTCAAAACCAAATTCTGCCCTTGTTTATACTCTCACGCTGCTGTTGGGGTCTGTATAGTCTGATACCTGTACCAGTGCCCAGCTGGCACCATGCCTGGCATGTCCTCTATTGCTAGCTCACACTGTGGTGCTTTTAATGTAGGCAATGACTTTCAATTTAAGGAAAGATTGCCTTTTTCTTTTGTAAACCTTCTTTTTCTTTTTTTTTTTTTCCCTGAAGAAAAAGTTAAACAGTATTAGAAGTCTCAATGTCTCTACATTAATAAAATGTCCTAGTTAACACAATTATGTAAGAGAATCAGAAAGGATCCAAGAATTTTATCTAGTTTTGCTTCTTGTGCCAGATCAGGTCCACCTATTTATGCATAAAGATGGTTTCCCTACTAGATGTGCCGACATGAGAACGATACATGTTACAGCTGTAGGAGGCACCGGACACACCACATTAAATTTGCTGCTTGCTTCATGGAGACAGAACGGCAGCACCTCGCTGCTTTTTGAGCCTGCCCACCTGCGAACATGATATTGTTTAGAGAGTCTCATAAATTTCTTAAATGTCTTCTTGCACCATTACAAAATTCAACTTAAAGAGCAGAAGAGTAAAATGCTTTTTGCCAGCTGTGTTCAAAAAGAAATCAGATAAATTCATGAGAGAAAAGTCCACCAGACACTGAGGTAAAATTCTTAACTGAGGGCATAAGCTGTCCACAGAGCAGCAAAAACTAGGGGAATGTGACGAAGAATCGTTAATGTAATTTCCTCACTCGCAGAGGATTGGTGGCAGACAAGGCAGATCCTGGCTTATTCCCTCCTAGAGGCACCAGCTTTCTCAGATGACCGATGGTGTTTTTCACTAGCTGGGCTGGATCAGCATGTCCCTCTTAAGCCAGAATATCCCATTCAGGTCTGTTGTAGAGTCTCCAGGAGCAGGTATTTATAGGTAACTGCTGAGCACACAGTCTTTTTAGCTGAGAGCTGAAGTCTCTCTCCACATCCTGAAAGCTTTTGGCCTTTTATACATATATATATTGCTCTCCTAAGGAGAATATGCAAATTCCTGATGATGAACCTTTTATATATGTATGTATATATTTAATGAAAAAGTATTGTGGCCAGTCTTCCTGATACGCATTGGCACAATTCATGGGACTGGTTCCATATAACTCATGTTTAGTGCATGCACTGTCAATAATTATAAGAGTAATACCCTAACCTGGCATAGACACATAATATATCATTTCAAAATTTAATTCTGAATATGTTAGTGCAATGCAGTGACAGGCTTCATGAAGGCAGAGCTCTTTGTAACAAAGTCTCTGTACTGTGTATTTCCATAATACATCATGATGACTTTGCACAGGCCCTCTTAACACAGTGCATCATGTCACAGAGCTACGTTAGAGTTTCTAAAATGCATCAAGTCATGGCTAATGTTGGTTTTCTCTAAAGTATCTACAAAGAAAAAAAAAAGAGTTTGATCAATATAGATGAAAGCAAAATAGGAGGAAACATCTTCTGGATAGGACTCCAGATCACCGAGAAAATGTAGCGTCTCTTGTGCACCCTACTCACCTCACTGTGAACAGGATGCTCTGTAGGAAGGATGTCTCCTGAACCCAGCAGAAACTTCTCTACACAAACCAATTCCATTAGGTCTTTCTTAGACCAGATTTTCTTCATGGGATAAGTCCACAGGATTCCCTCAGGAGGTTTATTGGACAGTACCATGAGACAGAGTTTGAAAATATTCCCTCTCCACATTTTCCCTAATCATTTTTAAAGAAATGTTTAAGGACAACGTATGGTTCTGAGGGAAAAAATAGAAAAAAAAAACAGACTAATAGTTTAATCTCCAACCTCTTCCCTCTCTCTGTTTATTTATTTATTTAGTCAGAAAGCCTGAACTCCCCTGACCATCTGAATTTCAGAGAGTCCAATCTGGTTCATCAAGCCCCTTGGCAGCAATGCTGGTACAGAGGCAGTGCCACTGAGCTGCCAGGAAGGCGCCAAGTTCAAGTGACACTTTGCAAAGAGGAAACGGCACTTCTGAGCTCGGCAACGAGCTCTCCTGTCCATGCTCAGGCCAGGGTTTTAAGGCATCAGTGAAATGACTATTTAATGATCTCTAATAAATGAAGATGATCTAATCTTCTTGGTAGTGGCACTTACCAGAAGCAAGATTTCAGCTCCTCATTAGTCCTCTCCCCCAGTACAAAAACAACCCTCCAATGAAACACAACATGAGTCATTTCTGCAAGGTCTGTCTTTCCATTATGTCGACAGAAATCACGGTTGTCAGCTCATCCTTGGCTTAAACAGGCAACCAGGCCTTCACGGTAGCAGTCACGAGTCACCAGGTGCGTGTGACCTTTCCTGGCTTCCTCTGGCTTCTTGCTTTCTCGCCGGAGGCTCCTCCTTGATGAGAGGCTGCTGCTGCCTCCACCTCAACAACCTCAGTATGGCCTGACAGCACAAATGATGAGAAATTTAATTCAAGTTGTCTCTTTTTTTTTTTTTTTTTCATTAGGAAGTATTAGGAACTCCTTCCAGAGAAAACTCCGAGCTGATGTTTCATGCACTTTTGCCTTTCTTTCTCTGTCCCCTCTCTTCTGAGGTTTTCTACCAGGAGAGCGGTGGGCAGCAGCTTCCTCAGGACCGGCACTGGTGCTGGGGGTGCTGCTGCTGGTGTCCCCAGCTCTGATCATCACCGGAGTCCTTCTTCCACCATGGGCCTGTAGCAACAGACTCCTGAACATAACAACCTTCGCAACAGGCACTCTGTGAATGTTTTGTCCTTTATTTAGTCATGAATGGAATTTTGTATTTTTTTGTGTAGTTTTTCTCCACAAATCAGTTACATTTTCCTCACTGAGAAAAGTTTGGAACTCTGATATTTCAAAAACAATATGAACAAACATAGCATGTCCAGTGTGTCATTTCACAGGGAGAAATGCACCTATCTTTCTCACTGCTGCTCAGCTCAGGAGTGAAAAAGGGCGTTTCCCCCCTGTTTTTTCTATATAAGAACTTTTCCTTCATTTGAAATCCAATGGCAACAAGACTGCAAGGGACCTCAGCTGAGGCTGCATTTGGTATGAAAGTGCAGATCCCATTTTGGATTTGGGTCCTTTAACTACTTTCGATGAGATATTAGAATGCCCACTGCATGATAAACTGTTGTGGAAAGATGTGACTTGGCTCAGTGGAGGTCCCCTTCCCGGCATGAGCAGAGAGTCAGGTGGTAGTGAAGTGCAGGCTCGCCAGTTTCATGCAGCCTTCAGACAAAAACAATGTCTGTTAAATGCAAACTCTTGTGAATGGTGAACTCAATGCCAGACACTAATCCTGGTAGGGTCTGTTGAGTGCTGGACTGTAGGATCTTGTGGGAGTTAGACTTGTAGGTAAGTCGGACACATTCAGCATGCTGACATCAGCTATAATTTTTATTTTTCTGCACAACAAGATTTTGAGGACACTTTTGGAACAAGAATTTGCTACTCATAACAAGTCGTAAGTAAACTCTTTTTCACACTCTTCTACAACTGAGACCTCTAGACATGCTTTGGATCCCAAAAGTATGCGGATACCTTAGCAAGTTGTGCAGCTTGTCAGCTTAGTGTTACAGAGTGATGTACCATGTATTTTCTTTGGTAGATTATAAGAAAAAAAAAGAGAACCTTGAACAAATTAGTCAAGCCCACTTTGTGATGAGTGCCCATCACAATTTTGGAAGATATGCTTACTTTATCTCTTCAGTGTGTGCTTCAAGGACCCTCAAGGTTCAGGTGGGTGCTAAGACTATTAAAGATAATTATCTTAGTGCAGAGCAAGATATAGCAGAATCAACCTTTGCATGAGCTTCCCTTAGAGCTGGTTCAGTCATGAACCATGACCAACTGCAAAGTCTTTCTTGAAGCAGAGATTGTCACATCAAGCTTTTACTGGTGCGGCAATGTGGATGAGAATCAAAAAAGTAGCAGTTTGACACGAATAAACTCATTTCGTTTTTAACATACAGTAGGCTGGATCTTGGGCTGTATAGTGAAATACTAGGGTTATAACTGGCTGGTTTCACCACATTCTTGATGCTCCCCGCCATCTAACCCACAGTAGCAGAAACACATGAAACAATTTATGAGCCAATGTTCTTCCAAGAGTTTGTATTTCTTTGCTTACTGTACTTTTCTGTCTATAAAAGGATATTAAATAAATATACCTAAATGAGTCAGTGATTATTGAACTGGGAAACAGCTCTGAGTCTGACAAATAAATGCAGCACGTTTATTTTGAAAAAAAAAAATAGAAGAGAAAAAAACAACAAAACCTTAACATTTTCACATGCCAGAGAAACTGACTTTCATGTACTTTAAATAAAAGACAGGTAAGACATGTTCAGGTATAAAGCTGCAGCCCTCAAATTCACTCTTCAAGTATACTCTGTTACAGCAGCACGATTCCTTTTATGATTGTATCCATCATGCTGTCAAAAAGAGAAATCTTATCTTCACTCATTACTAAATATACAAAGAGCTGGGATTTCCACTTGGCAAATGCTCCTGTTTACCTGAAGGCTCGATTTTACCTGCGCTTTGATAAAGTTCATTTACAGAGATAGACTAAACTTTTTAATGCTTAAACTCCTTGAGTTTGTACACCAGCTTTTGCTCTGCAGTAAGCACCCTGTGCATGAAGCTGCTATTTTCTTTAGGAAAATTAAAGATTTTATTGTGGAAGAAAGCCAAAAGGCCTATCTGCATCCATCCTTTCTGAGCTGTGAGTAGTAACTCCTGTTTGCAACTACTTTGTAAAGAGAAATCTAGGTGAGAATGTCTTTAGTAGTCTTCCTCATCCTTTTCTTTTTAAGTTTTCCTATTTTAGGTCTATCAATAATGGAGACAATCTCTTGGCATCTGTCATCCCTGCTATGCTTAGACCTTTTAGCACTCTCCCTCAGGGCCTAAATGTTACAATAAGAAAATCAGTGGAAATTTTGCACTTTAAAAGCCACAAAATCAGGCCTCATGCTGTATGTGTATTTCCCTTTAAAATGAACAAGAACAATCTTCTCTTAATGCACCAAAGTAGATCAGCTTCCTGAATGTAATATTGCTTTGAATGCCCTTGATCAAGTCTCTCTTTCTGTTGCATTTTTTCAAAACTATGATTATTATTATATGATATGTATTATATTACAGTGACTACCACTATCCATCAGTGAAATAATGGCAAGGTATAACATATGCATGTATGTACGCCTGCATGGAAGTATGTGTATATATATATGTAAGATATAACAGCAAACAGGTTGCTGCCTTTGTTGGGAGTGGCAAAAATATCCTGGATTGAAGAGGGGGAGTCAGATTTACAGTAAATATTTTGGAAGATCCTACTTCTTCTGTTTCATATTGTTTACTTGTCCTTTATGTTATCTTCTCTTGTACTACATACATATATATATAATATATATATATATTTACTTGTAAGTATGTGCATTATATATATGTATATCTGTTTTTTAGCATTGATTTCATGTTCTTAGTTCAAGAAGTTAGTTTCTGGTCTGGAGCCCTGTTTAATGACTGTCTTCTCAATCATACCTGGACTGGCTGCTTCAAGCACCTCGTTTCTTCTGTCAGGCCACTGACGTGCCCAACATGAGCAACTCCCCTCAGAATTCTAGTCCTTTCCAGTTTCTTTCTCCTACCCTAACCTGATTCGGCTTGGACCATATAATGGCTTTGATCTACAGGTCTATTATCTGTCCACAGAATGGCTGGACCTCCAGGACTTAGATATGGTGGGTTACCCTTTGCGCAGTACTACATCCTAGTCAAGAATTCTGATTTGCTTACACACAGTTTCAATGTAGTTATGTCAACTATCTTTAATTAAACAATAACCTTCTAGGTGTTCCCCTACTGCGCTGCTGATTAATGTTTGTAATAACTTTCCAGCTTATGAATCAAAAGCTACAATCTGTTACTGTTTTTATCCTACTGCTGATGGTAATTCTTTTTCTTTAATAGCATTGAACTTTGCAATCTCTTGAAGTTTTTGCTGTGTCACAGAGATACACACACACATAAAGTATCAGAATCTGCAAACCAGCTGCTTGGTAAGGACGTATCATGTACCTTTATCTTCTTAATGCAGAACATGGTGTGAAACACAAGATTCAAGGTGTAAAAATAGCTTTGTGCAGTTTATGTTGTTTGTCCTTGTTATGTTCACAGTCTGCAAATGCTTTGGTGAGTTTGAGGTAAGAGGATTTCATAAAAACATCCTTGTGGAAAGCCACGTTCACCCCATAGTTGACTGCTTCTACCATAAGTGGAACATTTTATATGGGCAGACAGCTGCTAGAGTGACAATGCTTAGAGAAGTTTTTGCAAGAGACCTGACATGAAGGCACTTGAGCCAGACCTATATTTGAGGGTACCTTTGTAGCACACACACGGAGAATTGCATCACTCTCTTTGAAAGTCCGGGTGGTGTTGGGCAGGGGTGATGGTGCAACCAGAGACTGCTCTTATTCAAAGGAGCCTCGTCATTTCGAGGTATTTCCTGGAATAGCGCTGTTGTGTCCTGTCCCCACCCCATGGCCCAGAGTGGGTATTGCTCACCACTCCTGGGCCCTGCTTCTACCTGCCCTGCTGAAGGTTTAAATGAGGAAATTGCCATTGCATAGTTGATTTAAAAGTTTTTTTTTTTTTTCTACAAAGAATGATGCTAAAAATAGCAGTTTTCTCCCCATCGTTACAGTTTTGCTTGTTGGGTGGCTCTAATTGCCTAAGTGATGTGAGGCCTCAGTGACATGACTTGGCCTGAATATTTTCCCCACCACAGAGTCTAATGAGAACTTTAATCTATTCCATAGTAAGATGACAGCAAGCACCAACAAACTTTTCACAAAAAAAAAGAAATCCCAAGAGACATTAAATTATCCTTGACAGCCATGTCCATAGTTCCACCTGCTTCCCCTGATGGAGGGCAGAGACTGAAGGCTGCATCTCCTCTATTCCTAGTTTGTGTCCTAAACAGTGATCTATTTTGGGAGTGAGTGTTCTCAGGCTTTCAGTGAAAACTTGATAATTTGTATAAATAATTAATTACTAGAGGTACTATCTTTTTTTTTTTTTTTCAATCATTCCCTATCATGGCCTAGTCATTAGAATAAGACTTTTTGTCCCCCTCTTTATTCCACATACTCATATTTGGACTCGAACGTCTGCTCAACTCTTGAGTTAACAGTAAATTAATGTGCTTTTGTTGCAACCAGGAGTTTTAACTCATTGGTGGTTTCCAGTGGAAGAATGTTTTGATCAAAACCAATTCTTACCATAGCCAGGTTTATTCAGTCAGGAAAGAGAAATAATGATATTATCTAATTAGCCAACATACGTCATATTTTCAAATGAGAGAGCAAACAAAATGCAAGTAGAGGTAATAAATGAACTTGTTTACGGTATGCTAATAACAACATTGTAGACATTTTCATTGCTTCTTTCTCCATAACTCTCTATATGTTGTGTTTTTTTTCTTGGGAATGAAAAATAGGTACCTAAGTAGAGCTTGCTGCCACTGACTACGTCATGCAAATGATGTGTCCTCCTCTCTCTGCTTGTTGTTCAGTTGAATATTGCTCTTTGAATATAATTGTTTTGCTTTGTTTTGTTTTCCCTTGACTTTGATGGGACCAAATATTTCACCCATGTTCTTCAGTTTCATGAGATCCTCGGGGTAAACCCAATCTTGGTACACTTATTCCTATTGAGCAACAAACTGCTTGAGCAAGCCCATTGGCTTCTCTGAGACATTTGGGACTATCCAATGGGAGTAACAGCATGGGAGTCTGGCCTCAAGCTACTTACGCGTCTCCTCACAGTGGCACCTCTGTTTTGGTCAGTGCCTTTGGGTGCTGCTACATAACAGCCTTTAATAATCAGTCTGCTTGTTTCAATTTTCATAGTGAGTTGTGTATGAACAGTCTATTAAGTACATGTAGAAATCTCATCTGTGAAAGTAAGAAGATATTTAAGAAAATATTTTCTTGGGATACTTCACAGAAGGAGAAACTTCTCCCAGCAACTCTTGGCCTATTTCTCAGAGATTTATGCTTCTATGTCAATGGTGCCGTTACTGTCTGAATTTGCAGTGGACTAAAATCTTCTTTGATCATGTGGGTGTTGTTCGCATTACCCTCCGCAGAATAAACGGATGCCCTTATGAATAGTGGAAACAGTGGCAAGAGCCACTATCCTTTCCTGCAGACTCCTAAGTGAGGTAAAACACACCATCTACCAACTCATTTCACATGACATTTTAGTCCACAAATTATTTTCCCTTTTACACTGGGAAAGCTAGGAGGGGACCATACAGCCTGTTCTGTGATGGTGCTGACTTCATCCCGGTTGGACGGTTTCTCTCCTGCTTTGTTCAATCAAAATTTTCATGTGTGATCCGGACTGAATTTAAGGGCAAACTTTGTTAAGAAAAACACACCTTGACAAGAAGAGTAACAGAGTAACTTTCAACAGGTCCAGTCAAACAAATGTATTTTGAAAGGTTCGGGTATGGTGAGGTCAAGGCTGAACAATCTTATCACAAGAAACTCAACTCACCTAAATTTGTCCACTCGACACCAAATTATCTAATCTAAATGCGCTGTCCAGTGTCTTTCTGTTGTCAATGAGAAGAGATAGAGAGGAACAAATAGCCTTCTGGAGGTGTTTATGTCTCTCTAGTCTGACTAAAGGTGGAGCACAGATAACTGGTTTAGAGCAAATGCCTAACTTCGCATGCGAGATGAATGGGTCTCAGCCTTTACTTCCAAAGGCCGTGACTTCTTCCATCAGTAAATCAGGTCAAGAAAGGCACTCCTACAGGTCTACATGCACTCCGTATCTAGAGGAAAAGGAAAATATGAATTTGTTGGGAATCCTGGCCTACTCTGAGGGTAGCTCTATGGGACGAGGTAGGAGCCCTGTTCTGGGTTCACTAGAGGGAGCTAGGAAGAAACCTGTTAATCTAAGCGGGATAGTGGAGTTCATGTTGCATAATTACTTGAGAGAAGGTAATTGTGGTGAGAGTCCTCCGAGGTCTCTTCCCTGCCAGCTCACAGACTTAGTGCTGGATTTGTCATAGCTAATTTTCCACCTGGACTATAAATTCTTGTCCTTTGGATCTATCACTATCTGAAGGGCTATTTTTGAACACCTCTTCTGGATAAGACTTTATCAGTGTACCAAGGAAAAAACAGCGATATGAAAGAAGTGTGCATTTGTTGCCAGAAAAATAATAACAACAGTGGGAACAATACACCCAGCTGGCTGTAAGACTGCTTTTCTCTCTTGAAAAGTAAGCTTTAGGGTTCTAAGACACATTACAAATACCTGTCTATCTATGTAAGAATATAGATGTGCCTCCTACCAAGATTGATTTTTGTTGAGTATGCATAAATAGAAAATGTTGATCTGCCTGATTTCTTCTTAAATCATCCAGACCATCTCACCCTTTAAATCAGTAATTCTACGGCTCTATAGTATTTTCCATTTCAGTGGGGTGAGACAAGACAAAAATCTTGCTACTGAGATTATTTCTTCAGAAGCCTGTGTCCTGGATTGCTGAGCTCATCTGAGTATAGACCTTTTACGTGAGCATCCCCAGCCCTGCTGGATCTGACTGGTTCCTGTGAAAGTGCATGTCTGCCTGCAAAATTGATATCCCAAAGCATTCTATTTTTAAGCTGCCAGTTGCTGTGTCGAGATCTAAAATGTTCAGAATTATTTTTATTGGACAAACACAAGCACTGAAATCATAAGATTCTGCCAGGCTACAAGCTTTGCCAGCTTAACACTTATTTGCGCTTGGCAGAAGAAACAGTTTTTAATATTTTACTGTTACTTTGCTGGTCTCCACACAATGTGGATGATTCTTCTGACTTTAGTTAAGAAGGTAGGGAGCATGCAAGCATTACGGTGAGACTTTAAACTGAATTTAAGTGAATAAACCACTCTCTAACTGTTTTTACTAGCAAAATTTAATTTTGAGTCCAAATTTTTTTTTTTTTTTTTAACTGCAGCTTGTTATTCAGCTGAATTACCTGGTGCACTGAGACTCTCGCTATACATTTGAATGCCTCTCATTTTTATTTTTTTCAAGTGCTGGTCATGGGATCATAACCTGCTCTCTGTAATTCAATATAAAATCCAAAATAATTCTATTGTCTTGAAGGAAGTTATGTTCTGTTGACCTTGGACCTTCAGTCCCCTTCCTGTAAAACGCAAGCTCACTGAGGTAGGCTCAGTAATTGCTTCATGTGATGAGAAGGGGGGGAGGCAGAAAGGAAAGGAAACCTGGATCATCTCCAGCAGTAAAAGAGCTCCAGGTAGATCATTGCCAGGTTCTTTTCTACAGATAAGCTTAAATAAGTGTTACACCCAATGCATGCTACTGTGACCTGCAAATGCCATGGTATGTCGCAGCCCCATAAAAGAGGTACAAATGAGAGGGAAAACAGAGAAAGATTATGATCAGCAAAGGACCAATTTCCCCTCTTTTCTTTTTAAACACTGGTGCAAGTTTGGATTAATTCTCCCAACATTACTCTGAGATTGCAACAGGACTGCTGAGCCAAGACTGTGTTGTACAGACAAAGCAACACGTCCTTTTAGAAGCTGATCTTGCAAAATATTCTTTTACTGGTGATGTATTTCTTTACCTCTTTATTATTTTGTGTGTGCATTGGACATGGAAGGATAGTTGCATAAAATGCAAGCTGAAACAGGGCTCAGTGAGCTCATCATGCCTCAGCAGGCAGGCACGGCTGGGGATGGTAATTCACAGCAGAGTCCGAGCGCAGGGTAGCAGATTCAATTTTATAAATGCCTTTCTAGTTCAGGCTAGGTGCAAGGCTCCGGCATAGACATCCTCTACGTGTCCTATAAATAGGGAGTTGTTAAATGTGTCACTCAGCTTCCTCTGCACGCAGCGGGGATTGCGATGCGAAGCACATCCTCGAGAATAGTCGGCCTTCCCCGCCAGCAGGTACTGGGGTATTTGTTTATTTCTTATTGCCATTATGGGCAAATAAAAGGCTCGGCTGAACAGCAGAGGAGCGGCTGATTATTGTGTTTCTGCAGCTGTTGCGTTGCTGTATTTTATATGTTTACAAATCATCGGCACACCAGCACATTATTATGGCTGAAAAGACATATCTTTAATGAAATATATGTTTATTTACTAAAATGGATAGGAATAGCTAACTGTCTTATCTGAATACCTGCCTTATGTCCAGAGCAGGTTACACCCAGATATTGATTAATATCAACAATATTGATTTTATTATTCATACTTGGTAAATGACATTGATATTCCTAAGGACTGTAAACATTTGCTTTATTGTGCTATTGTCTCAGCTGGCGTATAAATCTCTCACTTTAGATATACACACAGTGGTTATTGTACTTGCCACTGTTTCATGACTCCAGGCATTTTAATGATGATTTACGGGGTTATATATAGTTGGACTATAAACTTCTGATTGTAATTAAAAACTAGTTAAATGAAAACTTTCAACCTGAAGGCAGTGCTTGTTTGCCACAACAAGAGAAATAAAGGACTAAAATTTAGCATTTTGAAAAAACAAAGGTAAAATATCTTTGGGTTCATTTTTGCTCTTTTCATGCTACAAGACAGAGGAAACTTCCAGAAATTAATATTTTCCGCATATGGATTTTCCAGAGGGAGAATTTTAGAAAAAGTCTTATCATACTACTCTTGAGCATCTACAGATTTCTATTTTCTTATTTATATGTGTAGCGTGCGCTCAGGCCAGAGGCGGAGGCCTTTTCATTTTTTTGTCAGAAGAGCCATCAGCCACTAGAATAACTTGAGATCCTGTCTACCACTCCTTGGGTGAGAAGAAAGGGAAATCTCTTAGGTACTGTATGAAGTTGAAAAGAAGTTTATCTGGTATCGAAGTAAAAGTGTCTTCCTTCATTGCAGGGTTCCTCAAGCTAGTTTCCCTAAATATGATATCTCTATTGATTACCAGAATTTCCTAGCGTGGTATTTGTCTGAAAAGTTAGTCAATCCATGAAAAATATTGCTCTCTAAATATTCTTGGATGCAATCTTCTGTGGATGCATTAGCTATGATTTAAACAATTTTGGGTTGAGTTCGCAAGGTGTAAGCCCATTGTAGGACCCCAGGCGTAGACAATCCAGGAATGCCTTTTAAATGTGCGTGTCTGTATGTGCATGTGTATGAGCATGTAGATGTATATGGGGATGCTGCACATTAATATCCCTGTCTGGCTAAAAAATCCCATGGATTCAGCTCTGTTGGACAAGGAAGATCTTCACCTCAGTGGGGAAGGGAGATGCAAAGGGTCGCTAGATCGACTGAATTTGAATTTTGCTTAGAATTTTGTTGGTATAATCCTAAAGCCTTGATGGGAGCACTGTGACTATCCAGTTGTATATTGTTTTCCCCAGCATTTCTATTTGCAAGGCTGAAGTTTTAGCTCTGAAAGTCACATCAGTTTGGGAAATGCTCTCTCCACTGTGCATGGACTTTTCTGACCTGGAAAGAGGTCAAAAAAACACAAAAAGCCGTAAACTTTTTCATAAAATATTGGTGGAATAATTGTGCTACTTTTTCTTTTGCAAGAGGAATTTCATATTACATTTTTTTTTTTCAAAAATACTTAAATTCTTGTTAGGTAGATCCCAGCTTAAGCAAAGCTTAACTTGAGAGCAGTGTCCAAGGAAATAAAAGATAAGAAATTGTGCTGTGAGTGAGGTGCCCTGACTCTAGCACAGATGTTGCATTCTGTCTTCCAAGTAATGCATTTATATTATCCATTCTCAAAAGCCTTCTCAGTGTCTAGAAGGATAGTCTTGCAAAGAAAATGTTATATGAAGCTAATGTCTACACAGCTCCTCTCATACTTTGGCAACTTGTGTTTGTTTTTCAGCAGCTTCCGAAGAATTTAATTTGACAGTTGTCAGTGTCTTCTCTTCCCTTTCTCTGGACTGTAGCTAGTGCTGGGCACTGGATAAGCCAAAATGTCATGAGATTAATATCAGAGTGTTTTTTACTAGCTTGGATTGATAATAATGTACTTGAACATGACAAGCCACAACACGTTAAATATTTTGTTATAGTTTTTTGAGGGCTTTCCAATGAGGTGTTCAAAACAGGGCACGCACAAGTCTGATGCTTGGTGTACCCAAAGGCACTCAGATCAAACAATGTGTGTTTAGATATTGACTATTTACACGTGAGTATTTAACAACTTCCACAGCCTTGTGCACGTGCAGATACATGAATTTCCTTGAGGACATCATTATTGCCTAAGTTAGGCAATGCTAATACACCCCATTTTTGAAAAAAATATGTTTTTATTGGAAGAAGATGATATTTTGGCAATAGGAAAAATTCTCTGAAATGTTTACAGATGATATTGCTGTATACTGAATACCTTCAGGTAATATTGAATATCTGCAACTTCGCTGGGAACACCCACTTCAGCAAAGCATGAAATCTAAACCCCAAGAACCCTTTTTACATGAAAGCATTATCAATGAAACCAATGAAATAGTCATCTTAAAAAATATTGGAATACTAAATTCTAAATAGGACAATGGCCTCTAATTGTTTACAGTCCTACCACTCTTGTTCTATCTCAGATGTTTCTCCACCATGCTATGTCGTTTTGAGAAATGTCACCTGTTTTTACCTCTTTTTTCCCCGCTTCTGCTGACCACCAATCCAGGGATTCCCTGTGTCTGCATGCTCCACAGGGAGAAGTCACCAAACGTATGTGTATTGTGTTGTTAGGGTTTCTTGTGCTATTCATTATGCTTAAAGATGAACAGATGCTTGAGCTGCATGCCCACCTTTAGAGCTCTCGGCATCTTTCTTCTCTGGTTGCCCTCCCAGCATCTTCATTTCTAAATTCCTACCATCTAGAGCTAACTCTAGGCTCTTCCAAGGAATATTCTTTTTAGCTTGGTCAGAATGAAGATCAAGTTCAGAAGATCAAGAGCTCCATTTCAGCTCAGTTAAGCACTGTTATTGTTAAACTTTCAGATGTATATGGAACTAAATAATATCAATGCACTAGGGAGAAGGAACAAGATTTTGCATACTCTTACAGATAGGATACAGTTGGAGCTACATGATTTAAAATCCTTCCTATCATTCTTGAGCCTTTTTTCCCAGGACTTCATACTGCTGTATCTATAGAGAAGTCCATTCAATTCCTCTGCAGGGCCGTTGTGATGAGCTGAAGGGACTCTTCACTGGATTTAAATGTAACAGCCCGAGTTCTCTTATGACATAAAGCTGCCTGTTGTTACCTGCCATAAAGATTTTCACCAAGTCTTAAAATATCTGGGACGAAATTCTGGTCCCACTGAGGTTAAGATATCAAAACACATATTGATTGCAGTGGGGAAAGGATGGGGTTTTAAGTATCAGCTACACGAGTTCTCTAAGAAAGAACTTCAGCTTTTCCTTCCTTCTTTCACAAGAAAAAACATAATAATCAAACTTTGGTGATGCAAAGAGAAACGAGACTGTAATGGAGCATATTGGTACTAACATCAGTTTGCAAAGAGAAAGGACCCTTTCTTGCCTGTGTGAGGTTTGCAAGCCAGGTTTATATTTTCTGTAGCCTGACCTGTGGTTTTAAAGCTCTTGCAGCTGCTAATGCAGCAGGATAGCTCCATGGAGGGCACAGCTCATGTCAGGCAAGTTAGTCCAGCTTGGGCCACGTGAAAGTCTTGCAGCCACTTTAAGACTTCTTTGCAGTCTGCCCCTAGAGCCAAAGGCAATCAGGCACACGGGCTGGTGTCAGGAG
Organism: Crypturellus soui; assembly: GCA_032275445.1. NCBI lineage: Eukaryota > Metazoa > Chordata > Aves > Tinamiformes > Tinamidae > Crypturellus > Crypturellus soui. The sequence continues at coordinate 458,396 of JAUBNY010000546.1, read as the reverse complement.
CCAAGGTTTAGCTGTCGTGCTGGTTGCAAGCCCAGGTGGAAAACCAGGGTCTCCTTGTCCCACCATGTGAAGAGTTGGGATAGGTCATGGGTCCAAACCGGTGTGGTTGTTTCTGCTGGAGCATTGTATGGACTTGCCTGCTTTGTGGGAAAAAAAAAGGTCTTCAATATTTATTTGTGCTTATTTTTACAATACAGATAATTTGCAAAATGCGATTTGCCTGGCAGCCTTCATTTCCCACCCCCAGCATAAATGCAATAGATCCTCCTGCCTCCATGATGGTAAATATCTCTGCCTTGGTTGTATTTTAGACTGCCTTAATTTAATTAATTGCCATTGTCATCTGAAATTTTGGGTATCAAACACAAATACATGTAAGCTGACACACTAAATAAAGCAATATATGAAATGTGTTATAGGAACAGATAGGAAAAGTTGAAAAATTCTTTTTACTATGGCTACAAATTCACATCAACTTTCCTTAAATAATTGCTTTACATTGCTATCTTATGGTTAGTCATAGGCTTCTCTGTAAGGCAACACAAATTTAGTCAATGTAGCTAATGAATTAGACAATAAATATCTACAAAAGGATAATCTTAATGTAAAATGCTAAAAAGAACAATGTTTTAAAGAAAATCTCTGTCAGCACACAAATCAAATAGGGAATAATCTTGGAAAAATCTGAAAATGAGTACAAGCACTACTGACTGCTACTCGGAGAAAAGAATTATTGATCCTTGCCTGCTTCTATTGATTTTATGTCACTTCTGTGATTTAATCATGTTTTCCTTGTTATCTCTTTGCAGTCTTTCTTCTATTGTCTGGCATGAAATCTCAGCAAGGCCTTTCAACCTGTGGTGGTGATCAAAATAACTTTGCCTTCCATTTGCATTGTTTTAAAGAGATGATTAAACAATCAAGCTTAGGTGATTCTTGGACAGGGTTATCCAGTATAAATGCATCTCTGAAAAATGAAAATGTCTCCCCATACTAATAGTGATGGACTAAGGAAGGCTGTTAAATCCTCCTGCAGACAATCCCGTACTGTTAAAAAAAATGAAAAAGTGGCCAGGTGATTTGCTTTTGTATTAATTCATCTATTTGTTTCTTTTTAAAATACTCAAGTTGTGTTACAGCTTCTGGTCCATGAAGGTCCATGGGAATGAATTGCGGGAGAAATGGGCGAAACAAAACTTGGTCTTTATTGAAGCTTTATGTGGCAAACTTATCTCCAAGATAATACTGTGCTTTTCCTAGTGTGCACACAAATATTATTTTCAGGAAAGTGGCTACAGCAAAGATCAGGATTTGGCCCAGTTCTTGACTTTTGCTTAGAAATACGCAATTTTGTTTATTATTTCATTATTGACTTTGAAGAAAAATATTTTCTAGAGAAGCTCATTTCTTCAAAATAACACAGTGAGACACATATAAGTGGAGTGACATTTATGCAGCTCTTACTTTGTAGCTATCTCTTTCCAGATTATATTTCTTAATTTTATTTTTTATCATTTTAGCTCGGAATTTATTTTGTACACATATTGGTTGCATGTAGCTGGTAAAATCCTGCAATTCCCTCACGTGTATTTGAAATTGTTACCTTTAAATGTTTCTTGCTTTCTGAACCTATTTCCATAATGGAACATGTTTTTTTACTTTTTGTATTAAGATTCCATTTAGGAAGAGAGGTTTAATATAGAGTCTGTGGATTTATGAATGTGTTACATACATAATTATTATAGGTGGCTATAAGCACATCAAAAGGAAGTGTAATAGATGTTTGTAAGCTATGGTTACATGAAACCTGTTGGACTCTAACAACTGAATCATCATTTATTAAATGTAAATTAATAATCCATTATAGCCTTATTATGGCTCTTAACACAAAGCAAGATTATTTATTTTTCCATTTAACTCTGGACTTCTTAACCTAATATATATTGTCCATAGCAAATTTCAGGCCTAGAGAGCACTGGTTTGCCAGCAGATGTGGATTACAAAATATTATGTAGATTTACCCTACTGAAACATCTTTAGGCCCAAGCAAGGCTTTTATTTTTCCTTTTGATATTCTTGTTTAACCCACTTAGTGAGCTTGTACTATTCTGTATATAATATGAAAAATAGAAACATTGCCAGATTCATTCTTTATAAACTATAACACTACATGAGTCCATGGACTGT
>JAUBNY010000546.1:424339-449243 GCA_032275445.1 Crypturellus soui | reverse complement strand
TTCTTTCTTTCTTTCTTTCTTTCTTTCTTTCTTTCTTTCTTTCTTTCTTTCTTTCTTTCTTTCTTTCTTTCTTTCATTTTATTTTATTGAGAAATAATTAGAAGCAAAGGTGAAAAAAGCTGCAAAACAACAACAAAAAGTTCTATAAGGATTTTCTTACTCTTAATTCTACATTTTAACTAATATGGCCTTCCTTTAAGCTGGTGACCCCAAAAGAAACATTCTCAGGAGCACCAAGGATTTTTCAATGCAGCCCACTCTTGTCTTTATCTTTATTTTCTATCAAGTAACTGAAAACGAAACAAAGATCGCAGACATAGGTACATCTTTAAGAGAATTTGCTCGCTCTTAACTTTGTTTGAATGGGCAAACCTCCTCTCTGTTTGCCCTTAGAGCTATTCCAACAGAGAGCTGTTTTATCAACACTGCCTGCTTAGCAAGGAGAGGCATTTTCTTCCACCTTCGGCGTGGTTTTCTTTGACGCTGTTGGGGGGTGGGAAGCTGACCTTATGTGGACCCTCAAGACAAAACCAGAGGCTTTAAGCAGTGAAGAATAGGCAAACACTAGCCCGCAGTTGCCATATACAGAGTACACTGCTCAAAAATCCCAGAAATCTGGCTGATAGAACGTCAGCCCGTGACTGGGCAGTGCTTCGCCCCTTGTAATTTATACATGTGTCAATAGAAGATTACGCCTGTGAGCAGAGGCTCAGCAAACGCACTTACAGTGTTTATTGGGGATTTTTTTCTTTTTTTTTTCTCCTTTTTCTTGAGAAAAGCTAAAGAAGTGCAGCAGGTATTTCCCCTCCCTGCCCTGTCACTGTGCCCTGTATCTGCACCAAAGACGTTTTCCTTGGTAAAACCCTTAAACAGGCTTTTGAGAGAACACTTTTTGTTAGTTAGGAGCTTAGTGCTAAAATCTGTCTGCAGCAAATGGTTTGCTTCAAATTATTAGTTGGAGAAAAAAATGACTAAATTTGAGTATTTCTGATTTTTGGTAAGTTCAAACACCAGACCTGAATTCTTCAATATTCAGATGCATATCTCAGGTCTATGCCCTATGAGAAAATGCCAACTGTTAAGCAAAAGATTTAAAAATAAAACATATATCTTCATTGTATAGATGTTTAGATTTATCTTGGGCCAGTTGGGAACAGCTTCAAGATAAACTTAATTAAGCTCCTATTTAAACTGTAGCAAGAATGTCCACAGACCTTTTTCAATGGTTTAATAGAATAAATTGAAAAGTATATATATGAATGGTAAACTTCCTGGTCTCCTCACCGGGAAAAGTTTGTGGCTGAGGCACTATAACAGTTTGTATGAAATCTCCCAGTCCCTGGGAGGCCCTTGGATCTACTGTGGGTATTCCCAGGGTTTCACAAAAAATAATCAGATCCCTGTTGATAAAGTTTTCTCATGAATGTGGGGATTCTCTAATAGAGTCTCTTCTGAAACAGCATCAGCTTTCCCTGCCTTTCAAGGTCTTCAATACTTGTCCTAGCCTAAAACTGCCTATAAAAGCTACTACCTGAACAATCCAGAAAAGGAAAGGATTTTTAAGTTGATTTAAGCATCAAAAGAAGGAAGAGAGAGAACTCAGGCTGAAGTAACTTTTCATCCTTACTGCGTAAGTCTGATTCTATGAATCCCAAACCCAATGTTACCATTTCACTATTTTCATTTTTTGGTTGCTGGATTTTGACATCTGTAACTCAAACATTACGACATATTGCTTGGCTTAAGAACTAGAAAGTGCCACTTTCTTTCCATTCAGCCGAGATGATGCAACCTGCTGCCTAACTTTGTAGCTGCACTGCATAAACACTATTAGTGATGAGATGCAGGCTGAATGCTAAAGTGTTATAGTAGAGTAATCCAAGGAAATATCAGTAACAAGGTTTTTATCCAGTAGCTGAAATCTGGCAGTTATGAGTCTCCTATCAGGAAAGACATTTCTTAGAAAACAGAATCTTATAGTGGTAATTCTTACTGTGTTTGATCTTCTGGTGAAAAGTGGGAAGAGAAATATGGTATGTGGAATCCGGACATGCTTTTATTGTGGATGGAGGTGTGGTTTGCTACAAGTTAGCTCAATAAAACAATGAAAAAATACCCCTTTTTCAGCATTTGCATAGGACTAGGGACAGCTATGCAAACATCACCACAACTCTTAATCAAGGGCATAATGAAGCCTCTTGACAAAGTCGACAGACTTTGGGAAGCAGTTCATCTCAGCCTGATGTAGACATGTACAGTAAGTCAGATGAACCAGTTGCTTTGCTTCTGGAAATAGAAAATAAGCAAGCTAGGTATGGGATCTGAACTGGTTTTGTGGGAAGTTTTAGCTTTCGGGTCTTTTAGATAAACTCTTGCTCTTACAGAAATTGTTGACAGACATTGCTGACTGTATGGAAGAGAGGAGGTCCCATTTGGAGGACATGTATGTGCTCAGAAGCACATGCTACAATATTCACAGGATGCACACACAGCAAAATCCATACTTTAAAAACACACTTACAGAGTCTTAACAATATGCTCAACATATCTCTAAAAAGTTGCTGTCGCCTCAAATGCTGTAAACTGTATTATATGTCTATAAGAACAGAAAAGCAGAAATAAGGCCAAATGTCACATCCCGAACAAACTCACATTCTCTGATAAATTTTATTATTTTTCTTAGTTTGGACAATGATGAACAACAGAATCCACTGTCCTTTTTTTCACAATCTCCTTCCCAGTTTCTGCAGAAGTTGATGTCAGCCTGCCCTGGGTGGTGCTCATTCAGGCCAATTGCTTTCAGCAGGATCTGTTTTAATGTCAAGTCACATCTATTGATCTAATAATTTACCACAGTGGGTTGCTGTTGCTTTTATTAATATAAATTAAACTGATAATGTGCTTTTAGTGATGAGCAGCAAAAAAAAAAATCATTTTTGTTTTGAAATTTAGCTCCATCGAAATGAAAGTCCCACTATTAATAGAGCACCAAATGATTACAATAGCCATATGTTTATAAATGAGTAATAACCTTTATATCAGCAGAGTCCTTCACCAGGAACATCACAGATGGCAATATTTACAGTAGTTCTCTCTGCAGGGCTGACACCTAGGGCGGGGGAGCCTCCGTTAGCACAAGCAATCTCAAATGGCAATTTTTGACCTTCCAGCCTGGACAATGGAAGAATTTCATTTTCCAGAGATTTTCGCCTCCTTTCTGTCATCAGTTTTGCCACGTTGCTTAGTGACCTTCCGGCACTTGACCACTCGGCGATTTTTAGAATGCAGGATAATGTTTGTTGGGAACAATGAAAATCCAAGTGCCAGCTTTGCTCAATACCCTGCTTTTGTATCTGTACAATTCAAAACCTGTAGGAGTTTGGGAGAGATAGCACTGCAGCAAGTAGGCCTCTAAACCAGCTATTGAAAATTCATATGTTTTGATGAGATAGCACATAAAACAGTGACTGGCACCAGGCCACAATCTGATTGCAAATGCTCATATTTGTTGGCAAAAACTAGTCTTGTGTGACCTCCCAAGGTCACCTCTCCAGATTTCTCTTTCTGATTCATCAGTAGCAGTTTTGTCAGTGTGTGCAAGCACACAGCTATGAGCTCTTCTCTTTCCCCACTGCTGGCCGAGGGCCACTTCTGAGCAATAAAGTTTCCGGAATTGCTTTTGAATATTGCCTGTGACACTTGCCCTGCCTCTGCTTGTCCTGCTTGCAGAGGGATGGCAAGAGAGTGAGCAAAAACTCACCCACGTGCAACATCAGACAGTCAGCCGGCTGCTGAAATGGCATGCAGGCTACAAAAATGCTCTGAATTTGTCACACATAAAGCCTACATATTCTGGCTTGGGAGCATTAGCATCTTCTGAAGAGGGAATGTAGACACCTGATGCACACAGTGAGATATTGCCTGGGTTTTGGGAAGATGTGTGTGGTTTCTGCTCCTGTTTGACTGGCCTGGTTTTGCCCAGGTCATTTCAAGAGTATTGCATGCAGATGTCCATGTGGCTCCTGAGTCCTGGCTCTCTGCATCCATCATGCTGTGGAGGAAGTCCCTGCCCGGACCCTAACTACTTTTTGTATTAGTTTCCACCACTGGAGTTAGAGTGTCCAACCTCAGCTTTGCACTTTGCTACTGGAGCCAACCTCTCATGGATCCAAATACTATCAATGTCCTTCTCTGTGTTTAAGTTCATAAGTGAAGCACAATTAATTTCCTCCTCACCATGGTTAAGGACTCCAGAAACAGATCTTATGACTCAAGCAGTTCATTTTCCTAATCATTTTGTTCACAGTTAATCCAGATCTGAGATCCTCACTCCCCAATGTGCCTCAAGGCAAAGCAGTGGCCCTTCCAGTGAAATCAGCTCAGTAGAAACACCAGAGCTGCCACAGATCCCCTGATGGTACCTTTGACTCCTCCTGCAGGGTTTCAGATTTAATGACTTGGAATGGTGGCAGATACTAATGGTTTGCACATCTGTTACACTGCAGCTGGAGAGTGTGTTCTTGGGTTATGGACTTGTTTTCATATACTAAAAGTAGACGGACAAAAATAAAGGTTCATTAAATATTGAAAAGTATCTTTTTTAGTTGGAATATTTATATCTCTTCTAAAAATCAAGGTTTATCAAAAAATCACTCATCTCATTCTTATGTTATGAACTGATTCTGTTTAGCACAAAAAAAGAGTCTGTGTTTCTTAGGGCCATCTCTACTTTAACTTCAGCCAGTCACTCTAACCATGCTTCATCCTTGTTTTCTCTTCCGTTCTTTTCTTCTTTTCCCCTACTCATTTTGCTTCAGCTGTTAAAACAACAACAACAACAAAAAGGTAACTTGCCTCACTTTGCTTGGAGGAAGTAAAGAGGCACTGTAGAAGACAAAAACAACCAAACAGCCAACTTGCTTTTGCAGTGTTCCCAGGAACTTCAATGCAGCCATGTTATATGACCTTCATCCATTTTATGGAGCTGTAAAATAATCTGGGGAGTACTCAGTCCCTTCCCTGACAATGAATTCAGAAATGCCATTTTCAGCTATTGCAATTGCTCAGATAAAAGATGTTACCTATTTCTGCATACCTCACAAGGCTGGAATGTACCAAGCAACAAAACATTTCAAAAAGCACCAAAATGATTGCCAAATGTAGTGTGAAAGCATGCCCTGCTTTCCAGGCTCCTCTGATGAGAAGTGGCTTTGCTTTGTGTCTTGAGACCATGCAGCACTATCTCCTTTGAACTTCGGGCGCTCTCTTTTTTTGCGGTAGATGCGACACTGCGAAGATGGCTGCTCTCCCTAAAGTTCTGCTTTCCCTAATCCTGTGCCACTCTGTGCATGAAGAGCACCTAAAAGCCTGCATTTAAATGGCTTTTTTTTTTCAATGATGTGAGTACAAGAAAGAATGAAAACAAAGTCAGATTCTTTGAGAATCTGCACTGAAACAAACAAATGCAATAAAAATATTACCGTTACAATCAGTGAATGGTGACTGAACTCAGTGGGAGCTATCCACATCCATCTGAGCACAGCCTTTGACTAGCCTTAGCGGTAAAATTTGGACGTGAACCTGACCTGGAAAGTTCAAGGGTGTTCTGATGTGAAGTTCTGGTTGGATCTCATCTGCACTCGCAGCAGCGGGACAACAACAACAGTTTTCTCCTCTTTGTTCAAGAGGTCAAACTTGCCTGGTTTTCGAAAGTTTCTTCTTGGAAGAAAATGAAAGAAGAGAAATGGTTTTATATATATATTTAACCCATTTATATAAGTAGGAAAAACAAGAAAACTGCAAATGCTAGAAAATAGCTGTTTGGAAAAGAAATGCTTTATTAAAATAGCTAATTTTCTTGCGCAGACCTTGTTTTTTACTTCCCTTTGTGCATGAGACAGGAGATGGATTGGGGCAGACTGTGAACATGAATATGAAGGTATGCAGGGATGTAGGACTTTATGAACTGCATGGGGTAGACGGCTTGATTAGTGTTGCTGAGTAACAGATTAATTCCTTTAGCACTTTCCTGTAAACACACCAAACTGTTGATGCAGTCAGGGACTTTAAACCAAAGGCATAACTCAAATTCTGTTCCTCTTGCTCACGAGAGCCGACAGCATCAGTTTCTGCAGGCACTTCTGCTTCTCCTGCTTTTCCTGGCCTTTTCCTCGGTGGGGATTTGCCCGGCGATGCACAGAATGGGTTTGCAGGGGCTCTCTGCGCACAGCGAGTTGGGCAGTGCTCTGCAAGGCACAGGGAAGATGAGGCCAGGATGTTCCGCTGTTGTTCCTGATTTCAGTACCGAAAGGGTTAGGGCTGCTTCTACCGATGCCAACAAGAATCCTCCCATCGATTTTTCACTCGAAGCAAGTTCAGGCCCTTCTTCAGTGAGCTCCTGACACGAGTATCGCTGCTGATAGCAGTGGCCCTGCAGCAGATGGAGAGCCTCAATTATCAGGGTCTGTGATGAATGGGGCTATCGACAGCTGCTGCAAAATCCATAGCAGGCTGAGCATCGCACAGACAATTATGGTATCACTGGTAAACATATGGCAGGATCGGATCTTTAGAAAAACTATAAGCTCAGGCTCTACTGGCCTTGGGCTTGGTCCAGGGCCAAGTTCTAGGCTGAAGTTCAGCCATGTGCCATGTGGAAAGCCCGTGGCTTTTTGGTGGCAAACAGAGGTCTTGGATATCTGGAGTTGGTTCTGCTTCTGTTGAACATTGTCATTGAATTGCAGGGGTGTTCACTTGGTGTAACAAAACGGAAGGTGGACTGTCCTGTAAAAGCTCCAAAAACACATGTGCAAGTTCATTTCAGTCTATCCTATTTCATCTTGGTACTTACAGCCCTATGCAGAAATGCCTCTGCGTTTGCAGAGGTTGGTCGGGAGAGGGGTTTATTTTTTCTGCCAAACTGACCAAGCCAAGACCTTCAGTGTCCAGATGCAGTCAGGAACTAAACATCTACAAAAAAAACCCCCAAATATGTAAAATTGAAGTTGTGGTTTTCAAGCTTTCTATTCTGGGTAAGAATAGCTTTGTGCAGATGCTTTGTTATATAGTCCCTGTCCTCATTTGGCAGTGTTAATACATTATGTGATTAGCAAACAGATGCAGCAAGAGGTGTGTGGGTCGGTGCATAATAAATGTCCCATCAGCTCAGGGACTTTTTTTTTTAATAAGGTTGAATAAACGCTTTCACCTTTATTTGCTGAATTAACATTTTGAACTGAGCCTACTGCAATGGGCCACATTCAGTATTCTGCATTTAACAGAAAATCGAGAGCAGAGTTTGCCCTTCACATATACTTTGCTTTTCTGATCACATCACATCTCAGAAATATACTGATTTTTATTCTTGTTTAATACTTATTATCTCATTGTCAGCTGCCAAAATTATGAGATCAAAGGCTTGAGTATAGCAGGCAACCACTGCTCTAAAATATTAGAAAACATAGCTACAGTGGTATCCAGTTCCAAGGATTTGGCAATTCAGGAGGGACTTTTGGATTCTATCATCATCTGCATTTTCACTTAGTTTTTCACTTTCTTTTTAATGCCACTTGTTTCTTTAACTTTATAAATTGCAGTGCCAACTGCAAACATTGCTCAGCACAGGCTCTGAAATACCTCTTTAATTGTATCAGATTTTCATTTTGTTTTTAATAAATTAAAATATGTGAGCACACCTACACAGGTCAGGGATGTATGAGCTTGTTTGCTTACTTTGAAACCTACTTACATGCAGGAGGTTCAAACGCTTGACTCAGATGTCACGTTCTGCTTGGAGGAGGCAGAAAGAAGGGGTGATGAGGGGTCAAAGAGGCAAAAAAAGATATCTAACCAGAATGGGTGTTGTAGATGACCACAGTGGATGCGAGGGCATATATTTTCACTGAATGGAGATCCCCTTTGGGGGACAAGAGTGGGAACAGATCTGCCCCCCACACCACACCACCACTTTCCTACCAGGCAATGGCAGCAGCAAACTGGCATCGTGCATCGTCCCCACGTGGCACGTGGCCCAGCTTCCCCTCACAACGCACGGACGGGTGCAGGGTGCAGGGTGGATGGTCGAGGGGTTGTCAACGCTCACCAAAGCCGCATTAGTGAAAACACCAACCTGATGTAAGACTGTGTTCTGTTCCATCTGGGGTCAGACTGCATTTGTTATCATTTAAATTTAAAATGAGGCTAGAGAAGATATAAAACCCAGATATTCTAGGAACTGACACAGCCCCAGGTCTGACTTTGAACAATTTATCGCAGAGACTAGAGTTGTCAAGGGATCAGTCATAGCCTGTAGCTGAAAGTCATAGACTGTGAGCAGGAGAAATCCAAATATGCAGGAGGAAAAAGAGAGAGAGGGAGGGAAAAGAAATCTGTTGTATTTCATTTTTCTGTAAACATAAGATTTTTGTCCTTGCAGAAGTTTTTGCATTTCATCAAAACTAACTAGGAAAAAATTGTAAATTGTCCCTAGGTAATCAGCTGGAATTAGCAATGTATTTTGTCCTGATTTTGTGAATTTTTGTGCAGGGATTCTTGATAGTCAAGATTAACACTGTATCCACTTGACACTTAAAATGCATTTTAATGATGAGCGCTGTTTTTGCTACTGGTTTTAATAGTCTTATCACTTAAATGGTCACAAAGGGGTTTAAGCATGATATTCCTATTAAGATGTATGAAAGAAGTTCAAACCTCAGCTGGATTTATTTTTTTCTCAGACTGTCTGGCTATAGATTCAACCAGACTCAAGTGCATTGATTTGCAGAGCACAGACTATCTGGATAACCAGAAATGGTAGGTACTCCAGGGCATATTTTTCCCTTCAAATCTATTAACTTTAGAAGAGTTTCTGCACTGATGAGAGAAGAGGGTAATAGACTTGCTCACTGCAAGGAGAAGTTGCCTAGTTAATGAAACAGTTAATGAGACGCTTTCAAAACCTGCAAATGAACCAAACATTTCCAGTTTGCACAGACTGCAACAGGGAGATGGATGAATGCACCAAGGCAAGCCAGGGCTATGTAGAGCCACTCGTGACCCGAGCTGTGCCGGGCTCAGCTGGGCCAGGGCTGTGGACCGTGGTGCTCAGCAAGGGCAGACCCAGCTCGCTTAGCCTGGCTGGGCTGGAGCGCAGCTGGACTTTATCCAGTGCTGGGCTTCCGGACATGGATGGAGATTCATTAACTTTTTGCTCCTATTGAAATTCCGGTGCTGTGCCTATCTCCTGCTATCTGAGCACTTCCAGCAAATTTATGTGACTAGTCTGGTAAAATGACTGAAAATGCTGACAGACTGGGCAAAGCATTCATTAAACACCAAAGTCAAGCAAGCCTCTGTTTCTACAGTCATTTAAATATATTTTTTCCACAGATTCTAGTGACAAAATAAAATAAAGTAAGCTTCAAGGAAAATATTACTGGCATTTATGGCTTCACAGATTTGTTTGATACCTTCCACTAAACTGTTTCTTGCAAAGCATTTCTGTCTGGACTTCATTTGTTAACTTAGTTTATGGTTCAATAAGCCTTTTAAGTCACTTAGGCGATAGCCTGCTCTCTGCTCTGCAGCACACAGCCAATACTCTTCTACATTATGTTGCTTGGCCCACACGCTTAAACTGGTATCCTATTGCTTGTCAGCACAACTGATTTTGCACTTTAGAGAGAGACATCAATTTCTACCTTACCCATTTTTTTCAGCAGTTGCAGATATAGCAGCACCTACGTGGATTTGGTTTACATGTTTTTTTTCTTTGTTTAACTTTGTTAAGTCAGAAACATTTGGAACCTGATGATTTTGTGCTGCAGCAGTTGTAAGAAGTGTTCCTTCACTTCAAGAAGTGTTACCTCCATTTGATCACGGTGCATTGCACCAGGGACTCATATTTACATTCATAACTAAGCATTGCTACCGCTCAATACTGTGTCTTTCTGACAGTGACCAGTAGCAGATATTTAGGGAAAGAGCATAAATGCCGAGTAACTATACTGAGATACTTTATTCTGGCACACCCTTCCAGCAGTCTATGCCCTAGGGGCAATGCGAGCCAGAGATTGTATCTGCATCTTTGTATTTTCTGACGCTCAATGAATTTTTAAGCCAGGAATTTGTCTGACTGACTTTGGAGCACATTTATACTTCTGCTCTCTATACCATCCTGTGGCAATGAGTTCCACAGCTTAATTATGAAAAAAGCTTCCTTTGTTTTAAATCTGCTGCGTGATAATTTTATTATTGTTATCCCTTTTCTTGAGTGATAACAGCTAATTAGAGCCTACCTTCTTTCAGATATTTAGGGTATTTTTTCTACATATGTGCTGAATTTTGTCTGGCAGATTTTATCAGCTGGTCTCTAGGTAACATGAAATCCTTTTGCAGGGTGCCACAATCATCTTTCACTTTTATTTTTGCTTTCACTTTTTTTTTGCCTTTTTTGTTGATTATTTCTGTGTCACAAAACTTTGTCATCTTGATATTCAGTTACTTTCCAGATCATTTATGATTATTTTGAACAGTGTTGCTCCCAGAACAGATCCGTGTGAATCTCCACTGATAATCCTCACTACTGTGAAACTGGACCGCCTATTCCAACTCTTTTTTTCCCCATGTTTTCACGAGCCACTATTCTGTGCAAGAATTTCCTCTCTTATCCGCAAGCGCTCACTTCCCTTAAAAAGTGTTAGTAAAGAACCTTGTCAAAAATGCTAGGAATTCAAGTGCAGGATGGAAATAGCCACAGTGTCACATTGGAGTGCTCGCTTTTTCTTGCTGGTCCCTTGATTGCCCTCACCAAGTAAGGCAGCTCACATCTTAGGTCTAACTTGGCCATGCACATGAAAAGTTTGGCCTGAGAATGCAAGAGGCACAGACAGACAACAGAGCTTTGAGTGTCTCTGACCCTACCACTTTCTTTTCTTTCTTAGGCACTTTTGCTGGGGAGACTTCAGATTTGGGTGCTTCCAAACTACTTCCAATCTTCACGCCCAAGCTGAAGCAGGATACCCAGCAAGCCCTTCAGAGGCAAATGGAAAGATCAGGAAAAAATCACAGTCCCAGGCTCAGTGTGACATGTGGGACAGTGTGACATCTCTGGGGAGACGGGTTCATCCACTCTCCCAAATGTCTGTTTCAAGCAGTGTGATTTCACGAACACTCCCTATTTCCATTTACTGAGCTTCTCTCAGGAGCACAGACATTGCTCACAAGCTTTGTTTCAACTGCCTGTTACCTATGAGGTGGCTGCCAACCAGGATCTCTGGCCGCAGAGACAAGTGACTACCGATACTCCAAATACGTGCCATTCAAGCCATCATTTATGGATGACAGCAAATGTATGGAGCACATGGAAAAGACCAATGGGGCCTTGCCTCTTTGTGCCACTTTTAAGGTATTCTTGATGGATACTGAAGCCTTTGGGTTATTCTCCTCCTTTTTAATTAGCATTCACATTACAAGCTTGTTTAGAACTTCTTTTTTTAAGGCCCGACTAAGGTTGTTTGGCTCCCACTTTTGAAATAAATGTATTTTTAATAATCAGAGCTATATGCCCTCTTGTGTCTCCTAGTAGATTATGGCCTTCTACAGAAAGTGTTTGAAGGTCCAGGATGTCTAGTACTCTCCATCTCACAGGCTGTGTCCCTCACGAACTTATCCTGGAGAGAGTTACCAGTCACAGAAGCAGAAGCAGCAGCAGAACTACAAGAACTTGTCAGATAGCATAAAGGAGAAGAAATACTTGGCCACAGTCCTGCTCTAGATCATGTTATTGCAGTAGGGGCATGAATGGGAACAGAGCATGAACATACGGATCCACGAATTTGTGAAGCACTGTTGCCCTTGCACTGCGGTACACACTATGTGACGGATGCAACACGGTTGCCTCCCAAGACTCTGTGTACATCTTCTGGTGGACTCAGTATCTATAAACCCTTTGTTTTGGCCTCATTCTTGGCAATAGCTGTCTTGATTTTTGATGCCTGAGGCCTCTTAGAGATGGTTACTGAAATGAAAGGTCCTGGACAGAATTTTGAAATTAGACATAGAATAAGAATTGTTCTTTTTTTAACCAAGATTTCCTCCAGGAAAGTTTTATATCTCCACATTGTGAGGTTAATTTGGGACAGAGCTATCCATCCACCTGAGGATGACACTACTCTTCAAGCTCAAGCTGTGTATTTCCTCAAGCTATGAACATGGTTCTTTTTGTGACATTCATTGCCTGCTCATCAAAACAGTTCTGCTGCATTTCTCCATATCATCCCCACCATCCCTTGCCCATATCGTAAGAAACTGCTTCATTATTGCAAACTGACTGATCATTGTTCTTTCACTTTCAGAAAACATTAAACCCACTGCCAATTACTTTTATGACTCTCAAGTTTTAATAAGCTAAATATGTCTTCAGAATTAACTTCAATTACTTTAATTGAATTGAAATAAATACCACGAGAAAAATAAAATAACAATGAAAAATGAACTCAATTAGCATGGTGAGTGAATTCTTATCTCCAAAGTACATCCAACACTATTTCATACCCAGCCTCTGGTTTAAATTCCAGATGCAAAGCATGGGTAATCAAAAAGTTTTTCTTAACTCACCTGCACATCACATTCCAGAACTTAACTCTGTGGTGACTGGGGTGTCACAACAGGTCTGCAAATTCGAAGCAGCACAGTGCAAAAGTTGGGCTATAGATAAGCCAGAAGCTGTTGCCTTCTCTTCATTGGATCGCAGGCATGTCTATCAGCTTCGGGATTCTTGGCTTTCTTACCATGTTTCTGATTCATATCAGCAGCCAGTACAATGAATCAATTCTGTGGAATTTTTGGAGACCAACATCTTTGTTTTGCATCTAAAAGATGCATGCTTGAATATCCATTATATGGGAATTTCTCATGATTTGGCATTTAACACTATACTATAGGCGGTGCAATGTTGTTTCAACTTTGTTTTTCCCCTCTGCCAAAGGGATTTGTCTAAGAACTGTAACTAACTTGAACGACTATTACATAACAAAAATCTATGTTCATCATGGATCAAACCAAGACAGAACATTGGAGGCTGATGCTTCAAGACCTAACATAAGTGGTCTGACAAGCGTATTTGGCTACATCCTCTGTGAAAAGGAGCAAGAAGCATTTACAGAAGTCTAAGAGGTGGTGTGGATCAGACATTCTGCAGCGGTGAGAACGATTAGTGCTTCTTCCTGTGAGGAGGTGTAGTTTCAGGAATGAGATGTCTGCTCTGCGGTCAGAGAGAGAGGACTCTACATAAACATTTCTGATGAAAGGTAGCACAAATGGCTCTTATTTTCCTCTATGGACTCCTTTATAAGACATCACTTGCAGATCAAGATAAATAATATATGAGTGCATGAGTGCAGGCATAGATCGCACCTTCTGAGAGATCAGATGCTTCTCTTCTTTAGAGGTTTCAGAGCAGATATAAAATCAGCAAAGATGATCTTATTGGTCATCATGTAACATGCAGATGTGCTATGAAAATTAAGTACATATGGTCTTCATGGGGTAAGGGCAATGCGTTAACCCTGCATTAGAAATTTGGGTATAGTGAACAGAAGCTAGCCTCTTTGTTGAGTTTAATCAAAAATATTTTGATTACAAACTTTCTTAGCACTTACAGCAATAAATAAACCTCAGCAGGTCTCTCTCCATCCTAGGTCAGCCTAAGCTACCAGCCCCATGTTCTACTTTTATGGTAGTGATCATGTTGTGCATTTGAAAGAAACCTTTGCTTCCTGAAATAGCACTGAAGAGGAGTCTGCTAGCAATGTGGAAAGTTGCAGCATTTGCCGCTGTTTGATGAGAAGAAATAGAGGTCCAATTCTCTTTTTTTTAGCAGTGGCAGTCTTTGCCCCCTTCAACAAAATGTAGGAATATGTTTGCTGTCCATGTTATTGAAGATGTCTCAGTGAGAAGTATTGGGTGATATAGGAAGTTGTGATGATCTTTGCTGGCTTTGGCACTTGGGAAATCTCCTGTTTTCCATTGACAAGCTCTGCACCTCTGCCTTGTCCACCAGCTCTCAAGTGCAACTGCTTTTAAACAATGACCAACATCTGATCTCAGGTTTCAGGGACCAAGGAAAGAATTTCTCCTTTCTGAAGAACTGCATACAAATGCACACACAAGCACATACTGTGGCATAGAAAGTATGACACAGGTAAAGCAAGGCCTCCAGATGGGACAGCATAGTGTTCCCAGGTGACATGGTGAATCATCTTTGTATGAGTCTTGACTGGTATGCTTTGTTCATAAAAGTCACACTGAAATCAGTCATGTTGATTTCCAGGTTTTGGGGTTAGGTAGGAATTTTCCATGAGGTCAGATTGCCAAAGGCAGGATCCGTCCCTTTCTTTTGTTCCTCAGAATTTGGAAATCTTGCTGGGATTATTTGGTCTTAACCTAGTTAATAAGTTCTCTGCTAATGCAAGAGTGTTGGGCTACAATTTCTATTCTTTGTGTGTTATACAGATGGTCAAATGAGATAGTTTGGTGGCGTATTTTGCCCTTGAACTCTATGAAAATACAAAACAAGAACTTAGAACATTTGGCAAATACTCAGTGGAATACAGAATTGTTGCTGTCATAATTTAAAGGAAATTGTGGAAATGTGATGGAAATGGATGCAGTATACCCTTGAGAGCTTTGGGATTTCTTGAAATAGCCTGTGCAGGAAGGGGAATAAGCACAGACAGGGGTGTCTCGAGGTGGGCATTTGGTTTTGGCCCATCTCCAGGTCTCCTGCAGACTGTAAATTGGAGCAGCTCTGCTACAGTCAATGAAGCCATGCCAGTTCACAGCCAACAGATAATTTGGCCCTTAATCTTCCCACGTGTAAATGACAGCCATAAACATGGGAAATAACAAGATACTCCAAAAGGTCATGCTGAGGGTGAGGAAAGTGCTGACCTGCACAGGCCTCTAGGCAATATTAATAGGAAAGGAGTGCAGGGGAGAATGCATTGAGTAACAAGTGGCAATAAGGAAATAGTCTTTTCTTGAAACCCAACTAACATTTTGCCAAACTGGTATTAAAAAAAAAAAAAACTTTCCTGCATTTTGACTGGCCTAAGAGTTGGTTCCTTACAACAAGGTTTAGCAGTGTGTCTCTTTAGAAAAATAGCTATTGAAGCACTCACCTCCTCTGTGGGACTTAACACTTAAGCTGCTGGCACTGAGGCTAATATTCCTCATTAAACATGGTCCTTAGTTTAAAGTGTTTTCCACCACTCTCTGTGAGGATAAATCTAAGCTAATGGTGAATTTGAGAAGGCAGCAGTTTTATGATCCAAATACATTGCATTGTCTATGAATATAATCTATTTTTGTCAGTTACATTGGAAAGAAATAAATTACTCATCAGTCAATCCATTATTATTATAATAAGAGCACGGCACTACTTAATTGCATCAGTTAAGTGGATAGGACTTTGCCAATGCTCATAAATGCCATTACATCAATCCACAGAAATGGACCTGTTGATTTATTAGATGATGATGGACAAAGAAGATGTTGCAATCTCTTTTATAATTTAACCTGTGCTTAAAACACGTAGGTGTTTAAGGCCAATGCATGTATAGTTATTACCACAGAGAGGAAAGTGAAAAGGGAATTGTAAACCATAATAACCTCTATCAAGTACCTGTCTATTTTGGCATATGTAATAATCATGAACGTACATTTATGTAACGCATCGTATGGTACTTAAGCTGCTGTGGGCTATCATGTATTGTAAATCCATGCTTAATCAAAGGACCTGTGGCATATGATTGAGTACTGTAAATTTTCTTTATTGTGAGAAACACAGTTGTACAAGAGTAATTCTGCAAACAAACTGCACTACCCTGACTGTCTTGCTGTAATAAAGTTCTCAGGGAAACTTCAGCTTTATCAGTGGCATTTCATTTGCCCAGTGTCTGCTTTCATTTACTTGTTTTTACAACAAATCACTATCCAGTAATGACAAAAATAGTGCAGGCCCAGTAATGATATCATTAAAGACTCTGAGGACAGGTTGACCATTGCTTCAATTCTTAGTACACCTACAACAGCACTTTTTTGCATGATTCCGTATCTCAACAAAAAAAAGACCATATCTGCACTGGATCAAAGTCAGAAATTATACAAAAATGGAAGCTGATCGGTCTTCTACTAAAACTAATACTATCCACCTTTCACTCTTCAACTGTATTGCTGAAACAGCTTTTATCTTTTATGACTTCCTCTATCTTCTGTGTATGTTTTGGGGCAAAGATGTTATTTGAGAACAGCCTGATCGGGAAGCTATTACATTTTAAAGTACAGGTTTTCAGAAGTCTTTTGCACAAAAAAAGTACAGAGTTTCTCAAGTGTTCAGGTTTTATTTAAGCACCTAAACAGAGCAGTCAAATTCAAAGAACTGGTCCCACAATGACCCACAAAGACCCTGGTTGAGAAGGACTTTGAAAAGTTGAAAAGTGTGGCTATAAACATTTATCATAATGTTCTAAATTCCCACTCGGAACATCTGTAGGGAAATCTTCACAAATACTAAAGTTCATATGCAACTTTTAAGTAGCTGAAATAAATGAGAAATAGGTTGAAATTTAATTTATTTCAATTAATTAAATATTGAGATTTGATATTTTTACTATTTGCACTTTTGACTCCCCAGCGGGTATAATATTATATTAGGCTTCTCAATAAGTATTCTAATTATAATGCATTGTATGAAGTCTAGAAGGTCAGAATCTTATTAGAAATAAAAATTGAAACTTCAGAATAATACCGAACGCTGTAGCACCTGTGAAGCTGCCATGCCTGTTTTACCGAAAGCCAGATCTTGTGTCCATTATTCACACTGAATAAATAGATTTCTTCATGAACAGCTTCCTTGAAATCAGCGGACTGTGCAGCAAGTCTCCCCTTGCTATGATCGAAGGCACCAGACTCTGACCTTTAATAAGGAAAGAGATTTTGATTCTGATGAACCTTTGGACCATGTTGTGCAAGCAGGTGCAGTTCCTGGTATGCCAACTGATGAGAAAGAGAGAACATCTCTAAGCAATTTCAGGAAGGAAGGAACAAAATGCTCAAGAATTGCTCTTTGGCCCACACAGTTCATCCAACCTTCCTCCTGCTGATGGCAAAACAAGGAAAAGCCGTAAGCCCACCTCCAAGGATGGTCCCTTCTGACAACCGTACTTGCATTAGTAACTGTGTGCCGTGGAAGAGCAAGCACCCTGATGTTTGCTCCCTTAAAAGAAAGATGTTGCACTCCTCCAAGCTCTGACACCACCTTTCTTTTCCCCAGGGATCTGAGTCTCTTGGTGGGACTATAAAACCTTAAAAAATCTTTCCAAAGAACCTGCTCAAATTGGGATTTATCTCTGATAATACCATCCCACCTGACATCTTATTAGGTTCCTGCATATTTTTGGGTGACATCAGAGGTCTGATGAAGCATATCAGAGAATCCAAACCTTTTATATGTCAGAGGGCTATCTAGCTCTAGCATAGATTAAAAAGCATCTCCAACATTGTTCAACGAGCACACTGATTTCAGCAGCATAACTGACAGCAGGATTTGGCCAATTGTTTCTTGGGAAAATTAATGAGCTGTAAGAAAAATATCTGACCATCATTTGACTTATCAAAGCCATTGTGACTCCTTCCCTAAATAACATTAAGATGAATCACCTATTATTTGAGAATTGAGAGTCACGGTAGTGACTGAAGCCAAGTCAGGAAAATATCACTGCCATTACTAGCTTTGCAGGATTGAACTTGACTTGGAATCTGGGGTTTTGCCCTGACAATACCACAACGTTTGAAATCTTATTTACTTTGTGGGGTTTCTTTTGTACTAATCTACTCACTCTAACATCACATGAAACCTTTAATAGGTGTCCTACATACATGGAATTTATTGTCAGCTACATGAATCTTGATCTCATTTGTAATGGTACAAATAAGAATTAACGTGCTGCAATCAGTGTAAAAAATGCCTATTTTCCTTTGCAAAATGCAGTCACTAAATTTTTCAGTAATGAAATTGGACCTGCAGGTAGGTTGTTGGCATTACTTAGGGAATGCAGGTTGTTTGATCTTTATTGCTTGCATCCATTTTTAGGTATCTTCTCTACCCTTGCTCTTTCAGTGCTTCAGTTTTACAAGTGGAAAAATGTGGGAACCCTCTGGTGGCCAAAATAGTACTATAAATGCCACTTAACTTTAACCAGACTGCGTTAATCTGCATAATCTAGCGCTAAAGTTAAATCCTGCTAGGGTTACACTATTAATGATATGTTTGATAACCTTATTCTCCCCTTTCAGTTCATGTACACTAGTTCTTTCCCAGTATCTGATTACTTCTATCACATAAAATGTCCTTAGTATATCAAGACAACTCAAACAACAGGCCTTTTATTGTGGTTGAAGGTCTGTTGGTCTTCAGTTGCTGATGATGTGCCCAGAGAGTGGGGTCATGGGCTCTTTCAGCACAATTAAATTGTGAAGAAATGGAGTGGATTATGGAGTCTTCAGAACTGCCTATCAGGTGTCTTTCAAGCAGTTCCGTGTTGGTGTGAGTGCTTTTGTCTTGCTCCTCAAAACTGGATGAACTTTTTTCATCGTCCCCTCAAATATTTAAGTTTAAAACATAAAAAATGTGTGCCCTCTGGTGGCTAGAACACCACCTCAAAGATCCAGAGATACTGGCCAAGGGCTAGTGCTTTGGGCACTGTAAACATTGATAAATTGGTGTAATGTACCTGCCTTTGGTGGAGCGGCTGCCTCTTTACGCTGCCCTCACGGGCAGACCTGACTCTCCTGTAACGCAGCTGAGCTGTCCCCAGCTTCTGCTGCAGTGGGGTTCGGCCTTTTTTGGTTTGTGAACTTTGCCCCCTGTCCTAATGAAAGTGTGGGCTCCGCTCTAGGTGCCTCTATTTGCTGCTTTCAAAGTCCAAGGCAAACCTGTTTACCGCACTTTTCTTAGCTGCCTTTCCTGGATAGTATAGAAGTACTCACCTTATACCACAGATCTGCAGACCACCGTCTGCTCCTGCCTTCCAGTTTGTCACATGGATGAAGGCCTGGTGGCATTTTGTGCCATTGCACAATCAATATACGCTAGTATAAATGAGGACGCAATGGTCAAGGCTCCAGAGGGAGCTGGGTCCCACCGACTGCTGCATCAGAAAGTGATTGCATCGGAGTCTGGCTCTTAACTTAAATTTGATTGCTATGCTGGCAAATCTGGCGCATTGAAATCAAGTCTTGTCTCAATTGCAACAATCAGCATTTCCCGATCAATGTGATACATTTTTATTCTTTTCTCATAGGAAAATGGAATATGCTCATTTTTGTACCTTGATTTAATTCTTTTCTTGAGAAAGTTTGAAAAGACAGAGCTCAATCAGACAACTCTAAACTAATTTATGGCCACAAGATGCATGATGGACTATGCATATAAACTGTTTATTTAGACCATAAACTATTCGGATTATGAAACATGCATCTCCTTTCCTTGTGATACTGTGCAACACATATTGTGATACAGATCATTTGCAATGCCAGATTCCAGATCCTGCAAGGCTGTTTACTTGATGTCATCTGTCTATCAAAGAAGAAAAGGACAGGCTTTATCTGTCCTATTTAGCCATGTGAAGGTTAAAAAATATAAACCTAAGACAGGCACTTTTGAAACTCCTCATAGTCAATGGATAAAAGCAGGCACCAAAAAAAGAATAACTGCATGCTGAGTTGGACATCTAAGATAGCCAAGCATCCCCAAGCACTGACCCCAGGTGTCAGACTGCTGCCATCTCCCAATCCACATTTTAAATTTAAACTTTTGGCCTTTTCCTTGAAATGATTTGTATCTGTGCCAGGCAGCACTCTCCTGGTCATAGCTTGGGCATATTTCTGGGGACAGATGACCATAAGGCAGCCCTGGGACAGGAGCCAGATGTGGGTCAGTACTGCACAGCTTTCTGCTATGGATATGCAGGATACCCACACCCTCCATTTCATGCTAGGAAAACACCAGTTGGACAGGCTGAAGCACAGTTTTCTCATGATTTCAGGCACTTGCAGCTGAAAAACAGAGTATGTTCTCATGGGGGTGGCAAATGGAACCTAGAGGAGGCTTGGAACTAATCGCAAGGTAGAGGGGATGAAGCTTTCCTGCTTGGCCTCAAGATCAGTCTGCTTTTTATTCAGTAATCTCTGTCTACTTCTAGTATAGTAGTATAAAGATAGCCACGATCTCAATTTGCATTTAAAACCATTATTTCTCTCATGGTATCTATATTGCAATTGTTTGTAATTTTACTTAGGCAAATATGTAGGGAAGGAAGTAAAGCCCAAGAATAGCAGGTAGGCATAACGGTGATACATCAGGAGCAGCAATTACTTATCATCATATAGAGAAACATCACTACTGTGCCACATCATGTCAAACAACACCAACATCTTCAAAGTGAGCCTGAAGTTGTTGGTTGCCAGAGGAGCTATGGAGAAGTAATTCCTTCAGCCAGTACAGCCTTTGCTGTCTGAGCATAGGGAAAAACACAGCTAAGTATTGACTGCTTCATTAAGGTGCTCAGTACAGGAAGAAATGCCTTGTGAACCTCGCAGCATGCATTTTACTGCTGCGTACTGATTCTGTGCGCACTTCACCTCTGTCTGTTGATCTACAGTGTTGCTTTGTTTCACAAACTGCCTGCAAAAAATGGCAGTTCCTTATCCTCCTGGCTGCATGCACATATGGCTGTAAAGGGGCAGATTGTATAATTTTGCTGTGCACTTAGGGCAGGGTATATTGCTGCTTTCTGCTCCTCCCAAGGTATCAGTTATTTCAGAGAAGCTGTGTTACAGAGGAGTCTTTAACTCCTCAAGACCTGGAGTTTAGGAGTTAGTCTGGTCTGCAGAATCCTCTCTGCAAGGGTAAGAGACATCAAGAGAGCACACGTTTATAAAGAACAGCTCTCGGATTAGCCAACGGACAACACTGACATTTGGGAAAAGAGTGTTTTGGCACAAAGGGAGCACATGCAACCTGTGCTCTTTGGGGCAGAGTCCATTCATAACCCTGCAGTGCCGTATTTATAGGCACTTCTAAGAGAGGAATCACACTTGGGAGTCCATGTTGAGGTAGGCAAAGGGGAAACAGCTCTCCAGTTTCTCAGCAGCCTGTAGCAAACTGAAGGTGTTTTGGGTTCATGGGGTGGGGAGGAGTAGATGAAGGCAGGGAACAACACACGAGCAATGTGGGCTGTGCTCAGACCACCTACTGTAGGTGCCTTGCTTAGTTGTCATGACTGTTATGGCAACTTAGTTCAAGAAAGCAATAAGCAGATCAGAAACCCACAGCCCAGGTCTGCCAGATTTTGGCTCTCTGCGCAGGCAGTGGATAGAAGTAGTCGCTATGGCAAAGGTAAGCAGTTGTAGTAGGACGTCTCCATCTGCCCCATGTTCTTTTGCCTCATCTGCAGAAATACACTTCCAGAAACATCTAACTACACTGCCCATTGCATGTTGGATGGAAATAGGTTGCACTACCAATCGGCTGTGCCCATGACCACTCATCTCCTTAGGGAATGTTTTCATCTACATCCACAAACGTAAAGAAGCCTCTGTGTGCTCAGGGAAGGCGTCTCAGTTGTTCCCCTTGCAATGAGGAACTGTCCTGCTGATGCTTTACCATGTAAGTGTCCCTTTAGCTGCTTCTCTCAGAGGTTTTCCTGCTGGCAGACTGCAACATGGCTCTCCACCAATTCAGCCCACATGTGGTTGGACAGCTGAAGAACCAGCGAAACTGCACCAGCAGAAATTCGCTTTCAGTTTTTTATCTATGTAGTGTCACTATAAAGGTCTGAGCTAATCTTAGCTGTGTGATGGGCTGGTAGAAAGTATTCCATTTGTTATACAAATAAATATTTGCTTCAAATGTGGTTTCCCAGAGTAGGGTCACCTTGCACGCATCTGCTTCCAAAAATGCATCTGCTTTGCAACAAGGTAGTAATTATCCTTTCCTCAAGGGGGTTCAGTTTGAACCTACTATGTGTACTAGACTGCTGGCGAAGTTTTTAATTTTGGTTTATGGTGTTTGTAATTTTTGGAGGCACAGGATCAAACGTTTGAAATGCAGTGTTCATCTGATACTACGCACCAACCCCAAATACAGGTAGGATTTGCTTGGTGGGCTTTTTAATTCTTCTACAAGAATAGTTCTTTTTGCCTGCGCATTTTTTTTTCTGAAACATCAGTCAGTTGACTGGATAGATGCAGAAGGCAAGTAACTTATTTTACTGGTAAAATACCTTAGTGAAGTAACACAATAGCATTATCATCCTTCTTCTTTACTGGTTCGTCTTTTAATCTGCATGTCATAATAATGTCATTAGAGGGTGACTTCATCTTTTTAGCAGGCTATTTCTGCAGTACTTAATGTCTGTTTGATCTTTCATTCAGATATCTATTACCATACATATCTATTATAAGTTGAAAAGGTTTTTAGTCTGACAGAACATTGGAGGGGAAGAAATGTCAGCTTCATTAAACCTCACAGTTCTGAGACTGGGGGCAAATTACTTAATCAGCAAATTTTTGAGGAAACACATTTTAAAAAATCTTGTGAAAATATGTAGGTTGACTTTATTTATTTTTTCCCTCCTCTCTGTAAGTCACCTTACAATGCATCTCCTCTGTTTTCTCTGGAAACAGGGCAGAGAGTGAAATAGTGTCTTGAATTAAGAAAACAACACATGAGCCCAGTTTCTACTGGACTGAGCTGGCCAGGGAGCTCAAGGCTGGGTGCAAGAAAGAGGAGGAGGCTGGAGAGCGACATGGTCTTTCCCTCCTACATCTCATTTTCCCCTACTGCAATGAGCAATTTAGAGGGTATATCCTTAACTGTCTACTCTAAGACAGTAGCTCTGCCATGATATGGGGGCTAAGGCAGCAAAATGTCACGTGAATTTTGGACTCATCAGAGTCAATAGGGAGACTTCAGCTTTTCCCATTCTTGATGCAGAATGTTGGGCTGACATGTAATTTGGACCCTGGAGCTGAATTAGGTCCTGGGTGGGCCGGGAGCATAAGCACCTTCATAACTCCTGGCACATAAATCCCTACGAAGCCAATAGGAAACCCAAATGGGTGATGCCTGTATTTATGTAGCTTGCTGAACCAGGACCATAGGGACACAAAGATAGTGATAGCTCTTCTGATAGGGATTTTGGCTGTTGTCGTCTGACAGTTCTCAGAGATGGCACCGAGAATGATCATTTAGGTATCAAACAGCAGAAAACTGAAGTCCTTTTGAAGCAAGTGAACACAAGGCAGAATGCTTATGGAAATGCAAGAGGAGGAGGGGGCTTGGGGTGTTGAACTCTCCTAGGAATTAGCATTTGCTGATACCAGCTGTTATGAAAACTAAAATCTGGAGCCTCCAGCTTAGATTTTGCTTATCTGAGGGATCTGACGGGCAAGGTTGGGGGTGCAGAGGCTTTGCTGTAGATGTGAATAGCCACACAGACATTATGTAGAGTAGAACAAGGGTATGTTTGCAGATGCCCTTCTTTAAATCCCTGCATAACACTAACACAGCTTTTTCATTTAGCTTTCAGAGGCATGTGCAGTTGTGTCTTGGTTGTCTTGACTGAAAGAATGATCCTGTGTGTTTTAGCTGGATCTTCTTTGCTGCAAATCCATAACAGATGCCATTGGTGTTTTTGTTACTATCGCTACTTGATGGCTCTCTGCAACCGCACTTCACATTCCTGAAGCCGAAAGTTTTGTTCTCTTGGCCACCGAGAAACACTACACTCTTATTTTGGAGTCTCCCTGCATTCCAAGATTGCACCGGTAACAGAGGACACGCAAGGGTCAACAGCTCCTAGGCCAGCAACACAATCTCATTCATTGCAGCAGAGAGGTTTTCCTCCTGCAGCCAAAAATGGCTGTCATTTGCTCTTTGTTCTTAGGCAACCCGCAAAGATAAATATATATATAAATATACACATACACACAGACACATATATATATATGTAAAAAATACTGCATTCTAGTGTGTCCCATCTTGGCATCAAAAATTCTCACTGAGCTCACCTGGGGCCTTGAATGCATGAAGATTTCAGACTTGGATCCTGTGATTATGTGATTGGGAATGACAAGTTCGTGCCATCACTAGACGAAGGAAATGCTGGCAGCAAGCTTAAACAGTGGTGTTTAATGATATTTGTGCTACATTGTTCCAGAAACACCTAACCTCTGGAAAATGAAGGTGAGAACTTTTAGCAGTATATGCTACAAACCGTGTTAAAATGTGTCCTTGATTTTGGCCCCGTGAAGTTCCCTTGTGTAACTTAGCGTTGTACTTGGCCATGAATAATATAGACTATATTGAAATTCAGGTGCAAAAGGAGAGATCAAGGTGTCTTGACAAGATATTTTATCTCCTGTAAAATTTTTATCTGATGTCTTAGGTCTGAGATGTGAAATGCAAATAACTGACATACACACAGTCTGAAGAGTTGTCATCAACTTTTAGGCTTTTTTTTTTTAAGTGTTAAACTTTCACAAGCAGCCTGTGAAGTCCCTCTGCAGCTCCAGCATACAAACACTGTCATTCCCCATGGAATGATTAT
Source organism: Crypturellus soui (assembly GCA_032275445.1). Taxonomy (NCBI): domain Eukaryota; kingdom Metazoa; phylum Chordata; class Aves; order Tinamiformes; family Tinamidae; genus Crypturellus; species Crypturellus soui. Next base: position 424,572 of record JAUBNY010000546.1, on the reverse strand, counting down.
GACAGTGGTGACATCTCTCCTTACCCTTTTCCATCACGGGAAATCAAAGCTCTCATTTCCCGATGACCCAGTCTGTCTATGTTCTGCTGTTGCCTCACTGCAGAGGTGAGGTAGCCAATTTTCTCAGGTCCTTTCCAGATCTATCTGCATATGATTTTTGCACCACTAAACTTTTTGTTTTCTCTATTAATTGCTGCTTTAGCAGAAATAAGCACAATCAGAGCATTTTTGCA